>CM022302.1:350063955-350482842 GCA_011799875.1 Thinopyrum elongatum | reverse complement strand
ATAATATGCAAAACCCCAGCTTGGGATGCTAATTTTGATATGTCCACTACTTATTGCAATGATCATGATTGGGGTAATTCTTCTTCTTACTTGATATTTTTGTGAGAGATCACCCTAATAAAAGCGACTACCGCGCAATCAAGAAGGGTGCAACATAAGGGATAAACATCTCAGGCAATTCATAATAGCATGATATGGTATAGCCCTTTCTGACGGAGAAGTCTTGTATTTCTTCGTCTTCGGCATTCGCGTCGGTGTTCACCTTTGCGAAGATTGCCACCACCTTGTCGATGCACCAGATAATATTGCTATCTCTATAGCTAATAAAATAATGCATTACAACAAGGTTGACACGCAGGTCATTTAAAGTGCAATCATATAGCTCCATCCATCATGCCGAATCATGACACGCAGGTCAATAAATTTACATTATATAGTCATCTCATACATAATCAAATTATTATGAGCACTGCTATACCACATCATATGCACATGCAAACCCTCCTGCAAAACCAAGTTAGACGCCTCTAATCGGTTCATGCAAAAACTTGTTTTATGTAGCTTCTAAGGTTTCGAAACAAACCGAAGCTACCAACGTCCATCATCAAGTATGATAATTCAAGTCGCTAGATTAACTTTCCAGGGTGTATGAAAACCGAGATAATAAAATCTCGAGCCCCATACTAAACTTCGTCATACGCATGACCCCCGTGCAGATCATATCTGCATTGCCCTTTTGTCTGCGAAATTTCATCTTTCCTTTTAACTACGGTGGAATTCAATGAACTGTTAGCACTTCGTTGATCAATCAGGATTGCGGATTGCCAGAACTTTGAAACTCCACCATACTGTTATCAAGATCAGAAATATGCAAATTCCAGGGAAGCAACAAGAACATCGGGTAACAGATTTCATCTGCTACCCGCAAAAATAATTTTGAGTAATAGAACTCATCTACTACCTAATTATATTGTGCAACACACATACATCTCTATGTATTCTAGATCGCAACCTGCATCTACGCATAGCATGGCTCATGATGCCACTGTAGGGTAACGCAGCAGAAAACAAAAATTTTCCGCCCTACGCACCAGCCCAGGACCACTATGGAGACTGCATACAAGGTTTGATCATGTTCGTTACCGACTCGTAGCGCAGCGGAAGTAGAGTCGATGACGATCGGCGGTGCAGATCCCCGCAGCTAGGATTTACAACCTCCCAACCGCGAGGATGTATACCCTCGTCTTCCCTTCGGACAGCCCTCCGGGAGGCGGTCGAACAGTCCCCCGGACGATGTCGCGGACAGCCCTCCGGGAGGCGGTCGAACAGTCCCCCGGACGATGTCGCGGACAGCCCTTCGGGAGGACCTTCGAAACTCGAATGGTCACTCGGACAGCCCTTCGGGAGGACTCACGGAACTCGGACCGTCACTTGGACAGCCCTTCGGGAGGCACTCTCGAACAGCCCCTCGGGCACTAAGATCGAAACTACGACCTCTCTACAGAGTTGCACACATACGGTGTCACCTATCCGGCAGGGCTTCGCCGTCCAGAACTAGTTCCTGCCGGAACCCAGACAGCCTTTCGGCTCTACGAAACTCTTTTCATGGGAGGGAGAGAGAAGCCAGATAACATCTTGGCATGTGTATGAGAGCAAGGGATGGGGAGAATGGCAGCCCCTTCTCCTCCTTTTATAGGCCAAGGCAAGGGGTGGGGTGGGATGTTGAAATACCAAAATACCCAAGCTTTATGTCACACATGAAAGGGCATAATGGTAACACAAGGGGGGCACCAAGGGGACACCACCATGGCAGCCCTTGGGCCGGCCCACACCTTGTCTCCCCATGGGGGAGGGTCCCCCCAACAAGCCACCAACATGTCTCCATGAAACATGCATGCTCCCTAGACAAAAAGCCACCAAACATGCAACCCCCGATTCGTGTGCGAATTCCAAGGTGTTTTCCAGAAGCAATCCCCAGGGATTACACCCCTGCTAGCAGCTGGCGAAACCCCCCGCCCCTTTGTCATCGACTTGAAACCAACTGAACACCAGGCACCACTCTATCGCCAAGGACCCTCCTACAAGATTTTTTGCCCGCCGCATGAACTCTCCTGGAACATTAAGGAGGAAATCGACGCTTCACTTCGTAAGGGGTCATTCGCCCAAGTCCTCTGCTTGGGCCGAGCACCTTCTCTCTTTGTCAGGAAGCATGATGGACATCAAAACAGATTGTGCGCCCCGTTCCAAAGACTTTACCAGTCCTATCAACCAAGCCAAACTATTCCAGAACAAAATATTCCCTTCCTCGGATAAACGATATGTATGATCAATGGAGGGGGTTCATCAGTGTTCTATAAAATAGAACATTAAGGTTGCCCCACCCAAACCACACACAAAACCCCCCTCCCACACCACCACCCCACCGCAAAAACAACCAAACCACAACCCCCCCCCCCAACCACACAACAAACCAACAAAAAAACACCCACAACCACCCCCCCAACCCCCAACCAAACAACCCAACCCACCCCCAACCCCCCACACACAACCCCACAAAACAGAACACAAAACCAAACAGCCACAAACCTCCACCCCCGCCCCCTCATGCCCTCCACCCGCTGACAAAAACAAATACACCCAACCGAACGCATTAAAAACAAACTAAAAACCAAATGAAATAAACAATTAACACAAAACAAGACTAAAGAAACTAAAGCCTAAAACTAAACCACACAACCAAAAAACGCCCCCACACACAACCCACATACCACAAACTAAATAACCCAACACACCACCACGATCACAACCCCAGACACCACCCCCTCCCCCCCACCCACCCACCCGCCCACCACCCCCCCACCCCCCCTCAACCAAACACCCATAACCAACCACCCAAACCATGTAACCAACATAAAAACACAAAACACCACAAACAACACCACAAACAAAGCAAAAACCAACAACCTCCCCAACCCCAACATAACGACCACACACCCCACCAAAAGAACCCCCCCCACCACCTTACTCAACGCTTAAACCCCATCACACCCGCACCACTAAAAACAGAGAGTCCCACAACAACCTCCCACAACACAAGACAACAGCAACAAACACACACCCGCGACACTTTTCATGGTCATTCGGCGTAACCCCAATGCTTCCCGCCACATTTCCACGACCTGATGGGAATCTGTGATAAATTATATTATTCATGGAATACCTTGACAAACTGTCGTCGCGGACACCGAGCATACCACAACCCCCAACCCCACCGACACGAACACATACCCGCACAGTCACTAGCAGCACACCGCATATCACTAGTTACTCCTCCAAGAACAAAGAGGAACATGCTGAACATCTTCGACTTGTTCTGGAAAAACTTCGAGAGCCCATACAACTATATGCTAAGTTTTCCAAGTGTGAATTCTGGGGCTCCGAAGTAACATACCTAGGCATGTCATCTCCAAGGATGTATGCCGTCAACCCGAGCGAGTTCAGGCTGGCTATTCTTGATTGGGGCTCTCCAAAGAACGTTCAAGCAAGATTCGAAAGTTTTCTCGGACTCGCCAGTATTGCGTCGATTTTGTCGAGAATGTCTCCAAGATCGCCAAGCCCCTAACTAACCTGCTTCATAAAGGCGTCAAGTTCGATTGGGGAGGAAAAGTGTCAGGAAAGTTTCAGACGCTCAAAGACAAGCTGACTTCTGCCCCAGTGCTTGCCCCTCCTGATTCCCAGAAGGATTTTTGTCATCTATTTGTGATGCATCCCGTCAAGGATTAGGCGGTTGTCCTAATGCAAGACCGCAGAGTAATTGCTTATGTTCGCGCAATTGCCGTCCGCACAAAGAAGGGAGAATTAGAGAACACCACCAGTACAGACCCTAGAGCTTGCTGCCGTCATCCATGCACTAAAACAGAGTGGCGACCATTACCTTCTCGGTAATCGTTGCGAGATCTTCACCGATCATAAAGTCTAAGTATCTGTTCACTCAGCCAGACCGAAACTCCGTCAACAGAGATGGATGGAGGACCGTTAGCGGAATTTTAACTTGGGTATTTTTATACCCCTGGCAAGGTAAAGTAATGGCGTGCCTTGAGCCGCAAGTCTTATTGCAGTCACCTTCCAGTTCACGAAGTTCAACCTCGCTTATTGAAGAATTCAGAAAGCCTGAATCTCACATTGTTCCTCCTGGGAGACTCGCTCCCCCCCTGAAGGTTCTAAAAATGAACCTCCACGTTGTTTCCAGGGTTCTCTTAATACCACTGGTTCTTTGTAAACCAGATATCGTGGACAGCATCAAGATGCTGCAGGGTTATGACTCTCAAGCCCACAAGATTTTAAGCGCTATCTCGCCTGAAGGAAGGGCCTTCCATTCTTCACTATTGATGTGATACCGGCACCTTGTTCTTTAAAAAGTCGTCATAGTGGTCCCCTCTAAAGGTACATGGGTATGACTCAGGAGGTATGCAAGAAGCTCACGACAATATCCTTTGTTGTCTATTATCCCGGCAGATACCAAGAGTTACCAAGACATCCATCAAAGATTCTGGTGGTCAAACATGAAGCAAGACATTGCTAGCTATGTGCTGAATGTGATGTTTGCCGCCGTCGCTCAAAGCAGAACATCAAGGCCCGCCGGAACTCTGCAACCAATTGCGTTCCTGAATGGAAATGGGACCATGTTTTGATGAATGGACTTTATCACTGGGGGTTCCCAAATCCAGAAAGGTAATGATGCTATTCTGTCGTCATTGAACCGACTTTCCAAAGTTGCACATTTTCTAGCCGTCAAAGAGACGATCACTGCTAGTCAGCTCGACTCTCTACATGTCCAGAATGTTTCATCACGGTATTCCACTGGTTTATCAGTTCAGACCGTGGCAGCTATTAACTTCAAGATTCTGGGCAAGTTTCAAGAAGAAGCTATGGAACTCATCTTGTCCTTCAGCCACCGCTTTCACCCTCAGTCTCAAGGACAAGTTGAACGAGTCAACCAAGTTCTCGAAGACATGCTTCGAGCTTGTGTCATACCTCCGGAAGGAAATGGGAAGAATCTCTCCCCTATGACGAATTCTCTTACAAATACAGAACTATCAGCACAGCAGTCTGAAGATGGCCCCCCTTCGAAGTATTGTACGGAACGAAAGTGCCGAACTCCTCTGAATTGGTCAGAAACTGGGGACGAAGTCCATCTTCGGTCCCGGATATTATCAACTTGCAGAAGGTCAAGTTCGCGTTGTCCGCGAGCATTTGAAGACTGCTCAGTCACGTCAAAAGAGTCAGTATGACCGCAAACACAAGATATGGTCTATCAACCTGGCGAAAAAGGCTTATCTTCAGTCACACCGATGAAAGGTACACACCGATTCGGGAATCAAGGGCAAGCTAAACTCTCGCTATATTGGTCCTTCACTGTTCTTGAAAGGCGTGGGTTAGAGTGGGCATATCAGTTGAGAACTTCCACCGAACCTTTCTCAGGTTCGATGTGTTCCACGTATCACAAAATCCGCCGCTGCTTCAAAGACCCTATCCGCGGAGTAGATCACGAATGTGCTTGAACTGACAACAAGACCTCTCTTATAAAAGAGCATCCGGTCCGCATTTTCGATCAAGCCAGAGCGTCGCACAAACGCAGAAGGTTATCAAGTTCCTCAAGGTTCAGTGGTCAAACCATTCCTGATGGAATGAAGCCACTTGGGACGCGAGGATCTCTTCGCGATGAATACACACGCTTGTTTCTTTCTACCTCCTAAATCTCGGGACGAGATTTTGTGTGGGGGGATTTGTTGACACCCCCCGTTCTCAGCTCAGGGTCCCCTTTGAGGAAGGACCACGACTCTCTTGAACCATCTCTTTAATAGTGACCTACTCATCATAGCATCATATTGCATTTCCAACTCCTAAGTCAAATTCAAATTTAAAATGAAAGTGGAATATTAAAGTTGTCCAACATAGAAACTAAAATGTCAGATAGATAAGTAACAAATATTCCAGAGGCTATTCAAATTGAAACCAACATCATTGGATTGAATTGGATAGTGATCGAAAAACCTCAAACAGTGGATAAAGATAATATTTAAGAACCATTTATTAAATTGAAAAATAAATATGGAATTATGTTTGTCCAAACTAATTTTAGGTGTTAAGGAATAATGCACTGGTTATTTATGAAATAGGTCACAACTTTTACAAAAACCATTTTGAGGCCTAGCTATTTACTAGATTGAGAAAGGAGAAAAAAAAGAAAAGGAAAAAGAAACAGGAAAAGGATAAAGGAGGAGCCCTCCCAACTGGGCGTGGCCCAGCTGTCCACCAGCCCACTGGACCATCAGGCCCACCCCACTCTCCCCTTATCCCCTGGACCCCGAAACCCTAACCGGCCACACTCCACTTCCCCCCCCCACTCCCCCTCGTCAGCCCCCACCTCCCGATCCGATCGGGTCGGGATCGGGGAACGACCCCCGTCGCCCTCGCTCGCTGCGACGACCGCGCCGCCTCGGCCCTCGCCGCACGACGCCACCGCCCGGAGCGCTCCCTAGCCGGTCAGCTCGTCTACGTCGACGCCATGCGTCTCCGAACCACACCCAGAACCCCCCGTGCACGATCCTGCTTCCCCCGCGTGAGCTGCTCCTTCTTCCCTGCGCCCGCTCCGCTCCCGCAGAGCCTCCGCTGCGCGCCCCGACGCCGTCATCACGCACGCCCGCTCCCTCGCCGCTGCTAGCGCGCGCGCCTGCGCCGTCCGTGCGCGCATGCCCACCGTCCCGCGCCATGAGCGCGCTGCGCGAGTCACCGACGCCACGCGCGGCCTCGCCAGTGCTCGCTCGCGCTCGCCGTTCGCCCGCGCTCGCCCGCGCGCACCGCGCCCCCCCCCCCCTCGCGCGTGACCAAAACTAGCGCGCCACCGCCCCGCTGACGCTCCGGCCACCGCGAGCGTCTCCCACGCCCCTCCGGCCTCGCCCGCCGCCGCCCGCGCCGACCCGTCCGGCCCGACGCGCGTGCCCGGACCGCGGCCGCGCACACGCGCGTGCGCGCCGCGCCGTCGTCGCCCGCGCCCCGGGCCTGGGCCAAGCCCGATGGGCCCCGCCACCCCCTTGTCGCCATGGCCCGTGGGGCCGAACCCCCTGTGCCAATGCAAAACGGGCCCACGGCCCAGAACAAAAAAAAGAAAAAGAAAAACAATATAGAAAAAAAAATAAAAGCCAAATAAAAATAAATTAATAATTAATTGGATAAATTAATTAGTTATAATTAGTTAATAATCCTGATTAGGTTAATCTAATTAACTAATTAGTGTTAATTAAACAGTAATAGAATTAACTTAATTAACCGCTGACATCAGCATGAGGTCAGGCTGATGTCATCATCAGCCTGTTTCGGATACTGTTTGAATTAAATAATTAATTAAATTTCAGAATAATTAAAACCTTAGAAAATCATATAAATAAAACCGTAACTCGATGAAATATTTACACATGAAACTTGCTCAAGAACGACGATACGAACCCGGAACGCCCTCTGTTATTCCCGTCAGACGCAACCGAACTATGAGAACGTTGAACATTAGACCGATTTCGATAAATGAATAGGTCCAACCCTATTAAATAAATCCGAATAAATCCTAAATACTCAACAAATCGCTTAGTTAGGCTGTATATCACCCGGGCCCTGCGTTAGACATGCCGGCATCCCTGTTGCATCATTGCCGTGTTGTTACTGTTCTTCCCCCTCTTCTCTTCGGTAGACTGATGAGACCGACGCAGCTGCTGGTGCCCCACCGACTACGTTGTTGACGACCCATACTGCCAGAGCAACCAGGCAAGCCCCCCCCCTTGATCACCAGATATCGCCTATTCTTCTCGATACTGCTTGCATTAGAGTAGTGTAGCCTGTTTGCTATTTTTTCGAGAGAAGCCATAGTGAAACACTACGGCCCCGGGTCTCTCTTTTCAATATATTGCTTTCAAGATTGTTTTGCTATTCCTCTGTTCTTTATTGCCACTTTTCTTTTCAGATCTATTAAACAAAAATACAAAAATACCGTGCTGCACTTTTTTATTTGGCGTTCGATCTATCAATATTTACTACTCTCCACGTCCGTTTGCCAATTTTTGGCCCATTGCTCAAAAGGGATTGACAACCCCTTTTACATGTCGGGTTGCGAGAGTATTTGTTATTTGTGTGCAGGGTGGTTTTTACGTAGTGTTGTGTTTTACACTGTTCTGAAACCTTGTTTCATCACTGAGGGAAATACCTACCGCCGCTGTGCTGCATCATCCCTTCCTCTTTGGGGAATACCGACGTAGCTTCAAGCCGCATCAAAAGAATTCTGGCGCCGTTGCCGGGGAACATCATCAACATCAACCAGGTTCCTAATCCACAATCTCATCTCCTGCAATTTACATTATTTGCCATTTGCCTCTCGTTTTCATCTCCCCCACTTCACAAAAAATTGGCATTTTATTCGCCTTCTTTTTCTTTCGCCTTTTTCTCGTCAGATCTCATGTTGCCTGTGTTGCCATGTGCCTTCTATTTGCTTGCATCTTCGCTGCTAAAAATCTATTGTTAGGATCCTCATCCACTTGCTAATCTTTTCAAAATACCAATTTGATGAACCAATTGCTAGTGGAATTGAGTTCATAGATTATCTTTATGAAGTTTGTTGAGATTTATGAATCTGAAAATTGTGATGAAGTGTTAAACGACAGGAATTTTTTAAAAGTGGTTCATGATAGCTCCTTGAATGAAAGCATGATTGCAATGATGTTTTTATAAATTCTATTAATGTCAATGTGCTAATAATATGCAAAACCCCAAGCTTGGGGATGCTAATTTTGATATGTCCATCTACTATTGCAATGATCATGATGGGGGTAATTCTTCTTATGATCTTGAAAATTTATTTAAGCCTCATTATGATATTGTTATTGATAATAATATTGCAATAATATTGAAAGTGGGTTTGGAAGAGTGTGAACTTTGGGTAAAAATAATCCCACATATTTGGAGAGTGTTCAATCTTATGAAATTTTTGAAAAAGTGTGCTTGGAGAGGTCATGACTTTATTTGATGACAATCCCACTTTTTGGAAAGAGTGCAACTTGCTGCATGTGGATCATGTAGAGAATTGTTAGGGATAGCTATATTGTTGAGTTTGAATTGATTCCACAAGTGATTATTATGAGAGGGGAAATATGTTGAGAAATTTTCATGGTACTAAATTACCTATCATCATGTTTGAGATTGCTATTGGTTCTTTGTCCTTCCTTGCTAGATGAGGTTTATTTTTGTCTTGATATTTGTTCCCTTATAAATGCCTAGCATCGGAAAGTATGTCGACTTAAATGTATTTTTCACATATTTATGATACTCTCTTGTGTTTCAATTATTACCTTCTTGTGAGAGCATCAATAAAATTTATGCCTAGCTAAGGGCGTAAAACGATAGCGCTTGTTGGGAGGCAACCCAATGAATAAAATTTATTTTTTGTCGTTTTGTCTTCTGTTCTTGAGTGTTAGCATAATAATGCTACTGTTATGATGAGTTTTTTTGTGTTTTAATTAGTGTTTGTGCCAAGTAAAGCCCCTTTAGGATTGATTGGGTGATAATGATTTGATCTTGTGGGAAAACAAAAACTTTTGCGTCCAGTAAAACAATTTTGAAAATTCAGGAAGAGATGAAATTCTGAATTTTTTACACAATATTTATATAAAAATTGCCTCTGTTTCCTAATTTTTCAGAATGTTGGAGTTATAAGTATTCGAAATATTCAGATTGCTACAGAGGTTTGGTTTAGACAGATTTCGTTTCTTGCGTTGTGTGCTTGTTTTTTAATGATTCTATGGTTTTCTTGAAGAGTTTTGCCATAGAAAAGTTGGAATACAGAGATATAATGCAAAAAATAAAATATGAATGGGTTTCAACAGTACTTATAGTGGGTGATTTTCTTTCTTATACTAACGGATGATCTCACGAAGGTTTGTTGAGTTTTGTGTGATTGAAGTTTTCAAATTTGGGTTATCTTACGATGGAGAAGGAATAAGACAGAAGTAAGAAGAGCGAAGATTGGGGATGCCCATGGCATCCCAAGCTTATCCAAAGAGAAGCAAGCAAAAGCTTGGGGATGCCCGAGTGGCTCCCCTCTTCTTCTAACGACCATCGGTATTTACTCGAAGCTAAATTTTTATTCGTTCACATATATGAGTTTTTTTGGAGGCGTCTTGTACGATATGAGTCTTTCTTGTTTTGCTTTTGTGTTCTAAGTCATGAATCCTTTCTAGACACACCTATTTGAATAGCAAAATTATGCCCATGATTTGTTAGAATTGCTCTCTATGCTTCACTTAAATTTTTATGAGCTATGGATTTGCTCTAGTGCTTCACTTAAATTTTGAGCACGGCGTGCTTTTAGTATTTTTGAAGAAATGCTCTCTGCTCTCACTTAGATTTATCTGGGAGTTAGTATATTTTTTAAGAAATCCTCTCTTGATTCACTTAAATTAATTTGAAGAAAGAAGTATTATGTCATGATCTTCACTTATATTTGTTTGAGCTTATCAAAAGCAACACATGAAAATTAGTTCCAAAGTGATAGATATCCAAGAAGGACATAATAAAAACTTTCCATGAAGATCATTGGACAAAATAAACTTGATTCCTTGTAATAGTTTGAGATATGATTGTTGTGATATGTGAGTTATGTTGATGAAATAATTGTGCTTTAGTAAGAATTTGGTGTTAAGGTTTGTGATTCCCTAGCAAGCACGAAAGTCAATAGTCACTGCAATAAAATTATATCCTACTTGTGGTGCATTATTCGGTGTTAATTATGCTTAATACTCGCTTATGAGATTATTCATTTTGTTGTTGGTAGCTTCTCAATCTTTTGCTAGCTTCATTTGCATAAGTAGATCACTACATGTTGCATCCAAAACCCTTTAAACCAGTTTTGCCACATGAGTCCTATATCTATCTATATGCGGTATTCTTTTGCCATTCTAGAAAATTTGTATGTGCCATCTTAATTTTCAAAATAAACTGCTCTTTTGTGTTCGTACCGCTGGCGAGGGGGTGTGGGGTGGTAATATTTTCCATGCAGATGTGTGTATTCTCACGATGATGTGTTATTCACTTGTCATTCCACGAGAGTAAGGCAAGGTATTAGGGATGCCCAGTCCGAAATGAAAAAAATGAATTTACTTTAGTGTTGTCCAAATATTAAATTCCTTGGTAAGTGTTGGTTTATGGAGGGGCACCCGTGGATACGGCTAGCCAGGGAAAGTGGAAGTGAAAAGAAATGGTGGAGAGAAAGGAATAAACTTTATTTTCTGTTTGGGAAAGCCTATGATATTATATTAGCATGGAAAGTTTTGGGAACTCTAAGTCGTTTCATTGGTGGGGCAAAAAGCACCTCCCAAAATGTTTTTATCTCTAATTCTTTCGCTTTGAGCTCTGGCAACTCTACAAAATCCCTAATTCCCTCTGCGAAGGGCCCTTTCTTTACTTTATGCAAATTTTATTTTGAGTCTCATCTTCTCTTATAAAGCCCAACGGGTGGTAATTGATCGTACTTGAGCATTGGGTTTTTTGTGTTATAATATTCGAGTGTGTTTATGAATGGATCAATGGTTGAGGCATGATGGGCTAGGGATAACTATTTGAGCGTTGAATATTTTGGAAAGACAAGTTGCTTGTTGATATGCTTGAGTATTTAAGTATTAATGTCCAACTAGACTATTTGCTTGAACCATATAAAAGTCAAATGTCCATGCTATAAAGAAAAGAAAGAATATGATATGACATGTTGGCAGCATTCCACATAAAAAATTCTGTTTTTATCATTACCTACTCGAGGATGAGCCAGAATTAAGCTTGGGGATGCTGATACGTCTCCAATGTATCTATAATTTTGATGTTCCATGCTATTATATTATCATTCCTGGATGTTTTACAATCATTTTTAATTATATCAGTTTTTGGTACTAACCTATTGACATAGTGCCAAGTGCCAGTTGCTATTTTTTGCATGTTTTTTACATCGTTGGAAATCAATACCAAACGGAGTCCAAACGCAGTGAAACTTTTTGTGGATTTTTTTGGACCAGAAGACATCCAGTGGGCCGGAGAAGCGCCTGGGGGTGCTCCGAGGGGAGCACAACCCACCAAGGCGCGCATGGAGGCCCAGGAGCACCCTGGTAGGTTGTGCCCACCTCGGGTGCCCCCCCGAACCGCCTCTTTGCTCTATAAATACCCCAATATTCCAGAAACCCTAGGGGAGTCGACGAAAATCAATTCCAGCCGCCGCAGAGTCCAGAACCACCAGATCCAATCTAGACACCATCATGGATGGGTTCACCACTTCCATTGGTGCCTCTCCGATGATGCGTGAGTAGTTCTTTGTAGACCTACGGGTCCGTAGTTAGTAGCTAGATGGCTTTCCCTCTCTCGTTTCATTCTCAATACAATGGCCTCTTGGAGATCCATATGATATAACTCTTTTTGCGGTGTGTTTGTTGGGATCCGATGAACTTTGAGTTTATGATCAGATCTATCTTTTTATCCATGAAAGTTATTTGAGTCTTCTTTGATCTCTTATATGCATGATTGCTTATAGCCTCGTATTTCTTCTCCAATATTTGGGTTTTGTTTGGATAACTTGATATATTTATCTTGCAATGGGAAGAGGTGCTTTGTGGTGGGTTCGATCTTACGGTGCTTGATCCCAGTGACAGAAGGGGAACCGACACGTATGTATCATTGCTACTAAGGATAAAACGATGGGGTCTATTTTTACATAAATAGATCTTATCTACATCATGTCATCGTTCTTATTGCATTACTCCATTTCTCCATGAACTTAATACACTAGATGCATGCTGGATAGCGGTCGATGTGTGGAGTAATAGTAGTAGATGCAGGCAGGAGTCGGTCTACTAATCTTGGACGTGATGCCTATATAATGATCATTGCCTGGATATCGTCATGATTATTTGAAGTTTTATCAATTGCCCAACAGTAAGTTGTTCACCCATCGTTTGCTATTTTTCTCGAGAGAAGCCACTAGTGAAACCTACGGCCCCGGGTCTCTCTTTTCCAATATATTTGCTTTCAAGATCTGTTTTGCTATTCGCTCTTTTCTTTATTTGCAACTTTTATTTTCAGATCTATTAAACCAAAAATACCTTGCTGCACTTTATTTTATTTGGCGTTCGATCTATCAATATTTACTACTCTCTCACGTTCGTTTGCCAATTTTTGGCGCCGTTGCCCAAAAGGGATTGACAACCCCTTTTACACGCCGGGTTGCGAGTATTTGTTATTTGTGTGCAGGTGTTGTTTATGTAGTGTTGCCTGATTCTCCTACTTGTTCGATAACCTTGGTTTCATCACTGAGGGAAATACCTACCGCCACTGTGCTGCATCATCCCTTCCTCTTTGGGGAAATACCGACGTAGCTTCAAGCCGCATCAAGTTCACCAACCCGCTGGAGTGTGACTGGATCAGGGCCCGGTACAAGTGGTACCGCGTCAAAAAGATCTTTTACACGGACCCGAACACGAGGGAGTTCATGAGACTTCTGGTAATTGTTATATTATCACATTATCATATTATCTTCCAATGAATTCGACTACAAGTTTTGTCACATTAGTAACCCATCCATGTTCCTTTTCCAGAAAGAGCAGCACCAAAAGGCAACCGAAAGCGATGAGTCATCGGCGAGGCCCAAGTGGGACACCCCATTTAACCGGGCCCTGAACATACTGAAAAAGGTCCCGGAGGACAAACCACCGTCCTATGGATGTGTGCACGGCGTCGAAGATGGCGCCTCATGGAAGACGTGCTACCGCGAGGAGCCAGAGGAAAGAAGGAAGAGACGGTTGGTCACTCAGCAGACCATCGACGAGAAGGTCATGATTGCGGTCAATAAGACCAAAGTTGAGACCAAAGAAGAGTTGCTCGGGGTAGTCAATGCAGCGGTCAGCGACGTGGTGGCCAGCTTGATTCCGGCAATTATCGATTGGTCGAAGAGCAATCCAAATAAAGGCCAGAGAACTTTCCCCTTCCCAGCTACGTTGGGAGCAATTCGATGAACATCACAGCACGAGCACCTGCTAAAGCAACCGCAAAAGGTCCCGCTCCTGTTCATAGCAGCCTGACCTCCATCTCTGGCATGCTCAGCGGGCCTTCGTCTATGGCTAAGATCGACGCCCTCAAGGTAATTATGCATCATACCCTTTTCAGCAGCATGTCTATAGTCTTCCATTTCAGTTGCCTTTCGGATGTTTGACGTCACAGACATGTCTTCTTCGTAGGCCGACGATACCCCATGCACCCTACTCTACGACATCAAGGGCGGCCAGAAGGTGGCCGTGGGAAAGGCAACGATCGTGAAGCCGAAGGACCGCATGTTCCACAACCGAGAGATGCCCAATGGCGTCTTCAAGGTTAACGTGGCCAGTGTTTTAGCGGGCTTTGAGGATTTGCCTCCTCCGGTACCAGTCGATGACGAGGAGACCCCTAAGCGGATTGGCACATGCAAGAGCTGGTTCTTGCCTTGGCCGAAGACTCTTCTTCGTGTCGAGGCGCCCAGTATCACACCAACGACAGCTTCTCAAGAAGGTATGAACACCACCCCACCTACCAAATTACCTGCACCTGTCGTGGTGGGTGATAGCGGACGACGCGAGGGAGAGCCTCCATTAGTGCCAGATGACAACGCCCCCGTTGTCAAAGAAGCAAATGCTGATGATGACATGGAGGATGATGATGATGACCCAAACAAGTATCTCAATACCTCCTATGATGATGGAGGATTGATGGCTCAGGACGACGAAGACTTAGGCTATGAGCGTGGAGATGATGACTTGATGCTGCCAGATTTGCCGGAGCCGGAAAGTCCTAAGGCGGAATGCAAAAAGTCTCTCTTCAAGCGATCCTCGGAGGAGATGCCTCCAGATGCCGCCTCTACCCGGCAACAACCCGAGGGCCATCCACTGATTAGCCCGACGACACTGGGGGTGGTGGTTAGGGAAGGTATGGTGGGCTCACTACTGCCACCCGCCAAGAAGCAAAGGAGGAGACTGGACAGAAAAGGCCCTAAAGGCGCCAGAGCTGCTTCAAGCAGCCAGCTGCCTCTGAAGCCCCGGGTGGTAGACAGAATACATGTCAAAGGTGCGAAGCGTTTCCATGTCGCCGGCGACCCGATCCTACCTGTGAAAGTGCTAGAACACATACTGAACAATGATCTAAGGAGACTCCATGACGATGTGCTGGCTAGAGAGAAAAGCCTTCTCATCTCGAAAAAACCAGGATACCCACTTTACGCGACTCAGGTGCCGGGTGGGAAGTTGTACGTTGAGAGATGGCCCGCGGATAAGTTCATCCTGTGATTTGACTACATCTACGACATGTTCCACATGACCAAGCTGGATTTCCAGTTCATCCGCATGTATGCGCTGTATCTCAACTACTCATCAGGATCGAGAACATAAAATATATCTGCGTCGCGGACCCATACTATATGCACGAGAGCTTCTTGGCAGTCTGCAAAGAGCATCGTGACTATGCGAGCAAGAATATCGGCGACTTCATGATCGCTAATAAGGACAAGGAAGCGATTCTCCTGCCTTATCATCCCATGTAAGTCATCCGCGCATATCCTTTCGTAAGTTTTAATCATTCCTTCACAAGCATTGTTCTGTACCCAGAATACTCCCATGCTATGTACTTGGACTCATCGAAGAACATCAAGAAAAAGGATTACACACACATAAAGAGTGTTCTCGATAGTGCCCTGTTCACCTTCAGCCTGTCTGGTGGATATATCAAGGTGAAAAAGCACAGGAAGAACGGGCTGGCTTTCAGCCATAAGACCGACTTCTGCTGCATCCATCAACCGTACACCAGTAAGGCTGATGGATTCTACCTCATGCATCACCTGATCGAGTACAGAAGGGATAATCAACGCCTTCGCATGTCACCTACTACCAACAGTGCTGAGATTGTCAACTAGGCCACAAGCATAGGAAAGACACCGGATCATCGAATTCGAGCTGAGTTTTATCACGTACAGTGTGAACTTGCCCAAGTGATCATGAAGCAGGTCCTCGAACCAACAGGGATGTTCTACCATGGGCCAATCACGCGGGATGATGTTCGAGCACTGCTACTCGCTCAGCATCTGGACTTGAAGCCTTTCAGGAAGCTTGGGTGCTTCCTCCCTGACTATGAAGATTGGACCGCCGACATGGAGGACTGATTGTCGATGACAATGTGTCACTACTTTATTTATGGCAAAACTTTGAATTTATGCACGGAGAAACTATATGATGTAATTAAACCGTGGTCTTGAACTAGCGTAGATCGCTCTAGTTAATTAGTTTGGGTATGAGGAACTTCGTTATTTATGTTTACTATAGGTTGCTTGTATTTTGCTAATTATGCCTCTTTGTTTTCTTAAGTACATTATGTTGCATATTATCGTTCAATTCATCAACTGACAATGCAGGTACATAGACCAGAGGTGGCGAAGGACTACTACGTCGTGTTCGTTGGGAGGGTTCCGGGAGTGTACGACCACTGGCCAGACGCTCAGGACCAGGTGGACAAGTACCCGGGTGCTAGCCACAAAGGGTTCGACAGTAGAGCCGAAGCGGAAAGTAGTTACTTGAGGTGGACGCTCCGGCAAGAGCGGCAACGAAACCGCCGGTGCCTCAAGAAGTACTACATAGTCGCGCTCTTGCTCATGCTGATCGCTCTTCTCTTCTACATCATGGTTTAGATAGAGATGATGAAACTTGTGTGTGTGCCATGACCATGTAGTTGCATTTATTCGAGACATGAAATGACTTGTGTATCGCTATTTTCGAGATGTGATGATATTTGTGTTGAATGATGATGATGATGATGGTATGACGAGACTACTGTATGTGTATGATATGATGAGAATAGTGTATGTTTATTATGATCTTATGAAACTTCTGTATAGAGCTTGTACAAATACATAACAAATACGTAGAGGGGGTTTAAATCTGTGAAAGAAGGAATACTAGCAGCAGCGCTGGAAGGCATCTAGTAACAACGCTGGATTAGCAGCAGCGCTTGCCTTTCTGCAGCACTACTGATAGTTATCAGTAGCGCTGGTCAGGGCAGCGCTCTTGCTAACCATACTTACCAGTAGCGCTGCCCTGACCAGTGCTACTGCTACAACTTAGCTGTAGCACTACTGTTATAGGTATTTCAAGTGCTACTAGTAGGCTTTCTCCTAGTAGTGTGAGGGTGCGTGGGGGGGGGGGATAGAATAACCGCACTGCGCCTGTCAAATGAGCGCACTGTCACGTTAGCGTGAGGCCGAGCAGGGCGGGGGGTCGGGACCCCCTCCCCCATCCTGGCGACGCCGAGCCAGGAACGAGCCGTATGCGGAGGCGAGTCCGTAACATGACTTGCCCCATTATCTATCTTTTAGGGGAAAATCCAGCACCGCACCGAGGGGCATAGTTGTACTAACACATCTTCCTTGTATGGAATTTGCCCCATGATCTATCTTTTAGGGTTTAGGGTGCGTGGGGGGGGGGATAGAATAACCTCACTACCGCTGTCAAACATGCGCACTGCCGCGTTAGCGTGACGCCGAGCCGGGGGGTGGGCGGAAGGGGGGTCGGGACCCCCCTCCCCCATCCCAGCGAGGCCGAGCCAGGAATGAGCCATAGCAGGCAACGACGCGGCGTGCCGCGGTGTCGCATGCGGAGGAAAGTCCGTAACATGACCTGCCCCATTATCTATCTTTTAGGGGGGGTTTAGGGTGCATGGGGGGAGGGGACGGAATAACCGCATTGCGCCTGTCAAATGAGCGCACTGCCGCGTTAGCACGAGGATGAGCCCGGGGGGGGGGGGAGGAGGGGTCGGGACCCCCCTTCCCCCATCCCGGCGAGGCCGTGCCAGGAACGAGCCGTAACAAGCGACGACGCGGTGTGTTGCGACGTCGCATGCGTTGGCGAGTCCGTAACTTGAATTGCCCCATTATGTATCTTTTAGGAGAAAAACCAGCACCGCACCGAGGGGCATAGTTGTACTGACACATCTTCCTTGTATGGACTTTGCCCCGTGCTCTATGTTTTAGGGTTTAGGGTGCGTGGGGATGGGGGGGGGTCAGACTAACGGCACTGCGCCTGTCAAACGAGCGCAATGCCGCGTTAGCGCAAGGTTGAGCCGGGGGGGGGGGGGGGGTTGGGACCCTCCCTCCCCCATCCCGGCGAGGCCAAGCCAGGAACGAGCCATAGCAGGCGACGACGCGGCGTGCCGCAGCGTCGCATGCGGAGGCGAGCCCGTAACATGACTTGCCCCATTATCCATCTTTTAGGGGAAAGACCAGCACCGCACCGAGGGGCATAGTTGTACTGACACATCTTCCTTGTATGGAATTTTCCCCATGATCTATCTTTTAGGGTTTAGGGTGCGTGGGGGGGGACAGAATAACCGCACTGCGCCTGTCAAACGAGCGCATTGCCGCGTTAGCGCAAGGCAGAGCAGGGGGACCCCCCCTCCCCCATCCCAGTGAGGCTGAGCCAGGAACGAGCCATAGTAGGTGACGATGCGGCATGCCGGTGCGTCGCATGCGGAGGCGAGTCCGTAAGATGACTTGCCCCATTATCTATCTTTTACGGGGGTTTAGGGTGCATGTGGGGTGGATAGAATAACCACACTGCGCCTATCAAACGAGCACACTGCCGCATTAGTGCATGGCCGAGCTAGGGGGAGGGGGGTCGGGACCCTCCCTCCCCCATCCCGGTGAGGCCGAGCCAGGAACGAGCCGTAGCAGGCGACGACGCGGCGTGCCGCGGTGTCGCATGCGGAGGCGAGCCCGTAACATGACTTGCGCCATTATCTATCTTTTAGGGAAAAAACCAGCATCGCACTGAGGGGCATAGTTGTACTAACACATCTTCCTTGTGTGGAATTTGCCCCATGATCTATCTTTTAGGGTTTAGGGTGCGTGGGGAGGAATAGAATAACCGCACTGCGCTTGCCAAATGAGCGCACTGCCACATTAGCGCGAGGCCGAGCAGGGGGGGAAGGGGGTTGGGAACCCCTCCCCCAACCAGGCGAGGCCGAGCCAGGAATGAGCCATCGCAGGCGACGACGCGGCGTGCCGCGGCGTCGCATGCGGAGGCGAGTCCGTAACATGACTTGCCCCATCATCTATCTTTTAGGGGGGTTTAGGGTGCGTGGATGGAGGACAGAATAACCGCACTGCGCCTGTCAGACGAGCGCACTGCTGCGTTAGCGCGAGGCCGAGCCGGGGGAGGGAGGGGGGGGGGGCGACACCCGTCCCCCATCCCGGCGAGGCCGAGCCTGGAACGAGCCGTAGTAGGCGTATGCCTTTAGTGCCCACCCCATGTACCTCCCATCTACATACCGACGGCGCAACACCCTTAGCAACCCGCCAGACCCCGAGGGGTATAGTTGTACTGACACTCTCCTTCTGTTAGGACTTCCCCCATGATCTATCTTTTAGGGTTTAGGGCACGTGGGGGGGGAGGGAAGACAGAATAACTGCACTGCGCTTGTCAAACGAGCGCACTGTCGCGTTAGCGCAAGGCCGAGCCGAGGGGAGGGGGCTCGGGACCACCCCTCCCCCATCCCGGAGAGACCGAGCCAGGAACGAGCCGTCGCAGGCGACAATGGGGCATGCCGCGGCATCGCATGCGGAGGCGAGTCCGTAACATGACTTGCCCCATTATCTATCTTTTAGGGGAAAAAACCAGCACCGCACCGTGGGGCATAGTTGTACTGAACCATCTTCCTTGTTTGTACTTCGACCCATGATCTCTCTTTTAGGGTGGTTTAGGGTGCGTGGGGGGGACAGAATAACCGCACTGTGCCTATCAAACGAGCGCACTGCCATGTTAGCGCAAGGCCGAGCGGGGGGAGGGGGTCCAGACACCCCCATCCCGGCGAGGCCGAGCCAGGAACGAGCCGTAGCAGGCGACGACGGGGCGTGCCGCGGCGTCGCATGCGGAGGCTAGTCCGTAACATGACTTGCCCCATTATCTATCTTTTAGGGGAAAACCAGCACCGCACCGAGGGGCATAGTTGTACTGACACATCTTCCTTGTATGGACTTTGCCCCATGATCTACCTTTTAGGGTTTAGGGTGCATGGGGGGACAAAATAACCGCACCGCGCCTGTCAAACGAGCGCACTGCCGCGTTAGCGTGAGGACGAGCCGGGGGGGAGGGGGGTCGGGACCCCCCTCACCCATCCCGGTGAGGCCGAGCCTGGAACGAGCCGTAGCAGGCGATGACGCGGCGTGCTGTGGCATTGCATGCGGAGGCGAGTCCGTAACATGACTTGCCCAATTATCTATCTTTTAGGGGGAAAACCAGCACAGCACCAAGGGGCATAGTTGTACTGACACATCTTCCTTGTATGGACTTTGCCCCATGATCTATCTTTTAGGGGAAAAATCAGGACTGCACCGAGGGGCATAGTCGTACTGACACGTCTTTTTTGCTTTTTTGTATGGACTCTGCTTCGTCGGTAAAAAAGCGGCATCACACCGAGTGGCATAGTTGTACTGACACATCTTTTTTTCTCTGGATTAATGAAACATCTGCGTGAAGATTGACAGTGGTTGAAGGCACAACCCCCGCACTGCGCCTGTCAAACGAGCGCACTACCGCGTTAGCGCGAGGCCGAGCCGGGGGGTGAGGGGGGGTCGGGATCCCCCCTCCCCCATCCCGGCGAGGCCGAGCCAGGAATGAGCCGTAGCAGGCGACGACGCCGCTTGCCGCGGCGTCGCATGCGGAGGCGAGTCCATAACATGACTTGCCCCTCAGTGCATAGAAGCAAGTGCGAGGAGGCGAGTCCGTTACATGGATTTGTGATTCAAAGCGTACCACCATTTTTTGGAACTTTTTGTTATTATTTTTGAGAAATATTGTAGTTAATTTTGTATATTCTATGCAAGGTATTTTCAATTGTACATTTTTATAGTTTTTGTTGAACTTTGATGCGGTCTTATTTGGGCTTTAGCCGTAGGTTTTCTCCCTCTATATTGATTTTTTTTGTTATTGTATTTAATTTTCGCTATTAGTTTTAGTGACTGCCCTGAGATAGTGGGTTTGCCCGTTTGTTTTTTTCTTCCATGATCGTGAGCTTTAGCCATCGGTTTTCTCCAACTCCTGTTTTAACCTCTGCTCTGCTCCGTTCCCCTCCCCTCTCCTCGGTTGGTTATTTGCAATCGCTTCGTTCTTCGTTCCCCTCCTCTCCTCTTCGGCGCATAGAAGCTGCTTCTCCAGTTTCGCCACGGGAGTGTCGACCGGCGGGTTGAACTCCAGCGGAAGTTCTGTGTGTTGTGTTGGTTCCTTTGCTCTACCCTCGACTCCCCTTGCGTCCCCAATTCCTCTGATTTTTCCTGTATTCTAAGTTGTTGCTCTCCTGTTGTCTCAGGCTGGATTCCCAGGGGAAGCTTTGTTTGTGTGTTTTTTCGGCTAGCGGCTCACGTGTCTCAGACTCGATTCGGTGGTGGAGTTTGTGTTTTGGTGGTAAGAGTTTTGCTTTGTTTGGCGTCCTTCATTTCTGAAATCGGTAAGAACCCTAATTTTTGGTCATGTGTCTTGCAGTTCTCGTTCGACAGATTTTAGGTCTGTAGATCTCAACGGGTACGTCACCTAGTCCAAAGAAGGTGGATGCAGGTAATTCGTTGGCGCGAGGCCGAGCCGGGGGAAAGGGGGTCGGGACCCCCCCTCCCCAATCTCAGTGAGGCAGAGCCAGGAACGAGTCGTAGCAGCCAACGACGCGGCGTGCCGCAGTGTCGCATGCGGAGGTGAGTCCGTAAGATGACTTGCCCCATTATCTATCTTTCAGGGGAAAAACCAGCACCGCATCGCGGGGCATAGTTGTACTGACACATCTTCATTGTATGGACTTTGCCCATGATCTATCTTTTCGGGTTTAGGGTGCGTGTGGGGGGGGGACAAAATAATCGGACTGTGCCTGTCAAACGAGCGTACTGCCACATTAGCGTGAGGCCGAGCCGAGTGGGGGTAGGGGGGTCGGGACCCCCCTCCCCCATCCTAGTGAGGCTGAGCCAGGAACGAGCTGTAGCAGGCGAAGACGCAGTGTGCCGGGGCGTCGCATGTGGAGGCGAGTCTGTAACATGACTTGCCCCATTATCTATCTTTTAGGGGGGTTTAGTGTGCGGGGGGGGGGGCAGAATAACCACACTGCGCCTGTCAAACGAGCGCACTGTCAAGTTAGCGCGAGGCCGAGCCTGGGGGGAGGGGGTCGGGACCCCCTCCCCCATCCCGGCGAGGCCGAGCTAGGAACGAGCCGTACCAAGCGACGACTAGGTGTGTCGCAGTGTCGCATGCGGTGGCCAGTCCGTAACATGACTTGCCCCATTATCTATCTTTTAGCGGGGTTTAGGGTGCGTGGGGGGAAACAGAATAACCGCACTGCGCCTGTCAAACGAGCGCACTGCTGCGTTAGCGCGACGCCGAGCCGGGGGGGAGAGGGGGGTCGGGACCCCCTGCCCCATTCCGGCGAGGCTGAGCCAGGAACAAGCCGTAGGACGAGACGATGCGGCGTGCTGCGGCGTCGCATGCGGAGGCGAGTCCGTAACATGACTTGCCCCATTATGTATGTTTTAGGAGAAAAATTAGCACCGCACGGAGGGGGATAGTTGTACTGACACATCTTCCTTGTATGGACTTTGCCCCATGATCTATCTTTTAGGGTTTAGGGTGCGTGGGGACGGGGGGTGGGGGACAGAATAACCGCATTGCGCCTGTCAACCATCTCGGCGAGGCCGAGCCAGGAGCGAGCCGTAGCAGGCGACGACGCGGCGTGCTGAGTCGTCGCATGCGAAGGCGAGTCCGTAACATGACTTGCCCCATTATCTATCTTTTAGGGGTTTATGGTGCGTGGGGTGGGACAGAATAACCGCACTGTGCCTGTCAAACAAACGCACTACCGCATTAGCGCGAGGCCAGGGCGGTGGGGGGGGGGGGGTAGGGGGGTCAACAGCCCCCCTCCCCATCCCGGCGAGGCCGAGGCACAGGGAATGAGTCGCTAGTCAGGCTCCTGACCGGCGTGCCGTGGGGGGGGGGGGGCGGGTCGCATGCAGAGGTGAGTCAGTAACATGATCTGCCCATTATCTATCTTTTAGGGGGAAAACCAACACCGCACCGAGGGGGCATAGTTGTACTGACACGTCTTCCTTGTATGGACTTTGCCCCATGATCTATCTTTTAGGGTTTAGGGTGCGTGGGGGGGGGCAAAATAACCGCACTGCGCCTATGAAATGAGTGCACTGCCGCGTTTGCGCGAGGCCGTGCCAGGGGGAGGTGGTGTCGGGACCCCCTCCCCCATCCCAGTGAGGCCGAGCCAGGAACGAGCCGTAGCAGGCGAGTCCGTAACATGACTTGCCCCATTATCTATATTTTAGGGGGGTTTAGGTTGCGTGGGGGGATAGAATAACCGCACTGCGCCTGTCAAACGAGCGCACTGCCGCGTTAGAGCGAGGCCGAGCCGGGGGGAGGGGGGTCAGGACCCCCCTCCCCCATCCCGGCGAGGCCGAGCCAGGAACGAGCCGTAGCAGGCGACGACGCAGCGTGCCGCGGTGTCGCCTGCGGAGGCGAGTCCGTAACATGCTTACCCCATTATCTATCTTTTGGGGGGAAAACTAGCACCGCACCGAGGGGCATAGTTGTACTGACACATCTTCCTTGTATGGACTTTGCCCCATGATATATCTTTTAGGGTTTAGGGTTCATGGGGGGGAACAGAATAATCGCACTGTGCCTGTCAAACGAGCGCACTGCCGCGTTAGCGCGAGGCCGAGCCGTGGGGAGGGGGGTCGGGACCCCCTCCCCATCCCGGTGAGGCCGAGCCTGGAACGAGCCGTTGCAGGCGACAACGGGGCGTTCTGCGGCGTCGCATGTGGAGGCGAGTCCGTAACATGACTTGCCCCATTATCTATCTTTTAGGGGGAAAACCAGCACCGCACCGAGGGGCATAGTTGAACTAACACATCTTCCTTGTATGGACTTTGCCCCATGATCTCTCTTTTAGGGGGGTTTAGGGTGCGTGTGGGGAGGGGAACAGAATAACCGTACTGCACCTGTCAAACGAGCGCACTGTCGCTTTAATAAAAAGCGCGAGTCCGAGTGAGTGCTGGGTTAAGGTAAAGAGTTATAAGTGCGAACGAGTGAGGGAAGAAGGTAAGGAAGAAGATGCAACATATTGGCTTTCTTTTTGTGTTTAGTTGTTTTCTTTCTTCTTTTCAAGTCCCTCTCCTCCCTTCACCTCCTCGCCCAGCGAGGCTGAGCCAGGAACGAGCCATAGCAGGTGACGACGCGGCGTGCCGCGGCGTCGCATGCGGAGGCGAGTCCGTAACATGACTTGGCCCATTATCTATGTTTTAGGGGAAAACTACCACCGCACCGAGGGGCATAGTTGTACTGACATGTCTTCCTAGTATGGACTTTGCCCCAAGATCTATCTTTTAAGGTTTAGGGTGCATGGGGGGGTCAGAATAACCACACTGCGCCTGTCAAATGAGCGCACTGCCGCTTTAGCGCGAGGCCGAGCCAGGGGGAGGGGGGGTCCGGACCCCCCCTCCCCAATCCCGGCGAGGCTGACCCAGGAACAAGCCGTAGCATGACTTGCCCCATTATCTATATTTTAGAGGGTTTAGGGTGCGTGGGGGGGGGGGGTGCAGAATAACCGCACTACTCCAGTCAAACGAGCGCACTGCCACATTAGCATGAGGCCGAGCCGGGGGGAGGGAGGGAGTCGACACCCCTCCCCCATCCCGGCGAGGCCGAGCCAGGAACGAGCCGTAGCAGGCGACGACGCGGCGTGCCGCTGCGTAGAATGCGGAGGTGAGTCCGTAACATGACTTGCCCCATTACCTATCTTTTAGGTAAAAAACTAGCACCACACCGAGGGGCATAGTGGTACTAACACATCTTCCTTGTATGGACTTTTCCCCATGATCTATCTTTTAGGCTTTAGGGTGCGTGGGGGGAACAAAATAACCGCACTGCGCCTGTCAAACGAGCGCACTACCGCGTTTGTGCGAGGCCGAGCCGGGAGGGAGGTGGGGTCGGGACCCCTCCCCCATCCCGGCGAGGCCGAGCCAGGAACAAGCCGTAGCAGGCGAGTCCGTAACATGACTTGCCCCATTATCTATCTTTTAGTGGGTTTTAGGTTGCGGGGGGAGGACAGAATAACCGCACTGCCCCTATCAAACAAGCACACTGCCGCGTTAGCGCGAGGCCGAGCCGGGGGGAGGGGGGCCGGGACCCCCCTCCCCCACCCTAGCGAGGCCGAGCCAGGAACGAGCCGTAGCAGGCGACGACGCGGCGTGCCTCGGCGTCGCATGCGGAGGCGAGTCCGTAACATGACTTAACCCATTATCGATCTTTTGGGGGGAAAACAAGCACCGCACCGAGGGGCTTAGTTGTACTGACACATCTTCCTTGTATGGACTTTTCCCCATGATCTATCTTTTAGGTTTTAGGGTGCGTGGGGGGAGTAACAGAATAACCACACTGCGCCTGTCAAACGAACGCACTGCTGCATTAGCATGAGGCCAAGTCGGGCGGGGAGGGGGGTCGGGACCCCCTCCCCCATCTCGGCAAATCCGAGCCAGGAACAAGTCGTAGCAGGCGACGACACGGCGTGTCGCGGCATCCCATGCGGAGGTGAGTCCATAACATGACCTGCCCCATTATCTATCTTTCAGGGGAAAAACTAGCACCACACCGAGGGGCATAGTTGTACTGACACATCTTCCTTGTATGGACTTTGCCCCATGATCTATCTTTTACGGTTTAGGGTGCGTGTGTGTGGGGGGGGGAACAGAATAACCGAACTGCGTCTGTCAAACGAGCGCACTGCCACATTAGCGCGAGGCTAAGCCGGGGGGGAGGGAGGTCGGGACCCCCTCCCCCATCCCAGCGAGGCCGAGCCAGGAACGAGCCGTAGCAGGCGACAACGCGGCTTGCTGCGGCGTCGCGTGCGGAGGCGAGTCCGTAACATGACTTGCCCCTCGGTGCATAGAAGCGAGTGGGAGGAGGCGAGTCCGTTACACGGATTTGTGCTTCAAAGCGTACCACCATTTTTTGTACTTTTTGTTATTATATTTGAGAAATATTGTAGTTAATTTTGTATATTCTATGCAAGGTATTTTCAATTGTACTTTTTTGATAGTTTTTGTTGAACTGTGTTGATGTTTTATTTGGGCTTTAGCCGTTGGTTTTCTCCCTCTATATTTTTTTTGTTATTGTATTTAATTTTTGTTATTATTTTTAGTAACTGCCCTGAGATAGTGGGTTTGCCCGTTTGTTTTTTTCTTCCACGATCGTGGGCTTTAGCCGTCGGTTTTCTCCCACTCCTCTTTTAACCTCCGCTCTCCTCCGTTCCCCTCCCCTCGGTTAGTTATTTGCAATCGCTTCCTTCTTCGTTCCCCTGCTCTCCTCTTCGGTGCATAGAAGCTGCTTCTCCAGTTTCGCCACGGGAGCGTCGGCCGGCGGGTTGAACTCCAGCGGAAGCTCTGTGTATTGTGTTGGTTCCTTTGCTCTGCCCTTGACTCCCCTTGCGTCCCCTATTCCTCTGATTTTTTTGTATTCTAAGTTGTTGCTCTCCTGCTGTCTCAGGCTGGATTCGCTAGGGGAAGCTTTGTTTGTGTGGTTTTTTCCAGCGAGTGGCCCGCGTGTCTCAGACTCGATTCGGTGGTGGAGTTTGTGTTTTTGTAGTAAGAGTTTTGCTTTGTTTGGCATCCTTCGTTTATGAAAATGGTAAGAACCCTAATTTTTGGTCATGTGTCTTGCAGTTCTGGTTCGGCACATTTTAGGTTTGTAGATCTCAATGGGTACGTCACCTAGTCCAAAGAAGGTGGATGCAAGTAATTCATTGTGCTGAAACTTTTCTTTTTTGTTTTTGCTGATGATGTTTTATCAGATCTGGTGGATAATAGGTTTTAGTTGTATAGGTGTTGTCGTATGGACATTACAATTTGTTTGCATTTCGATAGTTGTTAATTTTTGCCCTGTAATGTGTGGTATGTCTAGTTTTTAGGTCGTTGTAACCTGCATATAGGTTGGAGTACTGATGACTATGTGTAGATTGTACTGTTGTGGTGGTGGCATCTGAATAGTTTGTAACAGTATGAGAAGAACTACTAGGATGTTGAAAGAGTTTACATTTTGAAGTTCGGTGTGCGAGTTGTGGGGTTATATTATTTTATTGGTTGCTGTCATGTTCATGAACTGATGTGTTGTCATGTTTGTGCACTGGTAGGGTTCATATAATTGAACTGATTGCTTGTTCATGTATTTTTTCCCTTTTTGATGATTATCATGTTGTTGCAGATGTTGGAGTGTCGGTGCCTCTTGATTCTGACAAATCAGTCCGCTTTCAAGATCTTGTGAATGCTAATTTTGAGATACCAAACCCTCTAGAATAATTTGCGAGTGTTGCTGGTGTTTCTCTTTTATTTGCTCTTTTTAAACATCCTTGCATACATAAATGTGTTTAGTTACCTCAGTTGTTCCTTTTGTTTTTATATCTGACACTATGCACCTTATTTTATTTGTCTTTGCAATGTTGATTGTTTTTAATTTATATTTGTGTGCTGATGTTTTTTGTTTATGCAGTTAATGATAGCCATGCTGCTGCTGAGGACATTGCTGATGTTGTGAAAGATATTAATGATGGAATTTATTCTCTCAATTTTGGTGATGGTGATGGGAGCTTGCAGTTGTCTATTACTCAGTCTCATTGTGGATGGCATTGAGCCTGTTACTCAGGTTGAGGAAGTTCCTATGCAGTTACAGCTGGAGGACAAAATGATAAGAAAGAAGAAGAGTGATTTTCACAAGAGAAAGGAGTTGGATCGGCGTCGAAAGGCTGCTTGCATGCAACCAAGTGCTGAGGATGTTGCTCAAGCTGGAGATGGTGAAGGTGGTGATGAGGCCATTGCAACTGGTCATGCTGGGTCTCATGGAACTGACATGCCTGTCAAGACGAACTTGTTGCAGACCCGATTGACGCAAGTGTTTCCTCGTGATGCAGTTAAGGTAAAGAAAACTGGTTTGAAGAGGAAGATGGCAGATCCAAATCCTGATGGCACACAGAGGCATAGCCCACATGTGAAAGCTGCTTCCTAACCTGATGTAGATAGTGTTGCTGTCAAGATTGGTCCAAGCACACTTGGTGGCACCCCTGTTCGTCGGAGTCCATGATTTTTGGCAAATAAGAAGCCTTCTTCGTCTCCTCTTCCAAAGCGGTATTCGTTGAAGGAAAATAAGAAGCGCAAAGTTCCTCCTGCAAAGGTGAACAAAGGTGTGAAGAAGCGTGCTCGTGTCGAGGTTGAAGATCCTGCATTTGAGGGAGATGATATTGAAGTTAATTCTGAAGATGAATATGCAGTGGTATATGTTTTTTTGTTGTTTTTAGTATTTGAAATTTTCTAGTTAGTGACATTTTTGAATTATGTTCCTTTTTTTTAGTCTTTGCTGAAGTAGGTTAGTTATTTATTGTGTTTATTTGTATTAGTCATGCACACTGGACTTAATTATATTCGTAAAAACAATATTTTTGTTTTGGGATACGTGTTTGTACTGTATGTGACTTACTAGTTGTACTTCCAATTGAGGCTTGGTCATTTGTTTGCATCAATTGAGGGTGGTACTGTCGTTGTTTTAATAGTTGAACTTGTGCAATCATTTTATTTCCTTCTTGCCTTCATATGTTTGTTTTATTTTTTATATTCATTGAATTAAGCTGTGCCTTCTTTATTTCATTTACAGCCTGTTAGTGTTAGGAGTCCGGTTAAGCCGGTGAGAGGCAATGAGGGAAAAGTTGCTTTGGATGAAGGTGACTTACAATGATTGAATATAAGTGTGCGATGTTCGTTGAAAGAGATAGATACTTGTGCTCGTTTGCTTGAGAGTCGCCATGTGGCTAGAGTTCATGCAGCTGGTTTTGGATCTATCTTCCAATGGAAGGTGAAGTCTAACATTTCCCGTCCTCTGATGGGAGTTTTGTACCTGAAGATAGATCCTGATACAATGACTCTTGACATGGGTGAGGCGAATAAGAAGCTTCGCATCACTAGTGATGGTATACAGCAGCTTTTCGGGTTCCCTTGTGGTGGTCGCTCTGCACCAAGGCCGTCAGAGGACGGATATGACAACGCTCTGATGAAGTTAAGATCGGATCTTGACATTAGCAGGAGCCAAGATATCAAGACGAAGGATTTGAGGGATAAGCTCAAGGTGGTTGTCAAGGATCCTAGTAAAGATGACCTTGCTCTAAAAGTGTTCATCATTATTGTGTTCATGAAAGTTGTGTTGCCTAGTGCCGCCACTCGTGTTTCCAGAGAGGCAGCAATGTTTGAGGATCTCGTCATTGAGGACATGACTAATATGGATTATTGCCAGCTGATAGTTGATGAGCTTAGAAGGGCTGTTGTCAGGTACCAAGATGGTGTTACCTTGGGGAAGGCAATCACAGGCTGTGCTATAGGGCCTGTATTAATGTACCTTGACTGCCTCATCCATGGCAAGCTTCCAGATGTTGACATGCGAGTTCCCCGCTTATGTTTCATGGATCAGGACAAGCTTTCCGACCTGGCTGATGCAAATTTGATAAGAAGAGGCAATGCAGATCCAAGGACCTGGCTGTTTGGGAAGCTTCCGGTGAGTTTTATTTCTATCCTATCTTGCAGCCCTTTTATTTTTTAGGTATAGCTGTTTTGCTGGAGTGAACATTTGTATTGCAGAGTTACCTATTTAGATTTGTCTGTTCTTAAGCTTGTGAGATTTTATGTATGATCTTTAGTACTGTTGTGTCATATGTGGTTGAACTAAATCTCTTGTTCACATGACCTGTTTGTAAGCATGTTAGTACTGAGGATTTAAATCTGTTAATTTAATGTTATTTTTTCTTGTTTGTTCCATTGATTAATTAACTCTTTTCCCCTTGTTTGTAGTGGAAAACTCAAGATGAAATTGTCTTTTTCCGGGTCTATAAACGACCAGTCCTGGAGATGCCCTCTCAAGTTCCCAAGATTTCATCTTCGCACGATGAGTTGATAGATGGTCGTCGTAGTGTTGAGGGTGCTGGTTATGTTCCCCCTAGCCCTAGTAAGGCTAGTACTTCGCAGAGGCAGGGTTTTGGTATCGATGTAGCTGTTTCTGCGTTGGAGCGCGTTGAGCATATTTTTATTAATGTGCGTTCTGAGCTGGAAAAGGTCCCAACTATAGTTGAGCATCTAAGCTGTATTGATGGTATCCTTCCTGACGGTCATCAATTTAATGCTGAGGAAGCAGCGGACTATATTGAGCTGGAGAGAATTTTAATTAGTGATATGCGTGATGGTGCTGCTCAATTAATTCAGAGCTCGGTGTGCCTGTTGGACAACATGAAACATTTCAAAACTATGCAAGACTTTCGCTGCAAGCCATATGAAGAAAGTGCCGATGTTGTTATCAAGCAGATGGAACAGGATGAGGCTGCTGCCACTGCCAGGAGGGCTGGTGATGGTACTAAGGCTAATATTTCTAACCACCATACGAATGATGTCTGTTTGGAGTCCCCTGTTCTTGAGGTGAGTCAGTCCTTGATCTTTGTATTTTTACTTGGTTGTTCTGCTGTCTATAGTGTAGTTGAACTTGCTCATGTTCATTTGTTTATTTTTTATGTAGGAGACCAGTCATGGTGTTGAGGGTGCTGTTGATTGTGCAGTTAATGATCCATCTACTGATAAGAGCAAGGTTATTTTTATTTTTTATTGTGTTTATATAGATTCTTGAATTTTCATGCGCACCACTGTGCCTTACATGTTCATTTTTCTATCCCACACCATTAAGAATTGTAGGTGATATCTACCTTTGTTAGTGTGGTTTAACTTTTTGTTGCTAATAAGAGCATTGTTTTTGCTTTATTACTATGAATCAGGATCCTATTGTTGGTGTTGAGCCTTGTTCGCCCATCGGTGATGTTCCTTTGAATGTTAGCAGCAGCAACATCGGTGATGTTGTTGCTAATGCTGCTAAGGTTTGTTTTGTGTGCTTGCATTAATTTTATATGGACCTTTCGCTGATGTTTATTGTAGCTGTAAATGTTAGCCTGCGCACCTCTTGTGGGTTGCTAGTTTTGCTCATTTTCTTTACTGTCTGAATTTTTGTTTTTTCAGATGGGTGATGTTGAGCGCGAGGTGTCCATTACTGTTGGAGCAGTTGCTTGTGCTGTTCCATTTAGCAGTGGTTGCGATGTTGGTGGCAAAGTTGCTGATGAGGATGTTGGTGCTGCCAGCATACTTGATGGCAAATCTTCTGGTGTTGGCATTGCTGAGAATGATAATGGTTCTGATTCTGAAGACTTGCCGCCAGAAAATTTCCTGCCTGGAGGGCTTGACTACGGTGATGCATTGGAAGATGCCGACGTGTCTAGTGTGGAGGAGGTTCCATCTAAGGATGATGATTTAATTGTGTCGATTTCTTCTGGCCCCTTGACGTGGGAGGCGCTCCTGTCGTCCTAGGATTTTCTGTCTTCAGACCCTGAAAGCGCAGCCATATTGCTGTCATCACAAGATGTCCCATCGCCAAACCCTGAAAGCGCAGGCATATTGCTGTCGTCAGAGGATCTTCCATCGTCAAACCCTGAAAGTGCAGGTAAGGACTTATAAATGAGGCGTACTTCTCATTTATGGCATTGTCGACATGTTCCCTTGTAGTGCTTGAACTTATTATTTTTTTTCTTTTTTTTCTGCAGGCAAAAGGTGCTAATGTTGCTAAGGTTGATTCGTTTTTCTTCGCTGTTACGAGGTTGCGCAGGAACCGTGGGAAATGGTTAGTGTGGGATTTTGCCCGTATCATTTTCGTCTCTTTTTCTTTCTGTCATATGATTATTGTTGTCATTGAAGTAGTTTTAATTCATGTCATCTTGTGTTTCCCTAGTGAAAAGCCGATGTTTCAAAATGTGGAATGCAATGCTAGTGTTGGTTCTGTTGCTTCCGTGTTCGTCCCCACTGGCATGCTCAACTCAGACAGTGCTGACGTAGTTTTATATTCTCTACATGAGAAGTACCGAGAGACTGACAAGTTGATTGTTCCCAGATGGGTGACGGTCAGTATTTTGCTTTCTACATAGGATGATAAGTTATTTGGCAATTTTCTAACTGTTGTTGTTCTTTTTGTACAACAGACCAAGATCCGTGATGGAAATCTTGATGCCAATGTGCGGCAGTGGTTCACAAGATCAGGGGCTGATGGTTATGACCAAGTACGTGACTCATCCTGATGTTTGACTTTTTTTGTGTACTGATGAAAGATGCATGCTCTTATCTAAACTTATTGTACTCATGAACTAGAACTGTCATGTTTCTTGCAAGTTTGGAAGGGGGGAATGAACTTGAGTAGCCTGCTTTTTTCCCCTGTACTTACGGATGATGTGTGTTATTTTTTGAAGCTGATCATATTGTAGCAAGAAAGTCGAACTGTTATGTTTCTTTTAAGTTTGGGCAGTGGAGATAAACTTGAGTAGCCTTTTGTACTGAGTTGCTTACTCAATTAGAACTTATGATTATCTGATCTGTTTGGACTTCGGAATTTCAATTTCCCTCTTTTATTTATTGTTTTTGATGCTGAATATTCATTATAATTTGTTAAATTCATTTTCCCTCTGTGTTTTTTTGTCAGCTTCTTTTCCCTACTTTTGATCCGGCGTCATTTGTGGCTGGCATGAAGCCTGGTGAAGAAGTAGGGCATTGGTGCTTGGTTGTTCTGAATTTGAAGTTCCATCATTTCGAGTGTCTTGATTCACTCTGTGATGAAACCTGGAGTGATGCACTTAGATTCTTCAGGACTATGACAGATAATATAAAGAGGGTTTGGAGGGAATCCAGTGTAGATAGGGCCAAACCGTTCTCGCCGGTGCATGTTGATGGTTTCTCTTGCGAGTTTGTTCGTGTGCCGCAGCAGGAAAGCACGTGAGTATCCATTTTAATGAAATTTATTAATTGTTTTTGTTGATGGAATGCATGGTTTTCCAATTTTTGGTTGTATGCCTGTATTTTTGAATTTGTAATGTACCCTTTCATTTTTTCTTGTTAACAGGCATGATTGTGGCTTCTTTATGCTACAAAACTGCAAGACTTATGATTGCCGAGAGGATGGTGTGATTGAAATGTTGGATTACACCCACGAAGTCATTCTTGACTTTAGAAAGACTCTGCTGTATACCTGCGCCACTAGCTATTTGTTTGATGTTGACTTCCGAGGCTTGTTTGGTATCGAACCTTGTATGTATGGATGACCTTTTGTCTTTTGTTTCCAGCTTTTTACCTCTTGACTAGTACTGTCATGAATTCTGTATTTGAACTTACCCTTTTTGCGCTCCTCCTTTTTTTGTTGCAGGTGAGTGGCTGGAACTTGGGGAGCATGACTACAGAATCTTTGGCAGCCAGTTCTCGGAGCTCAAGCGTGTGGCTGTTGATTTGAGCCAGGGGCGTTCTACTGAAAAGACAAGATCTGGTGTTATGAAGGGGCGGTTGGGCGCTCTCAATGTTCTACGGCTCCTGGTCCAGAGAGCCCCTCTACACCCAAGAATCCCGTTGTGCAACTGATAGACAGTGACGATGACGTGTTTGACAAGATCGCTGGCATGGGAAGAGTCACCAGGAGTGCTGCTGCCAAGGGTGTATCTCCCCTTGCTGGAATAGTGGGTCGTAGAGCCGGTGTTGCTAGGAAGGATGCTACATTGAAGTCTGACAATGTTACAAGCTTAAAGCGTGCACCCAGAGCTCCTATTAAGTTTTGCTCCCCCGTGCAGCAGCTTCACCCTCATAAATTCCTTCACCTGGACAAGGCTCACAAGTTGTATAATCTGTTGCTTGGTGATGAAGGACGTGAGAAGTACGCCGAGTGAGTATCTCTCATTATGTTTCCTCTTCTTTTCTTCTGTTGTTTCTAACTGCTAAATAAATATGACCTTAACTGCTCATTTCATATAACTTGAACTGCTATGAATACCTTATCTTCCTTCCCCTGCTTTTTGTTTTCTGTGTGCTGCAGGACTACGTTCTCATTGATACCTTAGCCTGATGATAGCGTAACTACCTTCACTGGCAAATGCGTCTGGGAAGTTTTTGCACCTGGACAGCTGATGGAGGGTGATGTAATGGACTTCCTCATTAATGATTGGAAGCAACATCCCGAAAGAAATGTTGATTTTACATCTGGAAAAAGGATCTTGCTGAGTCCATATTTCATCATGGTAATGAATCAGATCGTTTGTTTCTGTGAAATAAGACTGCCTATTGTTTTACGAGTTTTTAAGATACTTTCCTTGTTGATCCTTTTCCCCTGTCTATTTCTTTTTGCCTTTTTGCAGGTTGTGCTTGACTGCTCGTTTTACGGCGATGAAGAGAAAGTGTTTAATGGGGAGAGTGCAGCGAGAGAATTCAAGACCTATGTTCCAGATGGGGAAGACTTGCTCAGTGCCGACCTTGTGAGATCTACTAGCTGATTTTGGTTTTTTGTTTGTTTGTTGTGATGTAGTTTTTTATTTTGAATATTTAATATCTCTTTTGGTCATTTGTTTTTAGGTCATGATGCCTCAATTCAAACCTATGGTTTTATCAAAGGATTTGAAAGTGAACCACTTTTCCTTATATGTCATGAATTGGTACCGAAGTACCGTTGATATCCTTGACCCTTTACCGTATGGGAAGAACCACCGTCCTTCAAGGAACACCTATCACAAAGACTGCGAGAAGATTGTGAGTGTTATTTATTATGTCTACTAGATTAATTTTTCCGCCATTTTGTTTCTGCTTTTCTGAGACCTGAAATGTGTGGTTTCTTTTCTTTTTTTACAGATCTCTAGATTGGTCCTAGTAATGAAGGCTGTGTGTGGTGATGCCCAGTATAATGTGAGCAAGCCGCTCAAATGGGATGTTTTAGCAAAGATACCAATGTTTGTTAAAGTTCCCTTTCAAGGGCCGAATGAATGTGGCCATTATACTCTGAAGTTTGCAGGGACCTATGATGGTGAAAAGATTGTTGAGAACATTCGAAATAACGAGGTGGGTTCTAGTTCAACTTTCACTTTTTGTGTTTGGCTGATTGTGTTTTCCTTTTTCTGTGTCATGATTTTTGATTATTTGTTTTATTGGTTTGCTACCGCGTATTGTTGATTGGAATGCTGAGGATCTGTATACAGTCGTGTTCAACCAGAATAACCAGGTTTTGGTGACGGAGCTTCCAGAGGAGGTTCATTCTTTGGCTCCTGATGCATAGAAGAAATGATTATCATTCGCGTAGTGAATGGGATACTTGTGTGATTTATGTCTTGAAAACATTGTAAGCTTTCTATGTATGGTTTGGATGTCTTGTCAACTATGTAATAACCAATATATTTTGTGATGTTATCAGTCTGGCACAACGTTTTACAAACTTTTTCCGTGTTGAGAATGTGGTTGAACAGCTGTTTCACTCGTGTCTGTTTTCTCGGGGATTTGGTTTGGTTAAGTTTTATTTGCACTGAAGTCTTATACACTAGTTGAACTGAAACACTTTTTTTCAAGTGCATTGCGAGTTGTTGCTCAAAAGTGAGACTTATTTTATTTTCATCTGTCCCAACCTAAGTTGGACCTTTATAGTTTCTGTACCCTATTTCGTGTACTTATGGTATAGTGCTGTGAGTACTGAATTGTAATTTCAGACAGCGTAAGGCTTTTAAAATTGGAGTCATAGTAGAATTTGTGGATCTAGCGTGAGTGGACTGACGCTTCCTAGTTTTGTAGAACTGATGTCATATAATATGTTAGAACTGAAGGTTTTTTGGGATTGATATTTATTTACGATGAAATGGTTACGTTATCTCTAGCAAGATTTTAGTTAAATATAAGAAATTTAGCAGAATTGACAGCCAATATTTGTTTGAACTTCTTGCATTTTAGTAGTTAAACTTCAAAGTAAAAATTAATCCACTGGTTTAAATCAGCTACATTTAACAGATAGCCCTATTAAGTTCATAATTATTTTTGTAGCAGATTTAGTTGAACTTCAAAGTATCATTATTTTTGTAGCATATTTTTTCATCCTTTTAGTTGAACTACAAAGTACCATTGTTTTTGTAGCATATTTTTTATCCTTTTATCTGTGCTGGAGAGGTAAATTTATTTTATTTTTATATTTGAATTTAAAATTATTGCATGCGAACATGTATTTGAACTTTTCTATTTTAAGTTTTCAAACTTTTTTGTAGCAGTTTATAATTTTTTGCCACGTGCTCTGGTTCATTCAACGGGCCTTATGTGGTGGGGTGAGGACAGTTTGGAGAGGAGTAGCAGGCGTATTGGGCCCTTTTCCGGTCCAAATGGCCTGTGCGTGTTCTGAACACTGCTGGCTCGCGTGCGTTCTAAGTTTAGTCCCACCTCGCTAGCCGAGGGGGCTCTCGACCGGTTTATAAGCGTTGCCGTGGCTCATGTGTCGAACTCCTCTGAATAGTTACCTGGGCGCTTATACACGGCGCTCGCTCTCTGTTCCATGACCGGTGGGCCCTAGTCAGCTGGCCCCGTGCAGTGACGATTGCTATGGATTCGCCAACGGTTCCGCCGTGGGCTCGAGTCTAAGTGTATCTTCCTGTGTAGGGCTGGCCTGTCCTTGGGCGGTCATTATTTTATTTTTTTGTTTGAAACTAGTACCTCACTGCTCAATGTGGACTGTTGCTTTTTGTTGTGGTTCTTTTGAATTTTCTCCTTGGTCGAACTGATATATTTTTGATTGAGTTTTGGCCTTCTTTTTCTCGGTTGTGATTATTCTCAAAGCATCATTTGGTATCATCACAGTACTTGCCGTATAAACTAAGTTGTACTGAGATTTCAATTGTACTAGCACTGTTATTCTTAGTCTGTCAATGATCAAGGAATGCGAACTGATGCTTCTCGTTCCATTCTATTTTTGTAGTAAAGATGTACTGTGTGTTCAAGTGTACCAGTACTTTTCACTGCTAGTATGCTAGTGACTAAGAAATACGTACTGATGGTTCTTAGCTTTTTTTGTTGTAGAACTTAGTAATTTTCTAACGAATAGAAGCATGATGCTGTTAGTACTGAATGTTGTCCTCGGCTGGAACTTAGTCTTTTTAGTGTTCTTCTGAAACTATAAACTTTTTTTAGTGTGATTGTACTACCGTATAGGACTAAGTTGTACTAAGTGTCCAAGGCTACTATTTGTTGTTGTCCTTAGTCTGCTAGTGTTTTTTTGAAATATCCCTGTGTGATTAGTTCCTCCATGACTAGTGCTGCATAGCAGCCACAAAGTTTCATTCACAACCTACTTCAACTTCAAATGATGGATAAACAAAATAGGAAGCTAGCAAACTTGTTCAACGACATAAGCAAACTATGTACTTGAGATAAGCAAACTGGTTCAACCCTGACACACATGACATAAGCAAGCTAGTTTAACCTAACAAAAGCAAACTACGAATTTGAAACAACAAGATAAAGGACAAGCACAAGGGCAAGCAACACGAAGGCAGTCTTTGATGTCTCTTCATCCCGCATAGTGGCAGTGGTAGTAGGGGTCCGCTTCCTGCTCTTTTGAAAATTCCAGACCTGTTTTGATGTTGTCGATTTTCTTCCATGACTTGTAGGTGGCATACGCATCTATTGTTGCGTACTCGATGAGGTAATTTGGCAGTGGGCTGATCCCCCACAGTTTATGGTCTTCCTTCTTGTCGATCTTCTTCTTCATGCCTTTGTAGAATGGGTGGATGACGCTGGCTGCAACATCAGCCAAGGAGTCATACTCTTCTCTGGTGTTTGGGACTCTCCAGTTGCGCTGAATGTCGATGAAGTTCTTGGGGTTGATGTCCAAACCAGACTTCTTCAGCATCTCTTTGTCATCTTTAATGCTGAAACTGACAAAGGTGTACAACTTCTCCTCCTTCAGGAGCTCTTTGAGGTGCTTGGGCCTGCAAGGGGAGACACATATTGAAGACTAGTGTTCTTTTTTGAAGATTTAATTCTTCTATTTTTTGGTTTACAAGTGATGAATCCATGAGGTAGATGCTTATATAGTATAAGTCATGGATGAATGTAGTTCAGAAACTAGTACACAAAGTCTAAAATTAAATTCAAGTACACCATGTTATTTTTCTTTTTGGTATCTTCAGTGCTTCACCAAATGCTTCACCAAGTTCAAAAACCTATACCAGAGTCAATGATCTATGTGTTGCTTAGTGCGAGTTCAGTTTTCTTTTGTTGAATAAAAAACCTATACCAATGCTTCACCAAGTTCTTACTAATTTTGCTGCTGAAAATAACATCAGACCAAGTTCAGAAACTACTTTTGTACATCAAGTTCAGAAACATCTTTTAATACATCAAGTCCAGAAACTACAATAGTGCATCAAGATCAGAAACTACACTAGTACATCAAGTTCAGAAATTAATCTTGTGAAACAATTTCAGATGTTAATCCAGTGCATCAGGTTTAAAATATATTATAGTGCATCTACTTGAGAAACATGTACTAGTGCATCCACTTCACAAACTACATTAGTACATCTAGTTGGAGAAACAAGATTAATGAAATTTTGAGGGAGCAGTACTATTTAAACAGAGTAATGAAGAGGGCGAATGAGTAGGATGGTTCACCATTTTGTGTCCGCGGTGATGTGGTATACCAGGCAGAGTTCCTCCAAGCATAACTGCAGAACTGCTGCCATCTGCGGAGGTTCATCTTGCTTGGTATACTCCACATCAACACCGATGAAGCTAGGATACAAGCCGCCGCCCTTCCTCCTGAGCCTGCTAATCATCTCGTCGGCCTTGTCTGGTTCGCTGGTGCAGACGACCTCCAGCGTATCCTTGCCGTGGAGGTCCACCTTCTCGAGCGTGGTGGTGTAGTCGAGCTTCTCGCCGGGGACGTGAACGTCATCGAGGTTGCTGCTCCGGTCGAACGTCTCGCCACGCTGACGCTTATCAAATGGTTCCTCCGCCATTGCCCTCCTCAAGCGACTGTGGGCTTCAAAGAGAGATGTTTGTGGGGAGTTTGTAGTGGAGATGGAATCGGCAATGGTGGTTCTCGGAATGAGGCAGGGATGGAGTCGATTTGGGGCTTTTTGAGGGCGTGGTTTGGGACATGGGGGAGGCGGTTTGTCACGGACATGGGGGTAGTGGTCATGGGGCGCCGTTGTAGTCCATCATGGCAACCGCCCAGTGGGTGGCGCGGGCGGTGGCCTGGAAGAACCAACCATCCAAGCTAATTTCTTTGCTGGGGTATTCACTGGTCACACTGACTAGTCTCGTCAAGGTGTACTTATCTGCTGCTTATCCCACTTGCACGTCTTAGGGTTGTTAATGATGGCATTTTGTACTATTTTGAGTGACGAAATACTTTGTGATGTTTTCAATGTGGAGGTTAAGATTTATTTTGCACTGAAGTCTTATACACTAGTTGAACTGAACACTTTTTTCAATGCACTGCGAGTTGTTGCTCAAAAGTGAGACTTTTTTTTATTTTCATCTGTCCCAACCTAAGTTAGGACTTTATAATTTTTGTACCCTCTTTTTAGTGTACTTATGGTTTAGTGTTGTGGGTACTGAATTGTAATTTCATACAGCGTAAGTTTTTGAAAATTGGTGTCACATTGGTGTGTGGATGTAGCGTGAGTGGCCTGACCCTTCCTTGTTTTGTAGTACTGTTGTCATATATATGTTTGAACTGAAGTTTTTTTGGGATTGAGATTATTTACGACGAAATCGTTAGTTGAGCTCTAGCCTGATTTTATGTAAATAAGAAATTTAGTAGAATTGACTAAAAATATTTCTTTGAACTTATTGCATTTTAGTAGTTGAACTTGAAAGTAAAATTTAATTCCCTGGTTTAAATTATGTACATTTAACAGATAGCCTATTAAGTTCTCCGCTTTTAAAGTATCCTTGTTTTTGTATCATATTTTTTTTCTTTTTTTTATCCATGGTGCAGAGCTAAATTTATTTTATTTTTAGTTTCGAATTTAAAATTATTGCGTGCGAACAAGTATTTGAACTTTTCTATATTCAGTTTTCGAACTTTTTTGTTGTAGTTTATAATTTTTTGCCCCGCGCTCTGCTTTATTCAACGGGTCTTATGGGTGGGGTGAGGACAGTTTGGAGACGAGGGAGGCTTCCAAGGAGCAGTCGTATTGGGCCCTTTCCCGGCCCAAATGGCCCGCGCGCGTGAATGTGGACTGTTGGCTGCGCGTGCATTCTGAGTTTAGTCCCACCTCGCTAGCCGAGGGGGCTCTCGACCGGTTTATAAGTGTTGCCGTGTCTCATGTATCGAACTCCTATGAATACTTACCTGGGCGCTTATACACGGCGCACGCTTTGTGTTCCATGACCTGTGGGCCCTGGTCTGCTGGCCCTGCGTTGTGTCGATTACTAGGGATTCGCCAACGGTTCCGCCGTGGGCTCGGGTTCAAGTATGCACCTGCGTTAGGGCCTTCCTGTCCTCAGGCGGTCAATTTTTTTTGGTTTGAATCTAGTACTTGACTGCACCAGTAATGCAGACTGTGGTTTGAATCTAGTACTTGACTGCACCAGTAATGCAGACTGGTACTTTTGTTGTAGTTCTTGTGAGTTTTGTTGGATTTATGTAAGAATGATTTTATCATTACTGATTCTCAAGGGTCTTCTGGTATTATTTAGTACTATAGTACTTGTGTGTAAACTAAGTTGTACTGAGAGTTCAATTGTACTAGCACTTCTGTTCTTAGTCTGACAGTTATTAAGGGAATGCGAACTGATGCTTCTTTGTCCTTTTTATAGTAGTAAAGCTATACTACGCGTTCAAGTGTACTAGTATTGTCATCCATATGATCTGAGTCTATATGTCAGATATTTCGCAAACACCGGCAGACTAAGAACAAGAACAATACTACCCATGGACGCTCAGTAGAGCTTAGTCCTATACAACAATACTATCACACTAAATAGTTTCAGAAGAACACTAACTAAGATTTTTTTTGTTTCAACTTTTGAAGCGTTGTTAAACATCTCAAATTGTACTGATTGTTTTCAACGTTTTCTTTTCCATACAATGCTGAATCCAAACTACACATGGAACATCCTTGTGTGATTATTTGCTCGATAACTAGTACTGAAGAGCAGCCATAGAGTTCCATTCACAAGCTACTTGAATTCGAAATGATGGATAAACAAAATAGGAAGCTAGTAAACTTATTTAACGAGATAAGAAAACGATGTACTTGATGACATAAGCAAACTTGTTCAACCCTGACAAACATGACATAAGCAAACTGGTTCAATCTTGACACACATGACATCAGCAAGCTGGTTTAACCTAACAAAAGCAAACTACGAATGTGAAACAACAAGATAAAGGAGAAGCACAAGCGCAAGCAACACGAAGGCAGACTTTGATGTCTCTTCATCCCGCATAGTGGCAGTGGTATTAGGGGTCCGCTTCCTGCTCTTTTGAAATTTCTAGACCTGTTTTGATGTTGTCGATTTTCTTCCATGACTCGTAGGTGGCGTACGCATCTATTGCTGCGTACTCGATGAGATAATTTGGCAGTGGGCTGATCCCCCACAGTTTATGGTCTTCCTTCCTATCGATCTTCTTCTTCATGCCTTTGTAGAATGGGTGGATGACGCTGGCTGCAACATCAGCCAAGGAGTCGTAGTCTTTTCCTGTGTATGGAACTCTCCAGTTGCGCTGAATGTCGATGTACTTGTTGGGATTTATCTCCAAACCAGACTTCTTCAGATTCTTTTTGTCACCTTGAATGGTGAAACCGGCAAAGGTGAACAACTTCTCATGCTTCAGCATGTCGGTGAGGCGCTTGGGCCGTCAAGAGGAGAGACATATTGAAGATTAGTATTATTTTGATGTTTGAATTCTTCAGTTTTTTTGGTTTACAAGTGATGAATCCATGAAGTAGATGCTTATATAGTATAATTAATGGATGAATGTAGTTCAGAAACTAGTACACAAATTTCAGAAATTAAATTCAAGTACACGATGTTATTTTTCTTTTTGGAATATACAGTTGAATGAATGATCTATGTGCTGCTTTAGTACTAGTTTAGTTTACTTTTGTTGAATAGAAAAACATATACCATTGCTTCACCAAGTTCTTAGTTTTTTTGCTGATGAAAATAACACCAGACCAAATTCAGAAACTACTTCACTACATCAAGTTCAGAAACATCTTTTAATACATCGAGTGCAGAAACTACACTAGTGAATCAAGATCAGAAACTTCACTAGTACATCAAGTTCAGAAATTAATCTGCAGCAAGATTTTCAAATAGTAATCTAGTGCATCAGGTTCAAAATATATTCTATTGCATCTACTTGAGAAACTGCACTAGTGCATCCACTTTCACAAACTACACTAGTACAGCTAGTTGGGAAACATGTTTCATGAAATTTTGAGGATACAGTACTAATTAAACAGATGAACGAAAAGAGGGCAAATGAGTAGGATTGTTCACCATTTTGTGGCTGTGGTGATGTGGTACACCAGGTAGAGTTCCTCCACGCATAACTGCAGAACTGCTGCTCTATGTGGAGGTTCATCTTGCCTGGTATACTCCAGATCAACGCCGATGAATCTAGGATACAAGCCGCCAGTCCTCTTCCAGAGCCTATAGATCATCTCGTCGGCATTGTCTGGTTTGCTGGTGCAGACAACCTCCAGCTTCTCCTTGCCGTGGAGGTCCACCTTCTCGAGCATGGTGGTGTAGTCGAGCTTCTCGCCGGGGACGTGAACGTCGTCGAGGTTGCTGCTCTGGTCGGACGTCTCGCCACACTGACGCTTGGCAGACGGTTCCTCCGGCATTGCCCTCCTCCAGCGACTGTGGGCTTCAAAGAGGGATGTTTGTGGGGAGTTTGTAGTGGAGATGGAAGCAGCAATGGTGGTTCTTGGAATGAGGTAGAGATGGAAGCGGCAATGGTGGATCTTGGAATGAGGTAGAGATGGAAGACAATGTAGTATTTTCAGGGCGTGGATGGGGACGTGGGGGAGGCAGTTCGTCGCGGACATGAGGGTAGTGGTCGTGGGGTCGCTGTTGCAGTCCATCGTGGCAACTGCCCAGTGGGTGGCGCGGCAGGGTGGCCTGGAAGAACCAACCGTCCAAACGTAATTCTCTACAAGGATTTTTACTCTCGCACTGATCCGTCTTGTGAAGGTGAACTTATTAGTTGCTTGTCCCACTTGCACGTCTCAGAGTCGGTGATGATGGCGCTTGTACTGCTCGACTGTCGAGTACTTAGAGTGGTGATTGACGTGTGGTTGAACTTACCAATACAAGTTCAGACTATGTGTGTGATGCTAATTTTTTTAAACATTTGTTTTTTGAAATGATTGTTTATATCAACATAATTTTTTAAAGTATTTTATAGAGATAAATTAGATTTTCACCAGTACAGGTGTATTATATTTATACTTTCAATTTTTCTGTTTTCTTGAGGTAATTCTTTTATGTACTAATGGGCTTTCTGAACTAGGACTGGCAGACCAGTCATAGGTTGTTGAATGATGTTTTTTGAGGTGTTCACGTGCGTGTTTGGTTACTCTGCCTCGAACTGACGTGCCAGACATATTAGTACTGATGTACTACGAGAGTTTCAATTTTTTTAACAAAATTTTGCTGAGTTACTGGTCGAGAGTAATGTTGACGTTACATAAATCCAGATCAATTTTTCAAATATATTTGTGAGTCCATTCGAAAGGTTTATGAAATGGTTTACATAATAATGTCACTGGTCCAGCGGGCACAAATCACAAATGATATCTTAACTATAGTATTGATCCAGAAATCGATGATAAAGCTAAATAAGTTTTGGTAATGATAGTGTTTCTGATATGATTCTTCATTGTGTGCCGAGGCAACCGAGAGCACAAGCTTATTTTTGAATTGACGCAGCAGCACAACCACTATGGATTCTTCAGACTTGAGCTCCTTCTAACTTGCCGCGAATGCTGTCCCTTGTCGGCGTCCTTTCCTGCTTGAGCCTTGGCAACTTCATCATCAGTTTCTGGTTCCTCGTCCCCAATACTATCATCTTCATTGTCTTCGTCTGACTGGTCGTCATTCTCGTCAAACTCTTCTTCTTCATCCTCTTCTTTTGATTTTTTGGAACTCTGGACCTTGCCCTGTTTCTGTTCAGTGCCATTGACCTCCTTGCCCAGTTTGCATGTGCGGGCATTATGTCCGTCAGTCCCCCCACACTTTCCGCAAGTGTAGCTGTTACGTGTGTCGTCTCCATTGGTAGAAACCTGGGCAGCTCCAGTCTGCTTCTGCGGCTTTTGCTTGTTGACAATGACATCTGTGCGGTGTGGGCATGTGCGGTAATTATGATTGGTCACCACGTTGCAGAATCCGCATGCCCTTATACCAAGAGGTTTGCCATCCGGGCCGAATTCCACGCGTCTGATGGGGCGTGGTGGCTTTTTGGCTGCTGCTTTTGCTGCTTTCACTGCTGGCATCTTACTCTTCCTCCCCTTTGTGCATGAGAATATGGGTGGTTTAATTACCCTTTCCTGCTGCTGCTGGTAGGATCTCCTGTTGTCATGTCATTCGCCTACAACACCATCAAGCTCATGATCTTACACATGAGCATGCTGCTGCTCTTGAGTGTGCACATGGGCAGGCTCTGGTTGTTGTTGCTCCTCCTCCTCGTTGTCGGATGTGTTAATAGCTCCCAGATGGTTCATCTCGGATAAGATTGTAGCGACATCCTGCTCAATTTTTTCTGCTTCATTGTCCGCGACATCTCTGTTTTCAGCAGGATGCATGGCGTCGAGTTCTTGTTCAAGTATTTCCATGATGACCCGTGACCTCGCCATTTGGTCTTGGCTTCTCAAGCTTTTTCTGTGCACCCTCATGTTCAGCTGCAACAGTGCGCTTTCAATGCAGTATTGGAGGCCTTGTTTGATGCTACTATCCTCAAGTCATTTCTGTTGAAGGTTGGCTGGATGTTCGGGCGTTTGGTGTATCTCCTGAGGATGTATTTCTCCAGAACGCTGTGAGCCTTATTTGTGTGCATCATGCACAGGACATGCAGGCAGAAAATACCTGTTTTTTTCGAAGAGATGCATGTTTTCTGTCATTTCATTCGAACAAAAACTTGCAAAAAAAAATACTACAGTCTGTAACATCTTTTTTTAGTTCTCACCTGTGTTGTCCCACAGCTTGCACTCGCAGTCTTATATTTCTCCCACGGGGTCTGCAACCACCTGGAACGCGTGTTGAGACCATGCAAACTATTTTTCGGTTTGTTGTAGCGCACATGGTACTTTGTAGGCTCATCCGTCTCCGTCACTGTGAAGAGGGTGCTTAGTTTTAGCCTCTTTCTGATCTCGCAGTACACACCTCGCGAGTAAAGCTTTGCCATCTGAGTGTCGAACCCATAGAGGGTCAGTGTGTTTTGTTGTTTCTATGCAAGCAAGAGTGATGAACAAATTATTAGTTTTCTCACAGCAAAAACTTGTCTAAGTAAGAAAGAATTACTTTAGTAAGCACGTTCTTGTCTTACGACAGGTGGTAGAGCTATACCCGGTTACCCATTGTCTCCTCGTTCTCTTTCTGCCTCCTGGTTTTGATGCAAGTGTTTACCTGGCTGACAAACCGGTGCAGGTTTTGTCTCTCATTTACGAAGTTCTTCTTGAGCACATAGTTCATGCTCTCACTCCGTTGTGTGGATGTCATTTTGGCACAGAAAATTTCTTGGAAGTAAGCTGATATCAATTTCTCACACTCGTTCCACATTGACACCATCGTGGCATCATCATGGAGGTTGTACTTACCCATGAGTGCTTTCCAGGCAGCCTCAAACTCAGTTGGCATGAGGGGCCACTTGAGGATTGCTGTGAATTCATCCTTAAAGGTTTCGTGGAGGTTGTATAGGTATGCGAGGTGTTCCCTATACTTCTTCATAATGTGCCAGCGGCATAGCTTGTGTACTGTGTCCCCGAAAACATCTGGGATCGCCAAAGCCGTTGCCGGGCACTGGTCTGGTAATGAGAAAAGAGATGTGGAGTGGTCAGCAGATGCTAGTGCATATATACAAATAGAACTGACACAACAATTTTACTGTGTTATTTTTCCTTTATTTTGGGTTGGCGGTGGTACCTGTGAGGATGCATGTAGGAGCCTTCCCTCTCATGCACCTTAAAAATATCTTGAACAACCACCTGAATGAATCTGCATCCTCATCTCTTATCAGGGCGAAAGCAAAGAATGTAGTCTACAAGTGGTTGTTAGGACCCACAAACACCCCAAGTGGCATATGGTACTTGTTGGTCTTATATGTGGTGTCAAACGTCACGCAGTCACCAAAGTCTTGGTATGCCCCTCGGCAACTTGCATTCGCCCAGAATATGTTCTTCACTCTGTCAGACTCATCAAGCTGTATGTCACAGAAGAATTCCTTGTTTATCGCTTTCATCTCCCTAAAGAAGTTGATAGTCTTTAGGACATCGTCCACATCATCCATCCTTGAATTCTTTGCTTTCCTGCATATTAAAAGCGAACAGTCATTCAAAAATGCATGTTGAACTATCATCAGGTCATGCATTGCATAATCGGTTTGAACTGATAGAGGAAAAAAGACGGAGGGGGGTCTAGGAGGAGAACAAGTTTGTACTTACGTGTTAATTAGGTCTTTGGCGTTCATTTCGTGGAAGTAGCTACTGGGGTCCTCACCGCCCAGTATGCTCATGATTTGCGCGTGTTCAATGCCTTTGAACTGCAGGTACTTGACGTACTCCAAGATTGTGCTATCAAAGTTTTTGTGGGAGTGCAAGAAGACAAGCATTTGGGGGCTGACCACTAGCCTGTTGTTGTGTTCCCAGCATATCTCCTTTACGACAAGTGTTCCATCCTTTTCCTTCTTCAGCCTCATTTTAGCCATGTAGTTAGTCCTGGCAGTGGTCTAGTTACGCTGTCTATTCGCATTTGAAACGTTCGATTCATAGACTCCATAGCACGTGCAATAAAGGTACACTCTGCTGTTAACCTTGGAGCCTTCCCTGACATCAAAAACCGCGTGCTTTGCATAGACGTTGTAGAAGTCCTTTGCTTCTTTGAAAGTTTCAAACCGCATCTCTAGCCTTGGAAGAATGTAAGCTTCAATGGTAGGGGGCTGCACGCAATAGTGAGCAAACAAAACACAGTGTTGAAAATGTTAGATGGGGTGGTCACAGTACTAGGGTATGGACTATGCTTGTATGTTTTTTTTCTGAAATGGATACTTACATGTGTATAGCTCTGTGCTGCATCCGGTGTTTGCTGTTCACCCTGTTGTATGGGCGCGGGTGGTGTCACCCTCGGCACATGCAGCAATGCATCTCTTGGAGGGAGCAATGTTGATGAAGCTCTCCGTCTCTCATTGTACAGCCGTCTTTGCTCAGATTTGTTGTGAGGTTGCTCCTATCTATACGGCTCATATCTGCTACTTTGCACCCTGCTAGAGTGGTGAACATTCCTTTCTCTTTGGCCTGGTCTTCCCGTCACAACCACTTTTGCAGCAGGGATGATTGATGTTGATGGAGCAACTGGTGGAAGCCTGGGTGTCCTTGCCTTTCTGCATGCGCCAGGGAAGGAAAATATTTGTCATTGGGGACATTGTGGACCTTGTTGCACCCCGGCAGTGGCAAAGCTTGTATTCCCAGTAAGCGGTGTTTGCTGCAGAGAAGAACCAGACCGTGCTTCTGATGATTCTGGTGTAGCTTGAAATCTGCCTGTATTGTTGAAGTATCCGGGGGCTATTTCTGGTGTTACCCAACCAGGTGGTGCCTCATATCTGCTTGGCTCATCAAAATCTCCATGCGTGTGCCGCCTTGCATGTTTCTGCAATGACATTCAATGGTTGTGGGATTAATCTTTCTGCCTTTTCTCCTATACATGATGGGTAACATGTCATGTACTGAAGGTAACGTATAAGTTGAACTTGCATCGCTGGGCGTTATTAAACTTTGTTGTCTATTCCTATCTGATGTACTTTCAGTCGAACTGATGGATGGACATGTTCAACACTGATGTACTGATGTACTGTTTTAGCACTGATGCATCAGTTATGCACAGTTTTTTATCTTTTTCCCTATAACTGATGCATGAACATTTGGTGCACTGCTTGTAAACTGAACATTGAACTTCGGAACAGTATGCATATATATAAAACTGATGCATGTCTTTTCTGTTTTTCCTCTAGAACTTATGCATCTACATTAGAAGTACTCCTAGTTTCTGTATCATTGAACATACTGTGTAACAAGTGTATTTTTTTCAACAACAGTCTTTTACTCGTTCGAACTGACACAACTACATGACATGTACTATTAGTAATAACAACATACAACTTGCAGTGGTAGCTGAACCTTATATAAACCGTAGTAGCTACTTGGACTGATGCATAAGTTTATGTTTTTTGACTGGAACTGAAGCTAGCATATTAGAGGTACTGACAGTAACCTCGACATCAAATTGTGCATCAAGTGGCAGGGGTGTAATGAACTGATGAAAGCATTTGCAATGTACTATTAGCTTCTGCATCATAGGAACATGTGCTACTGATGCAGCACACATGTAGTACTGATGAACCCAATAGTGTAACATATAGACAGACCATACTGTGTGCAATTTTTAAATCAAGTCTTTTGCATAGTAGGACTGATGAACTGACACAAAAGTGGTATTTTCTTCAGGCAAACCCAGATCTGAAAACATTTTTTGAACTGATCATTTCTGCTTCAGAAGCAATGAGGCAGATTGAATTTTGAGGAAAATTCGTGTGGGAAGCACACATCACCTGCAGTGGCATGTTCTTGCATTTGACGTCTTCTTCTTCCTCTCGTCGGCGGCGTACTGGAATAAGCTTGGAAGGTGGCGCCATTGATGCAGTCAAGGAGCTTGGGGAGATGGCGGTGGTCCTGCTTATGGTGGAGATCCGGCTACGAGGTCCAGGGAGGCAGCGACTAGTGGCGGAGATCACGGATCCATTGAAGGAGCTCCGGCGAGGGGGAGGCTGGCTGCGGGGATCACAGCCTCGGCAAAGGAGCTCCGGCGAGGCGGAGGCTGGTGGTGGATATTACGGATCCATCATAGGAGCTGCGACGAGGGGGAGGCTGGTGGCGGAGATCATCCATCGTAGGAGCTCTAGCGAGGGGGAGGCTGGTGGTGGGGATCATAGCCCCGGCGTTTCTGCACCAGCGAGGAAACAGACGGCGGCGGTGGATCCGTCGGCCGCCAGTCATGGCGCCGCGGGCTCCCTCGCTCCGGCTGCCGCCGTTGCTCGCTCGCCCGCGATGGCTGCCTCCGGCAGTAGGAGGCGAGTTAGGTTGGGGGTGGGTCGGGGATTTTCTGCGGTGCAGGTTGTAGGCGAGCCGCGCCCTTATAGGGCTGAGGGGTAACCGAATATTATTCTGTTACTAGTAACAGAATAGTCCATCCCTATATATATATATATGTATATAACATGTAGAGTAAAAAAGCGATACAACAAGTGTACAACCTCTTTGGCGAAGCCATGTCGATCTCAGCATCATTGGGTTGGTCGCTGAGGATGCTACGGCTGATGTGGCTGTCGGAGGAGGGGAAGAAGATCTTAGGCATCTGGAGATGGAGCCGAGGGTACTGCTCCGCTATGATGGAGGGTTTCATCGTTGGAGCAGCTCTGGTGAGTTGTACGATGGCGAGGCTGAAGCAGGACAAGAGAGACAAGGTTAGCCTGAGTGGAATTCTAATAGAATCTCCAATAGATGATGTAAAATACATAACCAAAAAGTGCTAGATGTAAAATACACCAGCCGCTCATCTCTGAACTTAACTGTCGAAACTGAATTTAACTGTCGAAACTAAATTTTACTGTCGAAACTGAATTTTGCTGTCGAAACTGAACGCACTTGTAGCAGAAAAGTAGTGCACTAATAGTTTTGGCTGCTCGAGCACTAGTGGCAGAGTAGCAGTGATCAAAATCGGTAGCCGCTATAATAGGGAACGTACTACCAGAGAGCAGCCGGGGCAGCTGGTCCCGTAGCAGCAGCAGCGCCCAGAGCAGCAGCGCGTGCGAGAGCCGGGGCAGCTAGTCATGTGGCAGCATCTCGGGTAGTAGGAACAAGAGCTCGAGCGAGAGCCAGAGCTGCTGCTCGTGCATCAGCTCCACGAGCAAGAGTAGAGCAGCAACGCAAGCAAGAGCAAGAGCAAGAGTAGCAACGCGAGCAATAGCATGAGCAGACCAGGCAGGGGACCGAGAGCAAGAGCAGATCAATAGCGCGAGTGAGAGACATAGCAGCAGCAGCAGCAGGGCCAGCGAGAGCTGGAGCAGCAGCAGCAGCTCCTACTGATGTGGACGTCGCCGCTGAGGGAGCGATGCCATGGAGGAAGTGGCCGGCGACGCCGCCGTAGATGGAGCCACGCCATGGTGGCTCGAGACCGAGCGCCGGCAACACCGTGAGATCTAATCAAGAAGAAAATGCAGCGATTAGTGTAGAACCTCTTTCGTTGCGCCGATTAGGCCTCAGTTTCATCCGAGGAATCGGTGATGGTGCTGCTCTTCCGGTGGTGCAGGTGAAGACGGCACTATGGGAATGGGGGTGGTGCGATAGACGAGGCGAACGTCGGGGCAACTCCTTGGAGGTGGAGGACAGGGTGGCTAAACCGGCGGGACGATGAGATCGATGGTGGATCCTCATCCGATGCGGTGGATGAGGGACGTTGAGCTGTTGCGGTGGACGATGTCATCGGGGAAGAGGCTCTGGCTGGGTGGCGGACGAAGGAGGGTGTGGGGCTTCGCGGGTTTTCGCGGCCTCGGTGCACGAATGGGGGGGGGTGGAGGGAATGGGAGGGCGGAACCATGGCTTAGGGACGCGCTTGTCTGAAATGTGGGGTAAGTTACGAATGTACCCCCACCGATTTGAACTAGGCGGTTCTTTCAGTTCAGCGGTATCACGGGAATTTCACATGTCGGGATTTCACAGGAGGTGGGAGTTTTCGCGCGCGTTGTAATTTTGGGATAGCAAGGTGCGGGTTGAGATGGCGGGAGTTTTCGGAGCACAATGAGACAAAGGGATATCTTAAAATTTCAGGATAACAAGGCGCGGGTTGAAATTTTGGGGCAAGCCTAATGTGTACTGTACCAAATCAATTCACACTTCCCTCGATGAAAAAAACAAAAAGAAATCAATTCGCACCACACAAGAGAGTCTAGTCCCGATTTACTGTATGAGTTACTACAAATGCCATTCAAAACTTTGAATCCACGTTATGTTCAATTAAAATATTTCGCTAGGTGTGTAATGGATGTAACTTGCTACTCAAATGAACATTTTAGTGCATTCCAAACGTATATACTACCGCTTCAATATGAACTAAATTTGAATTCGTTTCTCCATTTGGATAAGATCTACAATCATGAATGTTGTCAAGTTAAACCATTTGAATTCGTTTCTCTATTTGAATAAGATCTACAATCATGATTGTTGTCAAGTTAAACCATCGTTTGTATATTATCTTCACTACACACCACATGATTACTGTCGAGTTAGATATGAACTATGTGTACTATATGAACTCTAACTCCAATTTTTTAATCCACTTTAAGTTGATTTCAAATCACGGTACATTTCAAGCTCTAGCTAGATCTTCATAATCTAAACCATGTCTCATATGTATAATGTGTTTATCACATAATGTATGGTGCCCCGCCCCCTATATATGCCTACAAGTATTTAGCTGTGAGCTACAAACGCCACACATTACCACAAATTCAAATAAAATGTGAGATTGTTCGATATATAGTATGGTTTAGATTGTTCGATTTTTAGCTATGAGTTGCAAATGCCCCGCATTATCACATTATAGTATAACATGTCCAAAACCACACCACGCGTATCACTACTATATTCATGCATGCATAGGTTTAAAACACTACGATCTCTTATTCAAATATATGAATCCACCCTTATAACGAATTATGATCTCTGTTAGTCTTTTTACACCCACACAATCCTCTTATCTTTGTACATAGCACTAACTTTCTCTCATGCATGCACACGCCCTCCTTGCCATCAGCATTCTATCCATCGCGCACATTCGTTTATTTTCATTGGGTCTTCTCACACGGTCTCCATAGCTCCTTCTTTCCGACACACATTGATAACCCACAAGTATAGGGGATCGCAACAGTTTTTTAGGGTAGAGTATTCAACCCAAATTTATAGATTCGACACAAGGGGAGCCAAAGAATATTTGTAAGTATTAGCAGTTGAGTTGTAAATTCAACCACACCTGGAGATTAAATATCTATAGCAAAGTGATCAGTAGCACAGTAATATGATAGTTTGATAGTAGTAGTGATGATAGCAGTGGTAACAGTAGCAGCGGTAACCGTTTTGTAGGAGTTGTAACAGTAGCAAAAGCAATACTAACTTAGAAAGAACAATATGTGGAAAACTCGTAGGCATTGAATCGGTACATTCTTTGGATGATATTCATCATATAACAGTCATAACCTAGGGCGACACAGAATTAGCTCCAGTTCATAAATATAACGTAGTCATGTATTCCGTAAATAGTCATACGTGCTTATGGAAAAGAACTTGAATGACATCTTTTGTCCTACCCTCCCGTGGCAGCGGGGTCCATAAGGAAACTATGGGATATTAAGGCCTCCTTTTAATAGAGAACCGAAACAAAGCATTAACACATAGTGAGGAGATGAACTCCTCAAACTACGGTCATCATCGAAAAGTATCCCAATTACTGTCACCCTGGGGTTTACGGATCATAACACATAATAGGTACATATGACTTGCAAGATCGGATCTAGAACATAGATATAATGTTGAAAACATAAACTGTTCAGATCTGAAATCATGTCACTCGGGCCCTAGTGACAAGCATTAAGCATGCAAAGTCATAGCAACATCAATCTCAGAACATAATGGATACTAGCTATCAAGCCCTAATAAACTAACTCGATTACATGTTGAATCTCATCCAACTCCTCACTGACTAGTGAGCCTATGAAGGGATTACTCACTCCCGGTGGGGAGCATCATGGAATTGGTGATGGAGGAGGGTTGGTGATGACGAAGACCGAAGATTCCCCGCTCTAGAGCCCCAAACGGGCTCCAGATCTGGCCTCCCGATGAAGAACAGGAGGTGGCTACGGCTCCGTATCATGAAACACGATGAAACTTCCTCTCTTATTTTTTTCTCCAAAAATAGGAATTTATAGTGCTGGAATTAGGGTCAGCGGAGCTCCGAGGGCCCCACAACCCACCAGGGCGTGCCTGGGGGGGGGGGGGGGTGGCGCGCCCTGGTGTCTTGTGGGCAGCAAGGGCCCCCCTCCGGTGGTTCTTGGTTCTAGAATTTTTTATATATTCTGAAATAATTCTCCAAAAATTTCGTCCAATTCAGAGAACTTTTAATTCTGCACAAAAACAATACCATGGTAGTTCTGCTGAAAACAGCATCAGTCCGGGTTAGTTTTATTCAAATCATGCAAATTAGAGTCCAAAACAAGTGCAAAAGCGTTAGGAAAAGTAGATACGATGGAGACGTATCAACTCCCCCAAGCTTAACCCATTGCTTGTCCTCAAGCAATTCAGTTGACAAACTGAAAGTGATAAAGAAAAACTTTTACGAACTCTTTTGTTCTTGTTTACATATATATATATATGCTTAAGTAGCACCCAGGTTTTCCGCAAAGATTATGACTAACCATGTCAACAATAACTCTTAAAAATTCTATTCACTCATATCAATAGCATAATCAACTAGAGAGCAATAATAAAATATCTCAAATGCAAACACTTTGTCAAAACAATCATAATATAATATGACAACAGTGGTATCTCGCTAGCCCTTTCTGAGACCGCAAAACATAAATGCAGAGCTCCTCCAAAGTTCAAGCAGCGACTAAACATTGCAATTCATGGTAGAAAAGATCCAGTCATGATGCATTCAACATTAACTATACACAATGCATGGGGATGACAATAGTGCTCTCAGGTCTGTCGCTTGTTTCAGAAGGTGATGACTGAACATAAAATTAAATATATAGTCCCTACGCAGAGGGAAGCAGGGATTTGTAGAGGTGCCAGAGCTCAAAGCTTAAATCAAAGATACATAAAATTTTGGGAGGTACACCCTTCCTGTCAGCGTTACGACCAAGAGTTATCAATATCTTCCATGCTAAACACATTAGCGGAGGTTCCCAAGCGGTAAAAGTAAATGTTTACTCCCCCTCCACCAACAAACACACTCCACGGCTAGCTGAATCCACGAGTACCATCCATACCAACTGTTGGGGAACATTGCATGGAAAAAAAATCTACGCACACGCAAGATCTATCCATATAGATGCATAGCTATGAGAGGGGAGAGTATGTCTACGTACCCTCGTAGACCGTTTAGTGGAAGTGTTTATTAACGCGGTTGATGTAGTCGTACACCTTCACAATCCAACCGATCAAGTACCAAATGTACGGCGCCTCCGCATTCAGCACATGTTCAGCTCGATGACGTCCTTGCCTTCCTGATCCAGCAAGATGGGCGAAGTAGTAGATGAGTTCTGGTAGCGTGACGGCGTGATGACAGTGGTGGTGAACTTGTTCCGCAAGGCTTCGCCGTGCACTGCAGAAAAACTAGACGGAGGATGAAACCTGGGAGAGGGGCACTACAAGAAATATGCTAACTTGTGACCTTCTATCAGTGACCCTGGAAGGTTTGATCATAAATCTATGACTATTTCGAACCAATTGGTTAAGCTGTTTGGGAGGCTTCGAACCCTAAATCATAACGAATATTCTGCTCAGAAAGGTCGTAATTGTCTTACACGAAATGGTCGTAAAGCAGACAACACTGGTCTGCTGCCTTATTTTCGTCGGTTACAACCAATTTAAATTGGTCATGACCTTGCAAATTGTGGCTCGTTGCTATGACTGGGCACCACCTCATCATTTCTGCCTATGTGTCGTGCTTAGTTGTGAGTTTCGTTTACAATTTTGCACATGTGGCATGCTTACATGTCATTTTTTCTTATGTGTCCATTCTGCATATTATGGTTAAAACCCACTTGACCAGAGAGTCCACCGTACTGTACTGACATATGAGACCCACCCTGCTGACCAGTGGGTCCTGCCAAGTGGGACCCATCGGTATGACCAATGGAACACGCCATGCTGACCAATGGCTCCACCCTGCTGACATGCAGGACCCGCCATGTGGGAACCACCCACCTGACACGTGGGACAGACGAGCCTCAAACAACTGCTGGCAAATAACCAAACAAAAATAGGGTCGAGGGAAAGACTCGAACCCGTGATGGCTCGTTCCTGCCAATCGAACCATACCACCGCACCATCCACTCTTTCGTGATATCTATCCTCGCATGGGCTAGTTAAAGCAAACAAAACATTGTTGGGCCTGGGCGTGCACAAGGCCACCACTTTTTTTTTCTTTAACAATTTCACTAGGCCGAGTGGGCCGACAGACAATAGGCCTTTAGAAGATCCATCTGGTAGCAAATGTGCACTTTCCACAACTTCAAGTCCACATAAATAGAGGGAGTTCAAATTTCTCTCAAAAAAATAGAGGTAGTTCAAACAAAAAAAGGACAACTCTAAAATGTAATTGCACCATCAAATTTGTGTATGACCTCGGATCAACATTATCCAAAAATAGGTTTGGTTCATCTCGAAGAGCATTTGAATTCTTTTAATAAAGCATTTAAAAAATGTTAATAAAGCATTTGTAAAAATGTTCACCATGTGTTAAAAACTATTAATCTTGTATTTTTAAAAATGTTACTCAAGCATTTTGAAACGTTGAAATGTGTATACAAAAATTGTTGACCATGTATTAAAAAATCTTGTGTTTTAAAAATGGTAATCAAGCATCTAAAAAATGTTTAAACTGTGTATAGAAAAATGTTGAACATGTATAGAAAAATTGTGAAGGTTTTTAAAAAATGATTTTTAAGACATATGCCGTAGTCCAAGTATGTTATTTTTCCTAGAAACTAGGTCACATGTAATGACACAATGCGAAGGTTTTTGATTTTTTTCGTTTGAATTTCATACGCCCGTTTCAAAATGCGGTCAAAACGACAGGTATCACAATTCATAGCTAGGTGTTGAATCTTTCAAAACTTTCGGAGTATCTCTGATGAAATAAATACTTATGTCATAACATTTAGAGCATTCAAAAAATGTGGCCATAACATTGGCCATTCGTCATGAAAGCCATGGATCTTCATACCTGATAGCTCGTTTGTGAGAACACTTTTTTAAAATAATTGTCATATTACAATTTTTTTTCCTGGTAACTTGGTCACATATAATGACACAATGCGAAGGTTTTCTAATTTTTTTTATTTTTTTTGAATTTCCTATGCTCGTCTGAAAATGCAGTCAAAACGACGGGCATGACCGTTCCTAGCTAGTGGTTGAATCTTGGAAAACTTTTGGTGTTTCTCTGATTAAATAGATACTTTTGTACCTAAAAATGATTTTTGGAAAAAATAAAGAGAAAACTATGAGGCAGCTGTAGTTCAAATTTGACTCGCTTCCAACTGAATCGGCAAAAAATTGTCTTTTTCACGAGAGGTGGCTCAAAGCTTTTGACACCCAACCACTTGGTCAATTTTACATTAAATATGACCTAATATTTTAGAAATTTGATTTGGTCCAATTTTGCAGCAAATATTTGGTAGGTTCTTCACAAAAAAACTCATTTTGGGCACTCAAAAAATGGAAAATGATTTTTTGTGCAAAGAAAATGAAACCTTCCTTAGGCAACATTGTTTGCCATTCAAATATGCACCTTTGTACACAATATAAGATCATTTGAACAAACTATGCCATGTTTGTGGCCATACGATTGATCATTTGGTTTGGGAGCCATGAATCTTCACACATGATAGCTCATTTCTGAGAACACTTTTTTTTAAATAATTTCCGTATTACAAGTTTATTATTTTTCCTGATAACTTGGTCACATATAATGACACAATGTGAAGGTTTTTCAATTTTTTTTGAATTTCCTATGCCTGTTTGAAAATGCGGTCAAAATGACGGGCATGACCGTTCCTAGCTAGTGGTTGAATCTTGGAAAACTTTTGATGTTTCTCTAATGAAATAGATACTTTTGTACCTAGAAATGTTTTTTGGAAAAAATCATGAGCAAACTATGAGGTAGCTGCACTTCAAATATGACCCACTTCCTACTGAATCGGCAGAAATTTGTCTTTTTCCCAAGAGGTGGATCAAAACTTCTGACACCCAACCATATAGTCAATTGTACATTAAATATGGCCTAATATTTTAAAAAATTGATTTGGTCCAATTTTGCAACAAATATTTGCTAGGTTCTTCACAAAAAAACTCATTTTGGGCACTCAGAAAATGGAAAATGAATTTTTCGTGAAAAGAAAATGAAAACTTCCTTAGGCAACATTGTTTGCCATTCCAATATGCACCCTCGTGCACAATATGAGATCATTTTAATAAACTATGCCATGAATGCTAACATAACATTGATCATTTGGCTTGAAAGCCATTGATCTTCAGACATGATAGCTCGTTTCTGAGAACACTTTTTTAAAAATAATTACCGTATTAAAAGTTTATTATTTTTCCTGCTAACTTTGCCACATATAATGACACAATGCGAAGGTTTTCCACTTTTTTATTTTTTTTTTGAATTTTTCATGCCCATTTCAAAATGCGGTCAAAACGGCGGGCATGACCGTTCCTATCTAGTGGTTGAATCTTGGAAAACTTTTGGTGTTTCTCTAATGAAATAGATATTTTTGTACCTAGAAAAGTTTTTTTGGAAAACATCATGAGCAATGAGGTAGCTACAGTTCAAATTTGACCCACTTCCACCTGAATCGACAGAAATTTGTCTTTATCACGAGAGGTGGATCAAAACTTCTGACACCCAACCATCTGGTCAATTGTACATTAAATATGGCTTCATATTTTAAAAAAATTATTTGGTCCAATTTTGCAGCAAATATTTGCTAGGTTCTTCACAAAAAAACTCATTTTGGGCACACGGAAAATGGAAAATGAATTTGGCATGCTGCATCCTTGGCAGTGAGCAATTTGCGGGGGAGGTGCCGGAAGCGGTAAAGTAATTTGCTGGAACTAGCAAGATGGGTTACTGGAACTGTTGATTCAGGATGCTACATCCCCAGCGGTGAGCAGCCTCGGGAAGGTGCTAGATTTGGCAAATTCTACAACTAGAGCACGTCGGGGTGATGCCGACGTTGAGGCGGCAAACTACGATTGTGCGCGATGGCGCAACAGCGGGAGGGTCAACGATGTGTTCTATCTGATGGAGAACAAGCAAGATGGGGAAGAAAGTATAACGTGGGGGTGAATCAAATGGTTACAGATCAAAACATCGTAGGGTCGCGAGGTGACCGACCCAAATTTAAGCCGATTGACCGGTGCCTAACAGCCGCCTTTTGGAAAATGGTCTAGTCCAATATTGCAACACAGATTTGTAGGCATTTAAAAAAAATCAGAGATTTGGGTCCAAATTTTGGATTTTCGAGCGTAGGTAGCCAGCCAATGAGAAGCGAGGAACCACCTCCACGTGGATCATCAAGTTGGGCACGATCTGAACCATCCATCACGCGCCCATCCAACGGTTGATCTTCTCCTAAAAAACCAAAACCCTAACCCACCTACCCACCCACCCTTTCTTTCTCCAGATCCGATCGAGGCTGCCCCGCCTTGCTCTCCCTCATCTCATGTCCCGACCGTGATTCCCACCGACGCCATCCCCACCCACCACCGCCGCCCCCACCCACCGCCGACCTCGTCTCTGCCATCCCCCTCCCCTCACCTTCATCCCCCATATCCACTAGGCCAGGCGCGGCCATGGCGTCCCTCCTCCTCCTTCTCTGCTAGGGTTAGGATTTCCATCTAACCCTCCCCCGATCTGGCAGCCACCTTGCTCCACCGGCAACCTCCCTGCCCGTCTCCGGTCTCCGCCACCGGCGCTGCCCCCACCCTCGATGCCCTCCCCCCGGGTGGCACCACACCCTCTTCCCCTCGCCCACCTTCTCTCTATTCCCTTGGCCGCCGCGTGACTATGGAGAACACGCGCCGCTGCCTCCTTCTCCGTGATCCAAATCGACAATGCTCGCTCTCACACCTTGCCGCCACAACCAGGATGGGGATCTTTGACCTGCTCGACCTGTCGATGGTGCCTCGGGTGACGAGGCCATCGCCTGCGTCGTCAAGAAGGTCATCCCGCCCGACAACCCCGACAAGCCCACCAAGGCCAGCAAGAAGGCCGCCAAGGACAAGGCCAACACGGCCGCCGCCCCCAACGCCGACGAGGACCAGCCGCCCCAGCACCACCACCAGCAGCACTACCCCTAAGGTATCCAACACGCGCGCCCCGACCACGCCCTCTCCCTATCTGTATGTTGGTCCCGATTGCTACTTTCGATTCCCTGATCGGCCTGGCGACTGCATTCTGGTGTATCGTAGCGTAGCGGGGGTGTTGGATTCGGGATCTGACACTCTGGATCTGTTAAATCTTTGTAGGTTCTTGCGTCTGGTTCCTGATTGCTCTAGTTTTGGTGGAACCAAGGGTCTTGATTCCTAGCTTTAAGGTCTATATAATGCTTTCTCTGTAGAGATCGGTGGTGCTAGATCGGCCCATTCTCGCTGGGATGGAAGTGATCCAACCTTTATTTCACGTTTCCTGATTGTAAAATAATATTTAGTCATTAAAGGACCATGTTATGATTATCATTTTGGTTAGGGTAACAATATGAATTCTGATTATCATTTTCAGTTTGAGATGTTTCCGTTTTCAAATGCTTCTTTTGAAGGACCATGTTCAAATGACTAACCTGTGTTTTGTGCCCAGGCTATTTAACTTGTTTCTTGATTAAGGTGTTGATGGGCTGTAACTATTTGCCACTCTGAAGATAGAAAGTGTTGTTTCTTTAGGTAACATATCAATGACGTAAGATGATGAGAAGAATCCACACTGATGTCATTCTTTGCACATTAAAATTACATTCTGGTATACAGATCTCATTAGATATTTGGTTGATGAATGCCTGGGTGTATCACTGCTTGTTCCATGCTGCATTTCAGACTGTGATGAGTTCAACACAGTAGATAGTTTAAAACGGATGTCACCGGTACTGTTTGTATCTGCAGTAGTATCCCGATTTCCGACTCTGTTGCCACTTCGGGTAAACGATTCAAAAAAAATATTTAGGCCTACTCCTGACAAATTCTGGTCCATTTTCACCCTAGCTAGAGATAGATTGTTCATGAGAAATCACTTTATTTTCCAACGCACACACAACAAAACTATATGCAAGTAGAGGTAGATTGCTAAGGTCTGATGCAGATACACTTCCTTTAGTACAACTGCATGTTTTGAACCATTTTAATTCTGCAAATAATTAAACAACGTCTCAGTTTTAATGTGCAAAGAAGGACATCAGGCATCCATCAAGCTGTGCTACTACCACAAGATAGACTGCTTGTTCCATTCTTATGAGAATGTGCTACTACCACGCTGATTAGGATGAGTGTATCATGCATGCTTTACTTATTCAACATGATATGTGTCTATATGGGTTGATGTACCAAATCAAGCTGGGTTTGTCCGCCCTCTTGAAGCATCTGTAGAATTGCTGTATAGGCTTTAGAGGGACATGCATGGGGCAAATTTGTTCTTGTTCCTAGTTAGATTGCCATTTATGCATAGTACCAGTTCGCCTGTGTAATCCCTTTCTTATTTATTTTCCTGAATGTCTTGAACTGTCGAACGTTCTTCTTTAATTGTGTGATGTTATGTACTGTGGTACCTAAATGTTGGGATTAAATGATTAATTCAGCATGCTTATGAGGAATGTTGATTATTTTTGTGCATTAGCTTCTGCTAGGATTTTTTTGGTCGATTTGTACCCAGTGGTCCATTATGGTGGTGATCCTCTTTATTTTATTGGCTGAATAAGCTTGATCTTGGCGTGATCGTGTATATTGGAACGTACAAGACTCATGTGGAATTAGTTAAGTTGGTATCAAATACATTTGTTGCAAGCTCCATTAGTGGTTTATACTTGAAACATGGCCTGCCATTTTTAGTAAATATTACATCATCAAAGTTGTTTTATGCATGCTGTTGGTAACTGTATACTCTCTCCTAATAGTTTTATTACTTGTTGTATGCAGGCTGATTCGAGACTACAATCAGGCTATTTTTTTCCTTTAAAAGCCTATTTTTTGATATCAGGTGCTCATTGAGCTGTCTAAGAACAAGCAGACCATCATTCCACCATCTTCGGCCGCCCCAGGGTATTTCATCTCTTTGGCCTCTTCCAGCACTGTCTTCTTTGTTCCTGACTATAAAAATTGATGCATGTGCCCTGTTCTAAAGTGGAAAATCACTGATAGCTTGTACTGTCCATCTGTTGTGTTAACTTGCACTGTGCTGGTACTTATCATTTGCAAAACATATCTCAGTTTTCGCTATTATGAGAATGTTATATGCATTGTTTCCTGTTAAATCTAAAGTTTTGCAGCAATTTTTCAGCGTTATGGGAATTTTATATTCACGGATTCACTTGATTATGTTTCTAACTTTTCATAATTTATTATTTGCAGATGCTGGCCTTCATTCTTCAGAAGTTGGGTGTACAGGAGCTCTAGGATGAAAAATCCTGAAGAAAACCCACACCTAGCAATGCGTTTTAGCTCGCTGGAGCTAGTTATCTGAATATTTAGTTGTATTTTAGCTGAATACCAGATTTGTACTATGTATGATTGTAATTTACTTTGCTTGGCTATTGTATGAAATATTATGCCTTATTGGCTCTTTTTGAATCAAATTATCTACTTGCACAAATATAGAACTGACGTGTGGTATCAAAAGAGTGATCTTGGTAATTAGTTCCCATTTGACTAGTAATTGGTTCCCATTTGACTAGTGGGACCTACTTTAAAATGAAAAAGAAACAAAAGAAAACTGACAAGTGGGCTGGAAAAAGGCCGAGGACCAAAAAAATGTATACCGTAAAAGACCGTGGCCCAAAAAAAATGGCTGTTGGGCTTGGCCCATGTAGATGACCAAAATTGAAAGGAAAAAAACAATAAATAGGTTGAATTAATGGGCTCGGCCCATATAGACACCGAATTGGACCGGGGTGATTCTAATCAATGACCTTTTCATTTGGTCGCAATTTTGCCATGTTAGTTTGCCATGCTGGATCCAACGTGGCCTGGGCAGACAACCAGCGACCAAAACAAAAGGTCGTTGGTTCAATGACCTTTTGTTTTGGTCGTTGCCTTCTACGACCATCTCACAGAGAAGGTCGTTAAGTTTCATTAAAGACGGTCAGCTTTTGACCAATAGTTTTTGGTCATAAAAAGGTCGCAAATGAAAAACAATGACCATTCAGCGACCAATAGTGATGGTCGCAAGTTGACATATTTCTTGTAGTGGGGAGCCACACACGGCTTGTTGATTGTCGTAGGTAGTGTGGAGCCCCCTCCCTCTCATATATATATATATATATAGGTGGGGGGAGGGGAGGCAGCCAGGGTGCGCCCCAAGGGTGGCCGCTGGCCCCCTTGGGCACCTGCCCTATGGCACCCCCCTTCATCATTTTCTCTCGGGGGGAAGGAAAGGGGACGAGTGGAAAGGCAAGGGGAGGCCGACTCCCCTCCTTCCTTTTCTCCCCAAGGGCTGCTGCCAGAGGAGGGGTGCGCCAGCCCCTTGTGGGCTGCTGTGCTCCCCTCGTTTAGCCCATATGGCCCATTAACCTCCCAGAGCATCTTGGAACCCCTTCCGGTGATCCGATGATTACCCGATTCATTCCGAAACCTTTCCGGTGACCAATTAGCATCGTCCTATATATCAATCTTTACCTCCGGACCATTCCGGAGCTCCTCGTCATGTCTGTGATCTCATCTGGGACTCCAAACAACATTCGGTCACCAACTCACATAACTTATATAATACTATATCGTCAACAAACGTTAAGCGTGCGGACCCTAAGGGTTCGAGAATGATGTAGACATGACCGAGACGCCTCTCTGGTCAAAAACCAATAGTGGGACCTGGATGCCCATATTGGTTCCTACATATTCTACGAAGATCTTTATCGGTCAAACCTTTACGACAGCATACGTAATTCCCTTTGTCTGTCGGTATGTTACTTGCCCGAGATTCGATCATCGGTATCATCATACCTAGTTCAATCTCGTTACCGGCAAGTCTCTTTACTCATTCTGTAATACATCATCTAGTAACTAACTCCTTAGTCACTTTGCTTGCAAGCTTCTTGTGATGTGTATTACCGAGAGGGCCCAGAGATACCTCTCCGATACACGGAGTGACAAATCCCAATCTCGATCCATGCCAACTCAACAGACACCTTCAGAGATACCTGTAGAGCATCTTTATGATTACCTAGTTACATTGTGACGTTTGATAGCACATAAGGTATTCTTCCGGTATCCGGGAGTTGCATGATCTCATGGTCGAAGGAATATGTATTTGACATTAAGAAAGCTGTAGCAATAAACTGAACGATCATATGCTAAGCTAACGGATGGGTCTTGTCCATCACATCATTCTCGTAATGATGTGATCCCGTTATCAAGTGACCAGACATGTCCATGGTTAGGAAACCTTAACCATCTTTGATCAAAGAGCTAGTCTAGTAGAGGCTCACTAGCGACACGGTATTTGTTTATGTATCCACACATGTATTTAAGTTTCCGATCAATACAATTCTAACATGAATAATAAACCTTTATCATGAATAAGGAAATATAATAATAACAACTTTATTATTGCCTCTAGGGCACATTTCCATCAGTCTCCCACTTGCACTAGAGTCAATAGTCAAGATTACATTGTATTGAATCTAACACCCATGGAGTCTTGGTGCTGATCATGTTTTGCCCGCGGAAGAGGTTTAGTCAACGGGTCTGCCACATTCAGATCCGTATTTACTTTGCAAATTTCTATGTCTCCATCCTTGAACTTTTAACGAATGGAGTTGAAGCGTCTCTTGATGTGTTTGGTTCTCTTGTGAAACCTGGATTCCTTCGCTCAGGCAATTGCTCTAGTGTTGTCACAAAAGATTGTCATTGGACCTGATGCACTAGGTATTACACCCAGATTGGATATGAACTCCTTCATCCAGACTCCTTCATGCGCTGCTTCCGAAGTAGCTATATACTCCACTTCACATGTAGATCCCGCCACGATGCTCTGCTTGGAACTGCACCAACTGACAGCTCCACCATTCAATATAAATATGTATCCAGTTTGTGACTTAGAGTCATCTAGATCTGGGTCGAAGCTAGCATCGACGTAACCTTTTACGATGAGCTCTTCATCACCTCCCTAAACGAGAAACATATCCTTGGTCCTTTTCAGGTACTTTAGGATGTTCTTGACCGCTGTCCAGTGATCCACTCCTGGATTACTTTGGTACCTCCCTGCCAAACATATGGCAAGGCACACATCAGGTCTGGTACATAGCATGGCATACATAATAGAACCTATGGCTGAGGCATAGTGAATGACTTTCATTTTATCTCTATCTTCTGCCGTGGTCGGACTTTGAGTCTGAATCAATTTCACACCTTGCAACACAGGCAAGAACCCTTTCTTTGACTGGTCCATTTTGAACTTCTTCAGAACTTTGTCAAGGTATGTGCTTTGTGAAAGTCCTATTAAGCGTCTCGATCTATCCCTATAGATCTTGATGCCCAATATATAAGCAGCTTCACCGAGGTCTTTCATTAGAAAATTCATATTCAAGTATCCTTTTATGCTATCCAGAAATTATATATCATTTCCAATCAACAATATGTCATCCACAAATAATATCAGAAATGCTACAGAGCTCCCACTCACTTTCTTGTAAATACATGCTTCACCATAAGTCTGTATAAAACCATATGCTTTGATCACATCATCAAAGTGTATATTCCAACTCTGAGATGCTTGCACCAGTCCATAGATGGATCGCTGGAGCTTGCACACTTTGTTAGCACCTTTAGGATCGACAAAACCTTCTGGTTGCATCATATACAAATCTTCTTTAAGAAACCCATTAAGGAATGCAGTTTTGACATCCATTTGCCAGATTTCATAATCATAAAATGCGGCAATTGCTAACATGATTCGGACAGACTTAAGCATCGCTACGAGAGAGAAAGTCTCATCGTAGTCAACCCCTTGAACTTTTTGAAAACCTTTTGCGACAAGTCGAGCTTTGTAGACAATGATATTACCGTCAACGTTTGCCTTCCTCTTGAAGATCCATTTATTTTCAATGGCCTGTCGATCATCGGGCAAGTCCACCAAAGTCCATACTTAGTTCTCATACATGGATCCTATCTCAGATTTCATGGCCTCAAGCCATTTTTCAGAATCTGGGCTCATCATTGCTTCTTCTTAGTTCGTAGGTTCACCATTGTCTAACAACATGACTTCCAGGACAGGATTACCATACCACTCTGGTGCGGAACGTGTTCTGGTTGACCTACGAAGTTCAGTAGTAACTTGATCCAACGTTTCATGATCATCATCATTAGCTTCCTCTCTAGTTTGTGTAGGCATCACGGGAACGGTTTTCTCTCATGTGCTACTTTCCAATTCTAGAGAAGGTACAATTACCTCATCAATTTCTACTTTCCTCCCACTCACTTCTTTCAAGAGAAACTCCTTCTCTAGAAAGGACCCATTCTTGGCAACAAAGATCTTGCCTTCGGATGTATGGTAGAAGGTGTACCCAATAGTTTCCTTAGGGTATCCTATGAAGATGCACTTCTCCGATTTGGCTTCGAGCTTATCAGGCTGAAGCCTTTTGACATAAGTGTCGCATCCCCAAACTTTAAGAAACGACAATTTAGGTTTCTTGCCAATCCATAGTTCATACGGTGTCGTCTCAACGGATTTAGAAGGTGCCCTATTTAATGTGAATGCGGCTGTCTCTAATGCATAACCCCAAAATGATAAAGGCAAATCGGTAAGAGACATCATAGAACGCACCATATCTAATAAAGTACGGTTACGACGTTTGGACACACCATTACGCTGTGGTGTTCCAGGTGGCATGAGTTGTGAAACAATTCCACATTGTTTTAAATGAAGGCCAAACTTGTAACTCGAATATTTGCCTCTGCGATCAGATTGTAGAAACTTTATTTTGTTGTTGCGATGATTCTCCACTTCACTCTGAAATTGCTTGAACTTTTCAAATGTTTTAGGCTTGTGTTTCATCAAGTAGATATATCCATACCTACTTAAATCATATGTGAAGGTCAGAAAATAACGATACCCGCCGCATGCTTCAACACTCATCGAACCGCATACATCGGTATGTATTATTTCCAGTAAGTCATTAGCTCGCTCCATTGTTCCGGATAACAGAGTTTTAGTCATCTTACCCAGGAGGCATGGTTCGCAAGTATCAAATGATTCATAATCAAGTGATTCCAAAAGTCCATCCACATGGAGTTTCTTCATGCGATTTACACCAATATGACCTGAACGGCAGTGCCACAAGTATGTTGCACTATCATTATCAACTTTGCATGTTTTGGCATCAATATTATGAATATGTGTATCACTACGATCGAGATTCAACAAGAATAGACCATTCATCAAAGGTGCACGACCATAAAAGATATTGCTCATATAAATAGAACAACCATTATTCTCTAACTTAAATGAATAACCGTCTCGCATTAAACAAGATACAGATATAATGTTCATGCTCAATGCTGGCACCAAATAACAATTATTGAGGTCTAAAATTAATCCTGAAGGTAGATGTAGAGGTAGCATGCCAACGGCGATCACATCGACCTTGGAACCATTCCTGACGTGCATCATCACCTCGTCCTTAGCCAATCTTCGTTTAATCCGTAGCTCCTATTTCGAGTTACAAATATGAGCAACCGAACCATTATCAAATACCCACGCGCTACTATGAGAATTAGTAAGGAACACATCAATAACATGTATATGAAATATACCTTTGTTCATCCCCACAAAAAAATACCTTTGTTCACTTTGCCATCCTTCTTATCCGCCAAGTATTTGGGGCAGTTCCGCTTCCAGTGACCATTCCCTTTGCAGTAGAAGCACTCAGTTTCCGGCTTGGGTCCAGCTTTGGGTTTCTTCACGGGAGCGGCAACTTGCTTGCCATTCTTTTTGAAGTTCCCTTTCTTTCCCTTGCCCTTTTTCTTGAAACTAGTGGTCTTGTTAACCATCAACACTTGATTCTCCTTCTTGATTTGTACCTCTGCGGCCTTAAGCATTGCGAAGAGCTCGGGAATCGTTTTCGTCATCCCTTGCATATTATAGTTTATCACGAAGCCTTTGTAGCTTGGTGGTAGTGACTGAAGAACTCTGTCAATAACACTCTCAACTGGAAGATCAATTCCCAGCTGAGTCAAGTGGTTATGATACCCAGATATTTTGAGTATGTCTTCACTGACAGAACTGTTCTCCTCCATCTTGCAGCTATAGAACTTGTTGGAGACTTCATATCTCTCAACCCGGGCATTAGCTTGAAATATCAACTTCAGCTCTTGGAACATCTCATATGCTCAGTGGCGTTCAAAACGTCTTTGAAGTCCCGGTTCTAAGCCGTAAAGCATGACACACTAAACTATTGAGTAGTCATCAGATCGAGCCTACCAGACGTTCATAACATCTGCAGTAGCTCCTAGAGTAGGTCTGTCAACTAGTGGTGCATCAAGGACATAATTCTTCTGTGCAGCAATGAGGATAATCCTCAAGTTACGGAACCAGTCCGTGTAGTTGCTACCATCATTTTTCAACTTAGCTTTCTCTAGGAACGCATTAAAATTCAAGGGAACGGTAGCACGGGCCATTGATCTACAACATAGATATGCAAAAACTATTAAGAATAAATTCATGATAAATTAAGTTCAATTAATCAAATTACTAATGAACTCCCACTTTAATTAACATACCTCAAGTTATTGAAGTGATACATGATCCAAATCAACTAACCCATGTCCGATCATCATGTGAGATGGGGTAGTCATCAATGGTGAACATCTCTATGTTGATCATATCTACTCTATGACTCACATTCAAACTTTTGGTCTCCAGTGTTCCGGGACCATGTCTGTACATGCTAGGCTCGTCAAGTTTAACCCAAGTATTCTGCATGTGCAAAACTAGCTTACACCCGTTGTATGTGAACGTAGAGTCTATCACACTCGATCATCACAAGGTGCTTCGAAACGATGAACTTTAGCAACGGTGCATACTCAGGGAGAACACTTTTATCTTGAAATTAAGTGAAGGGATCATCTTATAATGCTACCGCCGTACTAAGCAAAATAAGATGCATAAAGGATAAACATCACATGCAATCAAAATATGTGACATGATATGGCCATCATCATCTTGTGCTTTTGATCTCCATCTCCAAAGCATTGGCATGATCTCCATCATCACCGGCATGACACCTTGATATCCATCGTTGCATCGTGGTCGTCTCGGCAACTATTTCTTCTACAACTGTTGCTAACACATAGCGGTAAAGTAAAGCAATTACATGGCGCTTAGTGATTGACACGCAAGTCATACAATAATTAAGACCCTAAGGCTCCTACCGGTTGTCGTACTCATTGACATGCAAGTCGTGAACTTATTACAAAACATGATCATCTCATACATCAACATATATCACATCATATCTTGACCATATCACATCACAACATGCCCTGCAAAAACAAGTTAGACGTCCTCTACTTTGTTGTTGCAAGTTTTACGTGGCTGCTACGGGCAACTAGCAAGAACCATTCTTAACTACGCAAAACCACAATGGTGATTATCAAGTTTGCTATTTTAACCTTCTTCAAGGACCGGCCGTAGTCAAATTTGATTCAACTAAAGTAGGAGAAACAGACACCCGCCAGCCACCTTTATGCAAAACAAGTTGCATGTCAGTCGGTGGAACCGGTCTCATGTGCGTGGACATGTAAGGTTGATCCGGGCCGCTTCATCCCACAATACCACCGAATCAAAATAATACATTGGTGGTAAGCAGTATGAACATCACCACCCACAACTTCTTTGTGTTCTACTCATGCATATCATCTACGCATAGACCTAGCTCATGATGCCACTATTGGGGAACGTTGCATGGAAAACCAAAAAATTTCTACACACACGCAAGATCTATCCATGGAGATGCATCGCTACAAGAGGGGAGAGTATGTCTATGTACCCTCATAGACCATTTAGTGGAAGCATTTATTAACGCGGTTGATGTAGTCGTACACCTTCACGATCCAACCGATCAAGTACCAAATGTACGGCACCTCCGCGTTGAGCATATGTTAAGCTCGATGACGTCCTTGCCTTCTCGATCCAGCAAGAGAGGCGAAGTAGTAGATCAGTTCCGGTAGCACGACGGAGTGATGATGGTGGTGGTGAACTTTTTCTGCAGGGCTTCACCGTGCACTACAGAAAAACTAGACGGAGGATGAAACATGGGAGAGGGGCGCCGCACACGGCTTGTGGATTGTCGTAGGTAGTGTGGCTCCACCTCCCTATCATATATATATATATATATATATATATATAGGTGGGGGGAGGGGGGAGGCAGCTAGGGTGTGCCCCAAGGGTGGCCGCCGGACCCCTTGGGCGCCTGCCCTATGGCACCCCCTTCCTTATTTTCTCTCGGGGGGAAGGAAAGGGTCGGAGAGGAAAGGCAAGGGGAGGCCGACTCCCCTCCTTCCTTTTCTCCCCAAGGGCTACGGGCAGAGGAGGGGCGCGCCAGCCCCTTGTGGGCTGGTGTGCTCCCCTTGTTTTGCCCATATGGCCCATTAACCTCCCGAAGCATCCTGGAACCCCTTCGGTGATCCGATGATTACCCGATTCATTCCGAAACCTTTCCGGTGACCAAATAGCATCGTCCTATATATCAATCTTTACCTCTGGACCATTCCGGAGCTCCTCGTCATGTCCGTGATCTCATCCAGGACTCCGAACAACATTCGGTCACCAACTCACATAACTCATATAATACTATATCGTCAACAAACGTTAAGCGTGCAGACCCTAAGGGTTCGAGAATGATGTAGACATGACCGAGACACCTCTCTGGTCAATAACCAATAGTGGGACCTGGATGCACATATTGGTTCCTACATATTGTACGAAGATCTTTATCGGTCAAACCTTTATGACAACATACGTAATTCCCTTTGTCTGTCGGTATGTTACTTGCTCGAGATTCGATCATCGGTATCATCATACCTAGTTCAATCTCGTTACCGGCAAGTCTCTTTACTCATTCCATAATACATCATCTAGTAACTAACTCCTTAGTCACTTTGCTTGCAAGTTTCTTGTGATGTGTATTACCGAGAGGGCCCAGAGATACCTCTCCGATACACGGAGTGACAAATCCCAATCTCGATCCATGCCAACTCAACAGACACCTTCAGAGATACCTGTAGAGCATCTTTATGATTACCCAGTTATGTTGTGACGTTTGATAGCACATAAGGTATTCTTCCGGTATCCGGGAGTTGCATGATCTCATGATCGAAGGAATATGTATTTGACATTAAGAAAGCTGTAGCAATAAACTGAACGATCATATGCTAAGCTAACGGATGGGTCTTGTCCATCACATCATTCTCCTAATGATGTGATCCCGTTATCAAGTGACAAGACATGTCCATGGTTAGGAAACCTTAACCATCTTTGATCAAAGAGCTAGTCTAGTAGAGGCTCACTAGGGACACGGTATTTGTTTATGTATCCACACATGTATTTAAGTTTCCGATCAATACAATTCTAACAAGAATAATAAACCTTTATCATGAATAAGGAAATATAATAATAATAACTTTATTATTGCCTCTAGGGCATATTTCCATCACCAACAACAGTCCTGGGGGAGTTTTGCTTAATTATTTGCAATTTTTGATTTCGGGACTGGGCATCCCTATTACCGCCCCTCTCGTGCAAGGATGAGTGAATAAACACTCATCATGAGAATAACCCGCTTTGCATGGAAGATACTGACCGCCCCTTGTTGCTCCATGAGTGGTCTAGGCACACAAAACAGATGTTCGTTAGAAATTTTAGAGGTGGCGCATGCAAATTTACTTGGAACGGCAGGGTAATACCGCAAATAGGTAGATATAGTGGACTCTTCTGGAATAACTTTGTTTTAAGGATTTTGATGCACAAGCAGTATTCCCGCTTAGTACAGGCGAAGGCTAGCAAATAGGTTGAGAAGCCGCCAGCTAGAGAGCGAAAATGGTCATGAACATGCGTTATGCATAATTAACATTGAATACTAGCATGAGTAGGATATGAACACCATGAACATAAATATCATAGTGGCTATGTTGGTTTTGATTCAACTACATGTATGAACATGTGCCAAGTCAAGCCACTTGAAACATTCAGAGGAGGATATATACCATATCATCATACTACATCACAATCATTTTAATGCATGTTGACATACAAGATAAATCATTATCCACTCCTAGCTACTTAAGCATGGCATGAGAAACTATAATCTCTAATTGTCATTGCAAACATGTTTGATCATAATATGCTGAATCCTGGATACTAAGTTAAACATATTTACAAAAACAAAAACAAGTTGAGTTCATACCCGCTTCTCTCTGCCACAGTCAATTCATCAAATATCATCATTATTGCCTTTCACTTACACGACCAAATGATATGAAAATAATAATAGTGCAAGAGTGCCGTGGACTAAGCTGGAATCTGTAAGCATTTTATTCAAAAGGAGAAGACAAGATAATTTGGGCTCTTTGTTTGATCAACAGTAAAGCATATGAGAGACACTCAACATTTTCATCGTGGTGCTCTCCTTGGCACGACTCACTAAAAAGAAAAGAATTTCAGAGAAACACACTGAAATATTTTTGGAGTTTTTAGTTTTATTGAAGAAAGCAAAGTAAAGAAAGAAAAGCAAAAAACGAGAAAAGCTATTTACATGGGAAAGGTCCCAACTAGCAAAAGAAGAACCGAGAAATCTTTTTGGGTTTTCTTTTAATACTACCATTAATTTAAACTAGAAAGAAAAACCGAAAAGAAGCAAGAAATATTTTTGGATTTTCTCAAAATTTTCAAACACACAAGAAGAAAGCGAGAAAATAAATCTAGCATGGATAATACAATGAAAAAGTGTGGACACCGAAAACTGGAATGAAATGTGTGAACATGAATATAATGTTGGTGGAAATACGTACTCCCCCAAGCTTAGGCTTTTAGCCTAGCTTGGTAATCACCATCCGTAGTAGCCATCCGGTCCCATGTAGTAGTTCTGTAGTGGTGGCACCTGAGCGTCCCACTCCTGAGTCTCCTGCTCTGCCGAAGCCTGGTTGTTCCGGTAGGCAACAATGTCCTCGGGCATGACTCTGTATCCGTTCCTGGCAAAAGAATCAAACAAAGCAGGTGCAGGCAACGGGATAACATCACGGGTATCCACACTGATAACCAAGTTGTAACGAATGTTATGAATAGAATCGGCAGTGTTGATAAACTGGTGATCCTCCAACGCTCGGTGATCTAGATAGACTCGGGGCCAAGGATAATCATGTTGGCGTATCTGAACGTTAAAGTGGCTTGTTAAGCGAGTAGCAGAAATACGACCATGAATTTTGCCCTTAGTCCTGTTGAGGTACAAACGACATGCAATAATAGCCCCTAGGCTAAAGGTGTGATCATTGTGTAGTGCACGGCGTAAAATGGCGAGGTCTGGGGCACTGAGTGCACCGACCTTCTCCATAGCAGTTAAACACTTCGCGATGAATAAAGCAAAGTAATGCACAGAAGGAAACTACAAACTAGTGGCAGTGGCGTTCGACACGCCTCTCTCATCCCCCACTGTCAAAGTGAGGATAAAGTCCTCAAACTCGCTGGTCTAGGCTCCCTTAATTCCCCATCAGAAGGGATTAAACATATGTCACAAAATTCAGTTAGCGGTATCTGATGAGTTTCAGAATATAAATTAAACCGCACCTCAGGAGGATTGTTCCTACTCAGAAAATGAAAATTTTGCACAAAGGAATTTGTAAGGAGGTGGTGTTGGTCATACTCAGCTGTGAGGAAGTCGGTTAGCCCGACATTTGCAATGAATTGAGCAAACTCTTGATGGAACCCGACCTCTTCCTTGGAGGCATTATGCAGCCATTCACACGGCAACAGCTCTGCCGTTCTTGGAGTGTTGAGGTCATTGTCCGATGATTCCCCAATGACTCCCTTAGCATTCTTCTTGGAGGAAAACTTCCTAAAGAAACTCATCTTATTCCTATAAATAAAATTCTGAAAATTTTAGTCCACAAATTTTTTGTCAACAAAACTTCACAAGATTGATAGCAACTACTCATATGGATGTCTAGAGGCTATATCAAGCATTCAAACTACTTGGAACTCCAAGAATTCAACATGGAAGCCCATTTACAGCAGCACGAAGAGTAGCTAATTATTCAAAATATAAACCACTAAAGCAAAAACAAATTGGAGCAATGAAGGAGTCACATACGAAGTAGCAATCCCCCAAAACAGTTTCGGAAACAGAGCTTCAAGCAAAGAGATCGAAATCCGCGGGTTTGAGAGCAAGAACATGAGAGAGATAGCTATGGTGATTTTTCCTGGAGGTAGGAGATGACATGGGATAAAGATATAAGTGAGAGGGGCCACATGGGGCCCACAACCCACCAGAGCACGCTTGGGGTTGCTGGCATGTCCTGGTGTCTTGTGGGTACCAGGGGCACCCCCTCTAATTTTATTTGTACCCGAAATTCAGAAATATTCAGAAAAAAATTGTATCAAATTTTCAGAGCATTCTGATTTTTTTTATTTTTTGTCACTTTTTATTGCACGGAAAATTCAGAAAACAGTATAAACATGGCATTTTATTTTATTTAACTAAGAAAAAAAGAAAAAAAAAGGTGGGAGCAGAAGGTTGTGCCTACTAAATTCATCAACTTCATACCTCTCAAATATGATCCATTAACAAGGTTGATCAAGTCTTGTTAACAACCACTTTCGATTAGCATGAAACCGAAGAACTTTCATAAAACACTAAGTTACCTCAACAGGGATATGCATATCCCCAACAACAAGTATGTCATATTTCTTGTTGGCAGTAGGTAGAGGTAGTTGAAAACTTCCAATAGTGAGTGTTAGAGATTTTTCAATAACATTAATACCATTGACTTGGAATTGTTTCTTTGGAAAATGCATCGTATGCTCATTGCCATTTGTATGAAAGGTGACCTTGCTTTTATTGCAATCAATAACAGCCCCTACAGTATTCAAAAAGGGTCTACCAAGGATAATCGACTTGTTTACATCCTCAGGCATCTCAAGTATAACAAAGTCTGTTAAGATAGTAACATTTGCAACAACAACAGGCACATCCTCACAAATACCAATTGGTATGGCAGTTGATTTGTCAGCCATTTGCAAAGATATTTTAGTAGATGTGATTTTATTCAAATCAAGTCTTTTATATAAAGATAAATGCATAACACTAACACCAGCTCCTAGATCACACAAAGCAGTTTTGTCATAATTTCTTTTGATGGAGCAAGGTATAGTTGGTATTCCTGGATCTCCAAGTTTCTTAGGTACTCCATCCTTAGAAGAATAATTAGGAAGCATGGTGGAGATTTCTGCTTTAGGTATTTTTATTTTATTAGTTATGTTTCTTTCATGTATTTTGCATAAGGGGCCATCTTTAAAATATCCGTCAAGTGGGTACGCCAAAAGACTGGCCTAAGTATTTCAGCAAAGCATTCAAATTCTTCATCATCCTTTTTCTTAGATGGTTTGGATGGAAAGGGCATGGGTTTGTGAACCCATGGCTCTCTTTCTTTACCATGTTTTCTAGCCACAAAATCTCTTTTATCATATCTTTTATTTTTAGATTGTGGGTTATCAAGATCAACATCAGGTTCTATTTCAACATCATTATCTGGTTCTTTATCATTGTCTGGTTGGGTGTCTTCATTTACATCATCATTATCTTTTTCATTATCACTAGGTGAATGTTCTTTACCAGATTGAGTTTCAGCATCAGAAATAGAGACATCATTGTTATCTTCAGAAGGTTTTTCTTTCTCGGGTTCACTAGAGGTATGTAAAGTCCTATCATTTTTCTTTTTCTTTTTAGAAGGACTACGTGCATTAGTGTTAATTCTTTGAGAGTCTTGTTTAATTCTTTTAGGGTGTCCCTCAGGATAAAGTGCTTCCTGAGTCACTTTGCCTCCTCTAGTTGCTACTCTAACAGCAAAATCATTCATATTATTATTCATTTCACTAAGCAATTATCTTTGAGATTTAGCAACTTGTTCTAACTGGGTTTAAACCATAGAGGCATGTTTTCCTACACCTCTTACATCATTAGTGATTCTAAATCACAAGTTACTCAAGCGAGCAATCATATCAGAGTTACATTTCAATTGTTTCATAACATTTGCATTGAAGTGATCTTGCTTCATAACATAATTATCAAATTCATAAAGGCATTGACTAGAATGTTTATTGTAAGGAATGTCATCTTCATCAAACTTTAATAAATAATTTACCTATACCACCTGTGGAGGTGGTGTGTCAAGACCATGTATTTCTTCAATAGGTGGTAAATTCTTAACATCCTCGGCTTTAATACCTTTTTCCTTCATGCATTTCTTTGCCTCTTGCATATCTTCAGGACTAAGAAGTAAAATACCCCTCTTCTTTGGAGTGGGTTTAGGTGGTGGTTCAGGAAGTGTCCAATCATCATTATTCTTTAATATATTATTCAATAATTCCTCAGCTTGTTCAATAGTTCATTCCTTGAAAACACAACCAGCAGAACTATCTAGGAAGTCCCTAGAAGCATCGGTTAGTCCATTATAGAAGATATCAAGTATTTCATTTTTCTTAAGAGGATGATCAGGAAAAGCATTAAGCAATTGGAGAAGCCTCCCCCAAGCTTGTGGGAGACTCTCCCCTTCAATTTGCGCAAAGTTAAATATTTCCTGTAATGTAGCTTGTTTCTTATGAGCAGGAAAATATTTTTTAGAGAAGTAATAAATCATATCCTGGGGACTACGCACACAACCAAGAGCAAGAGTATTGTACCATATCTTAGCATCACCCTTTAATGAGAATGGAAATAATTTGAGAATATAGTAGTAGCGAATTTTCTCATCATGAGCAAAAAGGGTGGCTATATCATTTAGTTTAGTAAGATGTGCCACTACAATTTCAGTTTCATAGCCACGGAAAGGATCAAATTCAACCAAAGTAATTAACTCTAGGTCGACAGAGAATTCATAATCCTTATCAGTAACAAAGATAGGTTAAGTAGCAAACTTAGGATCACATTTCATTCTAGCATTCAAAGATTTTTCTTTCAGTTTGCATAATAATTTCTTAAGATCATCTCTATCATTGCAAGCAAGAAAGTCTCTAGCTATCTCCTCATCCATAACATAACCCTCAAGTATCTTAGGCAATTCAACTCTAGGAGAGCTAGGTCTAATAGGTGTTTCATAATTCTCAGTTTTGAAGACTTCATCAGTTTCAGTAATTTCAATATTTTTAGCTCTAGCAATTTGTTCATCAAGAAATTCACCTAGTGGCACATTATCATCCAGCATGGTACTAGCATCATCATAAGTATCATTCATAGTAGAAGTAGCATCATCAATAACTTGCAACATATCAGGATTAATAGCATGTGGTGGTGTTGCAAGTTTACTCAAAACAGAAGGTGATTCAAGTGCAGAGTGTGATGGCAAATCCTTACCTCCCCTCGTCTTAGAGGGAACAATCTTGGTTTTGGTATCCTTCAGATTCTTCATAGTGATAACAAATATAGCTATGCTCCCAGGCAACGACAAAAAAAAAGGTCTTGAGAACCCACAAGTATAGGGGATCGCAATAGTTCTCGAGGGTAGAGTATTCAACCCAAATTTATAGATTCGACACAAGGGGAGCCAAAGAATATTTGTAAGTATTAGCAGTTGAGTTGTCAATTCAACCACACCTGGAGATTAAATATCTGCAGCAAAGTGATTAGTAGCACAGTAATATGATAGTTTGATAGTAGTAGTGATGATAGTAGTGGTAATGGTAGCAGCAGTAACAGTTTGTTAGCAGTTATAACAGTAGCAAAAGCAATAGTAACTTAGCAAGAACAATATGTGTAAAACTCGTAGGCATTGGATTGGTGCATTTGTTGGATGATATTCAACATATAACAGTCATAACCTAGGGCGACACAGAACTAGCACCAGTTCATAAATATAATGTAGGCATGTATACCGTAAATAGTCATACCTGCTTATGGAAAAGAACTTACATGACATCTTTTGTCCTACCCTCCCGTGGCCGCAGGGTCCATAAGGAAACTAAGGGATATTAAGGCCTCCTTTTAATAGAGAACCGAAACAAAGCATTAACATATAGTGAATACATGAACTCCTCAAACTACAGTCATCACCGGAAAGTATCCCAATTACTGTCACCCTGGGGTTTACGGATCATAACACGTAATAGGTACATATGACTTGCAAGATCGGATCTAGAACATAGATATAATGGTGAAAACATAAACGGTTCAGATCTGAAATCATGGCACTTAGGCCCTAGTGACAAGCATTAAGCATAGCAAAGTCATAGCAACATCAATCTCAGAACATAGTGGATACTAGGGATCAAGCCCTAACAAAACTAACTCGATTACATGATGAATCTCATCCCACTCCTCACCGACCAGCGAGCCTACGAAGGAATTACTCACTCCCGGTGGGGAGCATCATGGAATTAGTGATGGAGGAGGGTTGGGGATGACGAGGACCGAAGATTCCCCTCTCCAGAGCCCCAAACAGGCTCCAGATCTGGCCTCCCGATGAAGAACAGGAGGTGGCGGCGGCTCCGTATCGTGAAACGCGATGAAACTTCCTCTCTTATTTTTTCTTCAAAAATAGGAATTTATAGTGCTGGAATTAGGTTCAGCGGAGCCCCGAGGGCCCCACAACCCACCAGGGTGCGCCTGGGGGGGTGGCGTGCCCTGGTGTCTTGTGGGCAGCCAGGGCCCCCCCTCCGGTGGTTCTTGGTTCCAGTATTTTTCATATATTCTGAAATAATTCTCCAAAAAGTTTCGTCCAATTCCCAGAACTTTTATTTCTGCACAAAAACAACACCATGGTAGTTTTGCTGAAAACAGCGTCAGTCCGGGTTAGTTTCATTCAAATCATGCAAATTAGAGTCCAAAACAAGGGCAAAAGTGTTAGGAAAAGTAGATACGATGGAGATGCACACACCGATCGATAAACCTCTCTAGCGAGGTATGCCTACCACATACACACACACTTCCCATCTCCTCCTTTCCCCGTCCATGCCCCATGTCTCTCATACGGTCCCACACATGTGTAAACTCTCGCCCCTCTTTTCATCGATCTCACAATCGCACACTCCTCCCCCTATCTAGTAGGCCTCTCGCACCACCTCCTAGTTCCATCCCTCTCTCTCTATCCGTCTCTCTGGGCCTTATTTGCCTCTAGCAAATGGATGTACACTGACCGATCTCCCACTTACATATAGCCAGCTAGGTCGTCTGTAACTCGTTTTCCCCACGCGCCGATCTATCTACCTCATTAGTTATGTCTCCCCCTTCCTCCGTCGACACACATAAATTGATTTACCGATCTAGTTAGGTCTACTTACCAAACACATATGGTCCCCCCTTCATCATCCATGCATGCATGCCGACACGTCTATCACGCACACACAGAAACACATCCCCTCTCTTCTTGATATTGCGGTTGTACCCTCCGTTTGTCTAGTAGGCCTCTCCCACCATCTCCGAGAAGCAACTCCACCACCACCCCTCCGGCACTCTACCTCTCTCTCTCTCTCTCTCTTGCAACCTATTTCCCATCCTACACTTATGTATGGATGTCGATCGATCTCCCTCAAGACATAGCTAGGTCTCTCCTTCTCCACACATATATGAGTCGATCTGCCTCTCTAGTTAGGTCTCCACCTCCCCCCACCCCACACACACCGATTCATCGAGCGCTCTAGTCATGTCTCCCTGCCACACACAAACTTGCCCTCTCCCCTTTGATGTTCCGGTAGGTCAGTCCCCTATATCTTTGACGTGCACACACACAATTTCGATGGCTCTCTTCATCGATCTCGCACCCACACACTTGATCGTCCTCTCTTTGATTCTATCGATATCTCATGCTTATGATCCCTCCTTCTCTTCTCATGGATCACCCCCTCTATATATGATATAGCTAGGCCTCTATTTCACACACATTGCATGTGTCACATTTTTTTTGAGATATCATCGACACATATTGCCACAAATACAATCATGAAATAACCCCCCCAGAACACTCACGAACGCACACACCATCTCTCTCTAGGTTTGTATCTCTCTCACACACACCCACATAGGTGGGGTACGTGGACGAAGAGAAGAGGTGCACGCACGACGCACGTACTCCCGTCTCTTTCACAACCACACCCGCGCGGGTACACGGTGGAGCTTATTTCTATACAAACAAAGTGCGACTTGACACGTTGGCGCATTATTAAAAAAGTTTTATTCCTCAATGGCAAACGTACAGAATATAAACCTATTGTTATTGAGAGAGGAAAGGAAATCGCTCCACTATACTATACTATATAATATAGGCAGGATTCTCAATGCTTGCTTGCTGGGCTCGGTCTATTCTACTATCTCACACAAGATGGCAGTGGACGCTCTCTCTCTCACCGCTGGTCCCTGATCCGGCTGGATACAGTCCGCCGACAGAAAGGGACGATGTCCAATGTTGCTCCGGTCGCCAGCGTCGACGCAGGAAACCTACTAACGGCATGTCCCTATCTGCTGTACCCGCCGTTCTCTCTAACATTCTCCGGCGCAGTAGTTCCTTTGCCCCTTGCTCGCTGCCGCAGTATGGGCAGATCCTGCCCGCCGCCACGCTCCTGTTACATCCCGACGACCCTCAGGTATAGCTTCCTCTGGAACCAGCCTTGCTCCACCGCCCGTCTTCCCACGTAGCTGCATGTGGATCTTCTCTAGTTCTTTGCCTAAAACGTACCGTAGCTCGGCTAGCGTACTTTCCATGTTTCATCAACAGTGCCACTATTATTACAATCACACTTATTCAATATCCTTGCCAACATGGATGCTCAGCTCCATTTTAGTGCAACTGCACAAACTGATGGGATGATGCATGTATCCAACTGCTACATGTCTTGGCGGGCGTCAACGAGCCGCGTGAAAATGGCTACCAACATGTCCACTGTGGCCAGGAAATGAAAGCATGCTGGGACCTGATCAATCATTTTTTTCTTTATTTGTACACCTTCTCACAACTTTGTCTTAAGTTGTGAAGTAAATATTGGGTCTAATATGTGAATCGTTGATATGCATTAGCATGCATGTTAGTTTCTTTTGTATTTGATGGAATGTTGTAACAAGAAAACCTTCAAGGCAAGACACATGAAAGAAAAGCAGAAAGCTTATTAGCATTGTACTAGTATATTTTTATCTCGCTGAGAAATTATAGTTACTTGCACAGTATATATAAACCAATGTTGAAAGGTCGATGGCATTGCGAGAAACCATTCTAGGAGCACAGACCTTCCTTTCCTCAACATGTGGGACATCCAGCATTCGGGTCCACATGCCATGAACAAAATTATGAGTGCACAACCGCAAGGAATACTATTAATGAGCCGTCAAATCTCAAAGCCACACCTTTCCAATAGTAAGTTGGACGCACAAAAAACACATCATTTCACACATCATAGAATCCTCTCGTAATAATTTTCCAAGAAAAACACCACACGTGAAGATTGGATGGTACTGTTGTAGCAAGGCATATAACCCTTCTCCAAAACATCCAATATGGCTGATGGGGATGGTAATAGAAAATAATATTCTCTCCCTTCTAGTTTATAGGCCTCAATTGCAAATCTAAACCAAGCAATGAACTCGTACTACTAGATAGTGAGTGTTTACTACTGTACCATGTACGTACTAATTGCAATGCATGCATGTGTTAGCAGTACAATGACCATGTATGAATTTCATGGTATGATTTGTGTAAGTTGCATGTCATATTATTGCTCTAACATGTGGTCAAAGTTAGCCTCGAAAACGCATTTTAGAACCTATATGGATTGAGGGAGTACATGCATTGCTGAGTTTTCTCTTAATCTTGCATGCAACGTTTTTATTGAAGCTTGAAATGTGAACATGTGAATGGGAGGGACTACTACAACCCTTCCAAAAGAAATGTAGTACTAATGGTATCGTACTCCCTCCGTTCACCATCACATGCTCAGTACTTTTGCGAACTATGGTCATAACAAATTTATTCCACCACTCGGCATCTATTATGGTTAGGGAGATTTCAAATTGAGCCATATAGACCGGAAAGTAGGCACTTACTAGTATGTACTACTTTTGATGAGTCCCGTCAACTCGTAGAACGAGGAGAAGCTTGCTTAGTACGCCCTCTCCCCCGCCTACGGGCGACGCGCCTCGCAGAGTCACAGGACGAGGAGAAGCTTGCTTACTACGCCTACGCCCGCTCCCTCGCCCACGCGTGTAGTGGCTCGCGACGAGGAGAAATTTTTACTACTCCCTCCATTAGATGTATACTCCTTGTCCCTACATTTGTTAGAGAGATTATCATATTGTTTGAAATATATGTCTTTTAGCAGATTTCAACATGAACTACTAGTACATACTCCAAATACTGATGTATATAGACATATTTAGAGTGTAGATTCACTCATTTTGCTCCGTATGCAGTCCATATTTAAACGGATGTAGTATTACGCACTCTCCCTCGCCCTTCGCCCCTCGCCCATGTGGTGGATGTGCAGCAATTCATTCGATGTCAGATAGCCAGAACCATATACTATAGTACCATCATTGCTCGACTTCCCAAAGAGGCGAAGAGCCAAACACAAGGTTAATATTTTTGAGATGCCAAGTGCAAGGTTTATAGGAGAACGAGTAGTACACTACATCAGGATGCTGCTAACGCGACACTATAATAAGAGACCCTTGGACGAAACTGTGTGCGATGCAATAATCGCAATCGGTGATGTAAAAAACCGTCAAAAAAGATGCAAAACATTTGGAATGACGGATACATCAAACACGGTTCAGAATTTAGTTGCATGTGCGATGCGGGGCATTCGGTTCAGTTCAATGAACTATTTGCGATGAGGCAAAAGAACATAAACGGGCAGCCAGATGAAGGTGTGTGCGATATAGGGCATACGGTTCACTCAGATGAACTGTTTGTGATTAGGCGGAACAAAAGAAACGGTCAGCCAGATCAAGGTGTGTCTGATAGAGGGCAAACAGTTCACTCGGATGAACTATTTGCGTTGAGCCAAGATAACATAAACGGTTCAATTTAACAAGATGTGTGTGATATGCGGCAAACAGGTCTGTAATCAGAAATGTGTGCGAAGACCGATAATAACACAGACGATTGCTGCTAATAAGATGTGTGTGTTGTGCGTTGGGATTGCATACAGAACAACAACATATGTATACACACTTATAAGGACATGGTTGCATAACCAAATTAAACATCCAATTACATAGGTGGCTACTACACACATGACATTTGCACACACCAAAGTAAAGTATTACATGCATAATTACATAGGTGGCTACTACACACATGACATTTCCACACACCAAAGTCAACTATATATTACATGCATAATTAACTAGGATAAACGATCATCTGATCATCATCTACTTCTTGTGACACTTGCCACTACTGCTCTGCTTGCGGCTTGATCCGACCTCATCGATTTCGGTAACGAGGCACTTCCTCATGTCAACGATCCGCCTGTGCATCTCGTAGCATGTGTACACGCTCTTGGTCATGAACCTGAGGTGAGGTTCATCCAGTTGCCGCATCCAGGCCCCGTGCCAGGATATGGGACTTGTTCTCTTGGCATCCTGCTTCATCTTTTTGTAGTAGGGGTCGATGATGGCCGAGGCGAGTTCAACCAAGGAGTCCTTCTTCGTGCTGCCCCAGACCCTGTAGTGCTCATGGATTTCGACAAGGTTCTTGCAGGCCAAGCCCATAACCCTGAGCGCTTTTACATCGTCGGTGGTTTCCATCGTAGCGAACTTGTAGTCGGTGCTGTTGACAAACCTGGCAAGACGGACGCAAGGCTCTGTGGCCATATGCAGTAGTGGTAGATGAGGATATGATGGTGCACACACAACTGGGCGACGGCAACCTTCTGATCTTTGCCAGGAAGACCAGCGGTGTACTGGATGTCGATGCCGACCACCTTGTACTTGTCTCTAGCAAGCAACTGCTCCACGGTGTTGATGTAGTCCTCCACCACAGCCGGGTCGATGGTGTACACCACCCTGAGATCCGTCTCCCTCGCGTGGGTCTTGACTTTATGCTCGCCGAACTCCATTGGAGCGCCGCAAGATATCCTCTCTGTACATGCCATCGTGGGTGTGCTTGTTGTGTTGTGGGGCGAGATCGAAAGGTTGAAGAGACTAAGGTTATAATGGCCGCGGGAATTAACGGGGAAGCCGGATGGACTGGAATATCCGCACGCCCGGATGGCAGTTCTAATTTGCAGCGCGTAACTCCATCGTGCCGCACGTAACTACATCGTGGCGACGCGCGCGGTGCAACCGCATGCATATGGGCCCCCAACGTGATCGTGCGCAGGCCCTAACCGCTGGCAGAGCACGCGCGCAGGGACGCGAGCAGAGCGCTCTGCGGTGCCTCAACGGCGAGCAACCATATATATGCATATAGCAGTTGAACATGCAAGGAAAAGCTGTCCACAAGCTAAGCACGTGGAGGTAGGCGAGCAGAGCGCGCCAACGGATAGCAGAGCGCACCGACGGACGCGAGCAGAGTGCGCCGCGGCGCCTAACGGCGAGCAAAGCACGCCGAGGGACGCGAGCAGAAGCCGACACAGTGATACGTCACAAATAAGATGAAATGTGTGAGCGATGGCGGAGACATCAAGCACGAATCAGATTGTAGTTGTGTGTGCGATACGTGGCATACAGTTGATCCATCCGAGCTGTTTGTGATGGAATAAGCCATGTGTGTTGTGGGCAAACGCTTGCTGGTATATAACCGTTTGCAATTGATGAATTCATCACCGACGGGTTACCTAGTGTGGTCCGTGTGCGATGTGATATGCTCTGTCTGCAGAACATCTATGCTCTGTGTACTGAAGAACAACATATATATACTTGTAACAGGACATGATTGCAAGACCAAATTAAACATCCAATTATGTTATATAACAAATACCATAAATATTACAAGGTTCAAATTCTAGCATTACATGGCCCAAATTCAAAGATTACAAGGTTCAAACTATTCTGACACATAAAATTCATCTTCTTCACAATCTTTTTCATGTAGTATTTCTGCGAAAGGATCAGCCACCAAGAAGTCATATAGCGGCTTGATACAGTGACTTCCGAATAATCTGTCATATGAAGTTACAAACTGAAATTCAGCTTGTGCAGAGCCTTTTCCATTCAGCTGTAGATGCCTGCGCTCTTTAGCAATCCATTCACTTCTATGCAGTAAATATAGGGCAAACCTCATTACCTTGAGGAACCTTGCTTTCTCAACAAAGAACCTGGCGAATTTAATTTTTGGTGTGGTGCCTCGGTACTCGTTAAAAGTAATTTCTGTGAGATGAAGATCAAGGCATTCAATGGGATTGTTATATTCCCCAACATTTTCTACTTTTGGGCCTGCTAGTATCTGCAAATGAAGACAACATATTAGTGCATAGCTGCAGATTTGAACACTTCGGGCCTCTTTGATTTGCAGGATTTCTAAAATACACGAAAAGAGTGAAATGCCACCTTCAATCTTTCATGATAAACTTTTATCATGAAAGCATGTCGGGTGAAGGAATAAAATGCGTACAATACTAGCATCTCAAAAAATATATGTATTGAAATCCTCCAAATTTCCTTTAGAAATCATTCTACATTTGTCATTGTAATCATGGGTAAAAGTAACAAAAAATTGAGCTCCGCTGTGGTGAACAATTAACAAGAAAGGAGCATCACCTCGATGTATAGCTTCTCCGTGCAACGAAAGCATCTAAGGAATCTAACAACTTCATCTAGATCGGGGCTGTCAGATAGTAGTGCCCTGATCTTCACTGTGCGCAGAGGCCGGGTCAAGCTTGTGGGAATCATTTTCTGGATAACAGGCGAACATATAGATCAACAACAATTAGATAAAATGTGCTGTCCAATAATATATAAGAAGGAGAAGAAGAAGACTGTTGTACCTGAACGGATAATGATCTAGTAACAAGTTCGTTGAATTCAGCACATGAATAGCCCAACACTGCCAATTTCGGTGCGTGAATGACCCTGATTCTTGCTGGACCTAATTTATCATGTACATACAATCTCTCGAGGAAAGGCGCATTCTCAATGACAATATCGTGAAACACCTCAACTGGCAGCCTTGGGCGGCACCAGCAATGCACATAAATCGCACGAACATTCATCGAGGTGATGTGGAGGCTACTGAACCCATCCATCGCATGAAGATGAAGGTACTCGAGCGCTGTAAAGCTGATGAGCAGGCGCTCCAAATCCTCCTTCGTGATGCGGACGGCAATGAGCTCGAGGTGCTTAAGTTTAGGGAGATGAAGAGCGCGTGCGGCATTGATCCAGGGGAAAATGCACCGCCTGAATGTAGCGCGGCGCAGCATGGGCGCAAGGCAGAACACGGACGGCGGCAGCGAGCCAGGACGTCTGGCATGAAGGCTGAGCTCCTCGAGCCGATCCAGGGCTAGGGATAGGAACCAGTAGTGCAACCTGGGTTTGGTCTTGTTGTGGGGATTGAGCTTGTTGATAGCAAGGCGTCTGACCGGCCCAGGGTGCGTGTTGAGGACGTGGGACAATGCATCCAGGCTTTGCTGCTCCCTGCTGCAGAACTCATGGTCGACGATGATGTCCAGGGGGTGCTATGCTAGAGGGGGCGCCACCGCCGTGAGAGGATAGTGGTCCGCATGCCATATTTGATGGGGAGGTGGCATATGATGCTTACCAACATCTCGTCGGGGAGGCTGCTGATGAAGTCCACGTTCGCCGGAGGCTCTTGCGGTTCTGCCTCGACCCACACCCGCTTGTTGGCCGGCTCGTCCTCCATCTCACAGCAGGCAGTGATCCTCAATGGCGGTGCTTGTAGATGAGAATGGAGGACTATTCTACGTACCTTCCCGAGGCGGCCGAAACAAAAGTCCAAAACCAGCAATAAATTGCAGCACTCGCGACGTGCGCGGTGGACTGCTCACAGTCATCCCGTCTAATCAAACAGCTGCCCGCGGTAGTAAATGGTTAGTTGAAGGCCCATAGTTGGACTAATATGACCATTTGCGATAATAACGTGGTGGGTATTTGTTCAAAATGCCTAGGAAAATCAATGTATAAAAAGGCGAAAGGAACCCTGAATAATTTCATATGTTTAGCACAGTTGCATGTTGCCTCTGTAAAATAAATCAAGGCGGGAAGATACATCGTATGTCGTTTCGCACACAGATCATGTGACCAAGTTCCCTCTCGGAACCATGAGGCTTCTTGATAGAAGCTCCGATTTGTATGACAGAAAATATGGGTCAAAGCCTAGTTGAAAAGGGCAGCAATATCTAACCCCAGCTTACATAAGGTACAAAAGCATGATGATTAATTGTTCATCAGGTTTACACACAATCCAGATTGAACAGGATAATAACAACTAACTCAACCAAAGTTTTCGGCAGTCACAATCAAATGGATCGGTCTGATCCATAAAATCAAGATCCTGGACCAGAAAATCTACTGGTACATGAAGACAAGTTGTTGTAAATAGAAGCCGAGCACGTTCAGAAGCCCTTTTGTCCACTTGAAACTTCTTTTTATGCTGTAGGACATTCAAAATCAATTCTCAAGATCTGGCTACGAATTATTAGCACGCACGCTAACCCTACTCGGATTATTAGCAAAAAAATCATTTGTAAAGAACAAACAATTAATCACTACCCATAGATACCATTCAAACAATCAATACACTACACGGATCTAACGAATCTTACTCTGATTTCATGGACTGGGTGAACATAACCAACGGTTTCTATTCCCAACAAAGGGGGGGGGACTAACCGGTTTTCCGTCGGAGTCATAGTCGTTGCCGGAGTAGCTGTGGACCTCCGGCTCTGGCTGGGGAGGCACAACGACGGCGATGAAGTCAAGGTCGCGCTGCTGCGTGTGCGAGACCTCGTCAGCGGCGACAGCAACCTCTGTCCCAGTTTCATGTGTTGCGCGGGTGCTTCACCAGCCCTGGCGTCGCCACTCACACCGATGGTGCGCTTCGATAAAATCCTAATACACTCCATGCGGCGGTGACAACTGTGGACGGGGTGTGCAGCTGCCTATTATGACCAGCGGATCGGGCGCGCCATTAATATGGAGCAGTGGGAGCGAGGTGGGCGGCGGTCAAAGGGCTGGCTCGCCTCTCGGTGAGCCTGCGCAGCGGACTGCTGGCACACCTACCGTCATTTCACACAGCTACTAGCACGCCCTACGGCGAGTGCGTAGCTAACACACGCATGCCTCGGCCTCCCGGTCTGCCTGCTAGCATGCGTCTCGTCAACTCACGCATGCTCGTACAACACACGGGACGCGTGCGCGGCACGTATTATATTAATTTTTCCTTTTTGATGATTAATTCTGCCACTTTATTGCTTAACCGAAGCACGACACTTACATTGTTGGTCTAACGCACACGGTTCGAATAAAGAGTTTGTTTGCGATATTGGTTGATAATTATTTATAATCTCCTGTATGTCAGAATATTATATCAAAACTTGTCTCAAATTTAAAAATAAAAAATATCACAGTCTATTGGTGTCCATATGACACCACGATAAGTTTCATGAATTTCAACTTAGTTTTGGATTTATTGGATTTTAAAATCAAGATTCTAGATGTTAGAAATTTCTTGCATGGGGACTAAACATGCACCCAGGGACACGTACACATATGATTTTGCAATCCATTTTCATGCACAATCACGGGTCTCATGTAGATCAAATTTGATTTTTGCACATTTAAATCCCTGGGAAATCAATCAATGTATAAAAAACGGACAGATGCTATCTATTTTTTTCAATTTTTAACACAAAACTCCTTTGGTCGCATGTTCGCTGCAAAAAAATTTGACATGCATCTTTGGGCCACATGCACGCGGTGGTCCTAGGATACTCCCTCGCCTGGGCCCGCAAGGTTGCCGTCCAGCACTATGACATGCGATGAGAGAGGTTAATTTGACCAACAAGGATGGTCATTTTTTGGTTTTTGTTATACGTACGGTAGGAGTATATATACAGTATGTGTTGAAGAGGGTGGCCGGGGGCAATACTACGCATCAAATAGGACACTCACTCGCGTGCGATGCTTCCATCCATGGGCCCGCGAGGTTGTCCTCCATCACTTTGACCCAGCAAGGAGGTTTCTTTTTTGGTTGTGTTGCGGTAGGAGTATATAGTATGCGTTGAAGAGGGGAGGAGGGGGCCGGGGCAGCACATGTATACTACACACACGTCATGAATCGATCTCGCTCCGTGTGGGGACTTTTTGGTTTCCGAGGCAGTTGCCGCAAAGAAGTTGTGCATATTGGGTATTAAAAACATCACCAACACATTGGGCCACGTGCAGATGATGGTTTTCACTCATTCGCCTGCGACTCTTCCCTCCATGGGCCCGCGAGGTCGTCGTCCATCTAATACATGACACAACGAGAAAGGTAATTTGACGAACAAGGAGGATTATTTTCGGGTTGTGTTACGGTACGTAGGAGTATATATTACGCGTTGAAGAGGGGAGGCGGCAACATATATATACTACATGTCATGAACCTCGGTTCGTGTGGGGGACTTAAAGGTTTCCGAGGCAGGTGCCACATCAAAGTTCTGCATATATATTAGGTATTCAAACATCACAACCACACATCTCCATACATGTGTTTGGCCCACAAGCAAGCGATGGCGGTTGTCCTCTAGCACTCACTCACGGGGTTATCGGCGAGATGCTTCGTCCATCTCTGTGTGCCCGCTTGGTCAATGACTTTGACCGACAGCGATAGAGGTTAATTTGACTTATAATTAGGAGGGGATTAAATTTTGGTTCGTATTATACGGTTCGGTACATGCAACTATACTTCGCGCGCATGTGTACGCACGAATCCCTCCCACCGGGTCGAAGTGGGGGGGGGGGGCGAGCATGCGACGCATCATGAACCAGATCTGTGTGGGGACTGTCCGTTTTTTGACGCATGCATGCGCCACATCAAAATGTTGTGCTTTTGGTATTCAAACATATATGCATGCATCACGCATGTCCATACATATGTTTGGGGCACATACATGAAGTGGTTGTCTTTGGACACTCTCCCTCACTTGGATATCATCAACGACCTATATATTCATGGGCCCGCGTGGACATCCATCACTTCGACCAACAATGCGAGAGAGGTTACCATGGTGGATTCTTCTTCTCTTGGTTCACGTTACCGTATAGTCGTACGTCGATCATGGTGAGATTCGAGACCTAAGTTTGAGGGCTCGCATACACATGAATCCCTATATATATATAGTAATACTACGCGTCGTGAACCCTCGCTCCGGGTGGGGACTTTCCGGTTCCAAAAGCACGCTGCGACATCAAAGTTGTGCATTGGGTATATTCAAACACCACATGACACTTCATACATATGTTTGGGCCACATTCACGCAATGGTTGTCTTCAGGCACTCCCTCGAGTGGTTATCGGTGATAAGCTAGCCTATTTTGTGGGGCCGCGTGTGGAACATCAATTTATGACTTTGACCCAACAAACAAGAGAGGTTATACGACCAAGGTGGTGATTCTTCTTGGTCAGTGTCTTACAATATGCCTTGGTGAGATGCCCCCTCCCACCGACTCAAAGTGTGTGTGTGGGAGGGGGGCACAGTACTACTTCATACTAGATGAACCTCCGTGGGGTCGGGGATGCCCGGTTAATTTGCAATGCACATGTGCCACATCAAATTTGTGATTTGGTTATTTAAATATCATGCCACATCATTTTCACACACACACACACACACACACACACATCGGCCACCTGCAGGTGTGGTTCATATGTGGTCTCACCAATCTAACGCCAGAAGAACACATCTGTGGGCCCGCACACGGTCCACATTTGATCGGAAGCAAAGGGGGGAGGGGGGGTTGACCATGATGTATTCCTTTTGGTTCTGTGTTATGGTACGGTGAGATGTCAGACCTAGCTATTTGGGGGCATGCGTTCATAGCTAGGATTCCCCTCCCGGCAACACGAAGTGTGTATGTGTGTGCGTGTGTGTGTGTGAGTGTTTGTGGGGGGGGGGGGGCGCTAGCAATAATAACGTGCGCTTTGTGCGACAGGTGCCACATCAAAGTTGTGCATTGGGTATTTTAACATCAAACCACCCTTTTCATACATATATTTGGTCCACATGCAAGTGTGTTCGTGTTCTGACCCTTTCCCGCATTTTTTTGGCCAAATTTATAAACAGTAGACGAGTCGGACGCGGCAACCGTCTGCGATCGGGTATGAAATAGACACGGTTCCCTAGGACTACCCGTGTGCCACGCCCCTGCCCCTGTCACCCACATGATCATAGTAGATTGGGCTCCACGAGGCTTCCCTCCCTCTCTCAAAAATATCTACTCCCTCGCAGTCTCGAAAATATCTACCCGCGTAGATGGTTTTTCTGTTTGATAGCACACGATTAGTATGTCTGGACCTTGTGCGATGTCTGTTACTCCCACTCTGCTTCAATTAGTAGATCCAAATTTTCAGTAGCCCTGGCATTTTACTCCCGCCTCCATCCCTTGCAATCTCAAAAATAGCTGCTCGGCTGGAGTGTTTTTCTGTTTGATTGCACATGATTATTATGTTTTAACCGTGTGTGATGTTCGTTACTCCCTCCCCGCTCTGCTTCAATCCCTTGATCCAAATTTTCGGTAGCCCCGCCATTTTACTCCTGCCTAGTAAAATTTTCAGTACCCGCGGCATTTCCTCAAACACCACCTTGGACCCCCTCCACACACATACCCCAAATCCTTCGCTCACACCAAATCCCCCGCTCACACATATACACACCACCCCTCCCTCGCTCCAAACCTAGCTAGGTCGCCGCCGCCGCCTCCATCGTCAACCTCTGCCGGTCTGCCCGTGCAGTTTACCCACTGATATGCATACCCTCGCCGCCCTGAGTTTCTTAGATGACGCCTGCGAAATGCCCCCTTTCCTAGAGATCCCCATCCCTATCCCCACCCCCTCCCCCACTCCAGAGAGTCGCAGCCTAAGCCCAGCTACACTTCCCGGCGAGCTCGAGGAGCGAATGGCCCAAAAGAGCTTTACCGTGGCCTCTTCGCCCGACGTCGGCGAGGTGGCCGCCGAGGAAGTTGATGACGATGACTGGACCTAGATTGAGCCTTACAATCAGCGGGCTAGAGTATTCTGGCATGTCGCAGACGCCGGCTACGACATCGAGGTCGTCGACACTGATGGCTTGACGCGGGTTATGTCGCAAGTTAAGTTGCCCATCCCCAGCCCTTCGGGTTCGACAGCCGTCGATCTCATCGATGGCCCTGCCGCTGATCTCCTGCGGCTCGTTATGAACAATTTGCCATCCTTCATCGCCATGGAGACCCTTTTGTCATTTCTGAAGGACACATTCTCCGATGCTAGCTTGGGATCCTCAACCGGCAAGTTAGACCTCATCGACGGCGACCATGAGGAGGAGCCAATCTATGACAAGTGAGGAAACCCATGATTTGTTTTCTCGAACCCCTTTTGTAGTGAGAACCTGTCCAGTATTTATTGCTATATTTGGTTGTTTGCATTATGCCTTGTTTATTTCTACGGTTTATGGTTGTTCGGTTGTTTGTAGTTAGCATATGTCCAGTTTCAATTACCATCTTTGGTTGTTCGTAGTATGCCTTGTTTATTTCAGCTATTAACAGTGTGATGTTCTATATGTGCTAGTATGAACTGTGCAGTTCACTTTCATCAATACCAAATTTAACTATAGCTCTATGAATGACTATATTTGGTTGTTGTTAAGCATGTTGTACTCCCTCTGAATCTTTTTAGTTCGCATATAAGATTTGTCTAAAGTCAAGCCTCGTAAAGTTTGACCAACTTTATAGAACAAAATATCAACGTTCACAATATGAAATAAATATCAGTACATGTGTCATGACTTAAATTTTCATATTGTACTCCCTCCGTCCGAAAAAGCTTGTCCCAAGCTTGTTCCTCAATTGGATGTATCTAGCACTAACTTGATGCTAGATACATCCATTCGAGGGACAAGTTTTTTCAGACAGAGGGAGTATAACTTTAGCATGGTAGATGTTGATATTTTTTCATATAAATAAGGTCAAACTTTATGAAGTTTGACTTCAGACAATTCTTATATGCAGAGTAAAAAGGACCGGAGGGAGTATTGAACACGCCTTTCCATTTGATTTAACAATGGCACTGTTTGGATACTCTAACTTAGCTAGAGGTTAGAGTTAGTTTCTAGCTCATTACAGTTAAAAGGGAGAGAGAGAGATTGGTGGAATAGTTGATTGTATTGCTTGAGCCTCGTGGGCATATATATAGGAGTACATGGTCATCTTGGAGTACAAGTCAAGGTAGAATAAATCCTACGCTATCCTACGTTTCCTAAATAACAATGATACTAAACAATGACTAACCCTGAACTAACTCTAGCCAAAGAGATGTTTGGATGACAGTGTTAGATTGACAATAAATGCACTAGGAGAACTAGCCCCAATCAGCACCTCTTGGGTGGGATAGTTGTTTTGGGTGGGTTTGACGCAACTAGCTCAAACTAGCCCTCATGTTTGGATACTTTAGGGCTATTTGAGCCAAACTAGCTCAAACTAACTCTAACCCATGGATCCAAACAGGGCCAATAACTAGTGTACTTAGACCTGCACAATACAAGTTTGAATGACTATGTTTGCTTGTTTTTAAATATTAGGCCTGTTGTAGTTAATAACACACCTTTCCACCTCTTGTTTTTAAATATTAGGTTTTTAACAATTTGGTCTTGCATATGTAGGTCCTGCTGTCAGAGGTTTTGACCCACTGTTTGACCCTTTTTCCATATGTGGAAATGAGTTGTCCATGAATATCAGTCAAGTCAAGAAACTCAGAAAGATTGTTACGATAAAGAAATTAGCGACAAAAAACAACAAGATCTTTGTCTACACAATGAAGAAGACATCAGTTCACTACGGGATGGTACTAACTGTTGTACCTTGTCTTTTTAATTCCTTTGCGCCATTTCAAATCTAGAGAAGAAATTTAGGCATATCCTTGTTTTTAGGCCTTTCCAAAGCAGTTCACTAATGATTACCTCTCAAACCACCTGTATGGTCAGGAGGCGAGGAAGATATTCATACAACACCCACTGTTAAATATTGAAGTGTTCCTGAAGAGGACGAAGGATGGACAGGCACTGGCCTAAAGTTGCAAAGACCTTCAACATCAATGAAGGCTCAATATTCGCCTTCCGCTTCTGCAGTTTTCCAGATGAGGTCCATCTGTCTATGTACCGTCTATGATGCTAATTTCGAAAGGTTATAGAAGTTGCATGTGAAACTTGGTGCTGGTGCAGTTGTGTAATGGGGTAGCTGAGTGCCGAAGGTATATGATGTTGTACTCTGACGCATTTCAATTATGAAATCCTGCTTCCTTAATATGAAAATGAAATATATTGTGTGCTTAATATGAAATGTCAGTTAGATTAATAAATGGATTGTTAATAATACGGCAATTAGCCTTCTAATTGTGTTTTTCTATTGCAAACGGTTATTGAGAAAACACCGTGGGCGATGACCTCAGGCAACGCACACAGTTTCTAGGAATAAACCGTGTTGGATTAATGAACAATCACACACGACATCCTCTTGAAAACTGTTTGCGTTAGGCCACCTTGCGCAAACGTTTACCACATAAAAAGTGTGTGTGATGGACAACCTTTGCCACACAGTTTCTTCTATGCACTGTGTGTGATGCATTCAATAACGCAAATGATAAAATTGTTAATATCGTGTGCAATGGCAACGCTATCACAAACGATTTAATGGGGAAAATTGTGTGTGATGTACCTGCGAACGGAAATGTTTTCCTTGGAGTGACTGTGTGGGATGTATATACGAACGGAAACGTACTTCTTAGATTAACTGTGTGGGATGTACATACTAACGGAAACATATTCCTTGGATTGACTGTGTGGAATGTACATACGAACGGAAACAATTTAGCCTGTATAATTGTAGTTTTTTTAGCACAACTATACATATAACCGTATTTGATCGCTCGCCCGTCACACATGACCTCATTGCCGAGCGTGTGTACCAGGAGGGCCTATCCCCGACGGTTTCTGGGTCGTGTGGGAAGGACCCCCCTATCGCAGTCACTCACTAGGCGATGGTTCAGAATGTCGTCGCAGAAAGGGGTTAAAAACCGTTTGTATAGCACCTCGCTATACCAGTGGTAGTACTACTAGTAGTACATACTGTATGAGGAAGAAGGCAACAAGAATGTATGTTTTGCATGATAGTCTCTTCTTACAAGATGTGCTAGACCTAGTGGACCTCATTGTTGCAATGGGAGTATCATAGATGGCACGGTTCAGAGTGGTGGGCAGCGGGAATAATATTCAGAGCTGCTTAGTCTTAAACCCCATGAAGAAGTCCCATCGAAAGGAATAGCCATCCTCTACACATGCTCCTATGTAAAATGAGTAAATGAGAGAAAAAGAGAAAGAGACAAAGTAAAAAAAATCACCATCCTTAGAGCCAGCCCTATTGTATCAGTGAATGATATTTCTACGTCGTGATTGACATGGCTATATTATTAACCATGCTACAGAGGTAGCAGCGGATTTTTATTTATTTGTGGAGGTAGCAGTGGATGGATATTCAACGAGGAGTGAAATGATGGTTGCTTCCTCAGTCAAACATAGGGAGGAAAGGTGGGCCTCGTGATTTGACGGCTCATTAGTCATTAGTACTGCCTATAATCTTTGCCCATATAATAACCGCATGGTAGAGTAGTTGGCTATACTTTTAATAACCATGCTCGAAGAGAAGAGGTGCACGCACCCACGCACATAGTACTCTTTGGGTCTTCCCCAACACCACACGTGACACGGTGGAGCTCATTTCTGTACGAAGATGCAGCCCACGTGATAATTTGACGCGTGTAGTAGTAGTTACTCACTTAATGGAGGGTCGGGAACCACGCATGAACGGTGCCGCGTTATTTATAAATAAAGTTTTTTTTTCTTCAGTGGCATGTATGCAATATAACACTGGTACAATGAGCTGCTATACAAATGATTTTTAACCCCTTGCCGCGACGGTATTTTAAACCGTCGCCTAGTGAGTGTGTGCGATAGGGGCGTCCTTCCCACATGACCAAAAAACCGTTGGGGATAGGGAGCCACGATTCAGACGCCTTGCCAAATGTGATCGTATGCGATGCAGCACACATCAAATTCTGTCAGACGTGTGGGATTGGTGATTAAACGTTTCTAATGACACAACGAAACCAAATGGTGTTTCGTATAGAACCGTTTGGGAAACAGTATCTAAGGCACATGGGCCAACATAGGAACTATGTGTGATATGTGCCCCATCGCACACGAGTTTTCTCCGGAACTCGTCTGCCATGCATGAATCCATCGCACACGTTTCTGAACAATTACTGTGTGCGATAATGTTCTATCACAAATGGTTCAAAAGCCCCTTCACACACATACAAGTGCTGCAGATCGTTTGTGATTTGTTGTGTATCACCGACGGTTGCGGTGTGAGTGATGTCTGCTTTTCCTTTGGGATCCCACACATTTTACGATTGGGATTGTATTTTACATTGGGCACGGTTTACTCTGAGCTCTCATGTGTGATAATTTGGTATCACAAACGGTTCCGGAGCCCGTACGCACATGTAGTAGTGCTGCAAAATCATCTACGATCTGCTGTGTATCACCGACGGTTCCGCTACGATTGACATATGCTTTCTGATGTGGATCGCACACACTCATTTAGTTGAACCGTGTGCGCAGCAATTGCCAGGTTAAAGCAAAAATATCCCATTTGAATCGGCATGCAAAAAGCAAATTCGCCACAATATGCAATTAAACAAATAGTGTCCACAAGAAGAACATTCATAAGATTTCGCAACAACTGCAATTGAACAATTGGTATCCAAATTCCAATGATTTGTCGACATATATATGCATTACATAATTAATCATAATGTATGAAATATGAAGACCTGATCACATGGAAAACAATGGATCCATGCGTATATGTTTAGCGGCTAACTCTTACTAAATGTTTCAGGAGAAGGCATGCTAAAATCTTCATTATCACCAGTGGGATTGATGTAGTGATTCAGGAAGAAGTTGCTGATAAATCTCTGAACCATCAGCAATTCACCAACGGGGAGCGGTTCAGGGGTCCTCGGTTCTAAGATGAGCTGCAGTATTTTTAAGATTAGAATGTGCCATATGAGTGGAGTAGAAGATATTAATTAAGATAGACTTACTGGTACTAATTCGCGGGCATCTTCACAACTATCAGCAGATTTGTAGATGGAGATCAGGTCTCTGCAAACATAGTATCCACAAACGTTGGTCCCTTCTTGTTGCTGAGGACACTGAAATGTTTTGTACGGAATTAGTCATGTATTTGTCCTGTTAGGAACAACCTAACCGGTGTTAGATGTTTTTTTTGTTTGGATAGAAATAGAAAGAGGTTTATTTAGAAGCTTGAACATTTGACTAGCGTAAGAAAAGGTATTTGCAGACTATTGGATAGATTTTTCGAAAATAACGGATTTCGGTGTCTTACCGGAGAAACGATCTCATGCTGCAGAGGTAGTTCCCTCTTGAACATGTTCCCTGGTTTAGTTTTCCACAATACGAACACACTGCAAATGAAGATGAGTTTTCACAACATCAATTCTTGAACCAGATATGAATGCAAATTAATTTCAACATCATAGCATTCAATACCTATCCAGGAATTGCTGAAGATGCGTCAGATCCTGAGCCTTTATTGACTCTCTGAGAGAATCCATGTAGTAAACTATATGTTCTTGTTTGGAACAATGAATACCAAGATCCAGTGATTGCTACATATTAAGAAAACCATGAACTTACGAATTATGTCGAAAACTGAAAGACAATCAGTGTATGTGTGGTTGTTTATTTGACTTACCGTTCATGATATGGCCAGAGAAATGATTTTGCATGGGACGTGTTTTCGAAGATACGGACGACCGTGTTAATGGCCCACTCCCGTTCATCCTTACCATGTAATGTTGTGCCATTTTCTAATGCAGGATCTATGAAAGACACACTCTCCCTTTTTCTTCTCTACACGATCAATCCCCTGAGAGGAATAAAATGCAGTTAGCTGTTTATCATTTACGGCCTTGTATGGAGAAGTTTATCAGAGTTTTTTAAGTACTTACAAAATCAGGCATCTAACAAGAGTGGCATCGAGTGCGTTGAAGTTGAAGAAGAGATGTAAGTGCTCGAAATCCACACTGATGGAACCAGGATCGTGTCGGAAATGATCTTTGTTGTAGTAGACTAGCAGAACATGATGACCTACTAACATTAGATCCATGCAATATTTATGTAACTCGCGGCAACTGGAACTGCACTCATCAAAGTATTCACCAACAAGAAATGGCTGGCCATGGACGTAATTGCGTGCTTCAAGTACGTCTGCTTTATTTTTAGCAAGCACCAATTCTATTTGTGCATCATTCATGCCATCAGAAATAATATTACACCCCGATTCGAACAACTTGTTGTTAATTTGGTTCTAGGCAATGAGTGCCTTAAGTAAGAGGCAATCATTCTCATTCCTCTTCACTCTCGGGGGGCGCTTCGTCACGGGTGCAACCTTTTTGCCCGCTTCCTTCTTGGTACTTGAAGCACTTCTAGTCCACGGTCTGGATGGCTGAAAGGCGGACTGCCGAGCAGACGGTAAAGCTTCGATGGACTACTTAGCAGACGGTTTAGCTACCCCGGACTGCTGAGCTGGCGGTGCTGTTGTGACGGACTGCTGGGCTGTAGGAGCAGAGGCATCAGACTGTTGACCATGCGTTGAAGCTATGTCGGGTTTCTGCGCAGGTGGTGCCAACTTGTCGGTGTGCTGAGGAGGCCGTGCCAACGCGTTGGTTTGCTGAGCAGGCAGTGCTGATGCATTGGTATGCTGATCACGCGGCTGCGGACCGACGAACCGATGAGAAATTGGTTATGGACCTACAGACTGCTTAGCAGGCGGTTTCGAAGCATAAGACTGCTTAGCAGTCCGTTCCACCAGGTTGGTCTGCTGAGCATGTGGTGCAGCTGAGTCTCCCCCCACTGCTTCAGCAGCCGGCATCTGAACCGGTGGTGTGTCTTCAACAGTTGTAGGCCTTGCAACTGGCTGCTCTGGGGCGGACGATGACATGGCCTGTACGGCACAAAGTCGGGCGGGCTGACCACAGGTTGATGCATCAGCCGTCGGATTATGAGTATTAGGTTTCTTGGGGGAAGCACGCGAGAGCTGTTGTGGCAAGAAGAGCGTCACAGGTTGAGGGGCGACATTGGTTGCTCTTGGCGGGGCTTCAGGGATCTCATCCATGAAGTCTATTTCCTTTCGTGGTCACGGGATGTGATGTAACAGTGTTTCTCCCAAGGTCCTCTGCTCATCAAAGTCCCCTAGGGCATTCTTCAGGGCAAATTCATTGAATCCAGGCTTTAGTTTAGTCACGTAGCACTTCACACAGCCCGGCTTCAATGGCACATTGTCCAACAAGAGGCCCTCTTCCAAGAAGGGTGGGCTAACCCAAGCTGTTGCACATTTTAATGTAGCTTCATAATGTGTAAGCATGCCCTTCAGTCTGTCTTTCAATCTAGAAAGACCAGATATAGCATCATCATGAGCAGCTACAGTCTCAGTGTCGCTAGGGTTAGCTAATGCCCAGCTACTCTTGTGCGGTGTTGTCGCACAATAACCACTACTACAGGATGCTGCTAACGCGACACTACAATCAGAGACCCTTCGACGAAACTGTGTGTGATGCATTAATCGCAAACGATGATGTAAAAAATCGTCAAAAAAGATGCAAAATGTTTGCGATGGCGGATACATCAAACACAGTTTAGATTTTAGTTGCGTGTGCGATGCAGGGCATACGGTTCAGTTCAATGAACTGTTTGCGATGAGGCAGAACAACAGAAACAGGCAGCCAAATGAAGGCATGTGCGATATACGACATACAGTTCACTGAGATAAATTGTTTGTGATGAGGCGGAACAACATAAACGGGCGGCCAAATAAAGGTGTGTGCGATATACGGCATACAGTTCACTCGGATGAACTGTTTGTGATTAGGCAACACAAAAGAAACGGTCAGCCAGATCAAGGTGTGTGCAATATACGGCATATGGTTCACTCGGATGAACTATTTTCGATTAGGCAACGCAACAGAAATGGTTCAACCAAATCAAGGTGTTTGCAATGGAGGGCATACAGTTCATTCCGATAAACTGTTTGTGTTGAGCCAAGAGAACAGAAACGTTTCGTGTAAACAAGATGTGTGTGATACGCGGCAAACATCCAATTACATAGGTGGCTAGTACACACATGACATTTCCACAGACCAAAGTAAACTATTACATGCATAATTAACTATGATAAATGATCATCTGATCATCATCTACTTCTTGTGACGCTTGCCGCCACTGCTCTACTAGGATAAATGGAACTACATTCTTTACTATGAATAGTGTGCTCTGTTGGGCACACAAGTATATGGATCATAGCCTTGGGCAAGCAATGTGCCCGCACGCGTCGTGCTAGCTCGATGTTCCTTCTATGCTAAGTTTCCATTAAGTGATGGCGTTTTATGAATACACCACCATTTCACGCCATTTCCTCACTGGTTTCCTGCCGCCACCCAGCGATATTGCGCATAAACCTAGGCAGCGCGCGACGCACGGAGGCAACAAGCACAGCCTGTAGCACATCAACCTTTTCCAAGCATGCCAACCCACCAAAGCGTCGGCTCTGCCATCAACCTCCTCGACAAGGAAAACGAGAAGGCACCATGGCCCATCGAGGCCGAGGCGCTCGCCGGCAATGTGATGGACGACGCCGTGATGCGTGCCATCGTCAAGGTTTAGCAGACCCTTGGCGCATGGCGCTTCAGTGCCGCGGATCAAGATAGGCATGTCAGCGCCAACAGGCTGCAGCTCGCCGCACAACATGATCGATGGTGCGCTGGAGAGCAAGCTAGGCGCGTCCGCACTGATAGGCTGCGGCTCGCCGCACAGCGAGACCGTTGGAGCACCGCACAGCGAGAGGCGCGGCGCGCCACACAGCAAGAGCGGATCCATCAGCGCTTGCCTGCTGTCGACAGGGCGTCGCAGCTGGGTACACGTCCCAATAGTACCCCCATTCCTCGCTAGGAGTGGGCAAAGGCCGTCTGCGCCGTACTTGCACCAGAGGCCGTCCGTGCCGTACTTGCACCGGATGCCTGCTGCACCGTTCGCATTGGTCGCGCCGTTCGCCTTATCCGCGGCCCGCTCGATGCCAATGCGCTGGTCGCTAGGTTCGACCGGCTCCTTGGCCTAGGTGTCCACCTGGGCGCAGTAGAGGAACATGGCCGTCGCATCCTCGAGCTGGTGATCTCCGAGGAAATAGCCAACTTGGAGCTCGAGATCATGCTGCAGATGTACCACGAGCATGTCGACCGCTTGGATGAACGCCTCCACGAGTTCAGGCAGAGCCAAGAGCTACCGTAGGGCTGCTGGTCATGTACGCGTTTATTTTGTTGACTCATTTCAACGTGGAGCACTATGTATTCACAACAATCATAATATTGCTCTTTTTATTGCTCTGTTTCAATGTGTGTACTTTGTTTTCTGTTCTTATATGTTCGGTTTCAATGTGTGTATTTATTCTTTCCATTCTGTATATGTGGATGATAACAGCTACATACAAATTAGTATACGAAAATAGATAGAAAAATGGGATTCATAATATATATTTATTGTTCATTAGTTCATCAAAGAATATATATAATATCATCACTTATACGTGATGATACTTAGCAACCATGTACAATGCATAAAATTGGAAACGAACAATACTAAAACTAATAATCCCTCCTGGGGGCAGTATTCCGGCAGCCCCTTGCTAGCAGCTCCCTGGTGCGTAGCGTCTTCCTAGCGCAGAGGCAGTACTCCGCCTCGCAGCGCTTGACGTACCAATCTGCCTCTTGCTGGCGGACGAGCGCGAATGATCTTGCCATTTTGTTGGGCGCCCACCGAAGCTCCTCGTCGGTGGCACACTGGAGCTTATTGGCCCACCTCCACGCAGCGATGAGGCGCCTAGCACCTTTAACCTTCCTCATGAAGTACCCGTATTCGTACACCTCCTCCGCACGACGACGCGCCCGCCCCCAAAGCTCCACCACCACCTTTTTCTAGGTGGCCTCACGGGCTTCACAGGCTGCCTGGTACCTGGCTTCCTCCTCCACCATCTCCTTCTTGAATGCCACTTTGCCTGGCTTTCTCATCTGGCGGCAACGATTTCCACAGACAAAATTGTACTGGCCCCAAAACCACTCCAAAGTTGGGGGGTCTGGCGCAACCTCATCCGGTGGCCCGTAGGGGTCCTCCTCGTTGGTGCTCTTTGATTAAACATCCTCGGGGGGCGGTGCCTCCTTGTCGGCGCGTGGGCAGATCGACGGCGCCATGGCAGAGATTTGTGTGAGAGAGAGGGCGAGCGAGGGGAGGATGTAGATGATAATGCAGATGGGACGACATGAGCAAGGTAGTATTTATTGGCGGCCTGAATCTAGATCGACGAGAATAGTACACACGCCGGTCGCCAGAATTTACGAGTACTGTAGTTTGAATTGCACACGATTATCGCAGCAATAGCCGTGTGTGAACTTAATAGCTGACGGTTTCCAATACAGAACCACGTCTGATTAATAACCCGCGCCACTCACCTTCCAAACCTCGAGGCGCGAAATAGAGTGCCAATGGTGTGGGGCCCAGTTGTCTTGCCAGATATTTACATTTTCTTTCCTCATATAAGGGACGAATGCTTATTTTGTGTTACCATGGCACTCCATGCATGTGTCCAAGCCATGACACCGATATGTTTGAAAATTCCTTCCAATTTACTGCACATGGAATTAACTCCCACATAACAAGTACACAAATATGATTTTTCAAACCATTATGGTTAGCTGTTGCATGTACATGTAGTTCAAATTTGAATTACGATTATTAAATGGCTAGAAAATCAATTAAATGTCTTAAAAAGGTCAAATGACCCCTGGAATTTTCCAAATTTTGACATCACAGTTGTATTAGTGCACGTTAGCTGTAGAAATATTTTGAAGGCCATAAGAGGAAGCTATCGCCGGTTCATCATCAAACATGCATTGTGCCCTCTCGGAACCACGCTCCTTCTAGTGGGTTGTTCCGGTTTGTGAGGGGTGTGTGTCCAAACTTTCGCCAAACTGCCAATTTTTTTACCACACCATCGTGATGCCTTGCCATTACGTCAAGCAAGGTTTCATGTGTTTCTGATCATTTTTGAATTTTTTGGAATTTAAATGCCATGGCATGCACTCGATGCTTTGTGTCCAAGCCGTGACACCAATATGTTTGAGAATCTTCCAATTTACGGCACATGGAATTAACTCGCACTCAAGTACAAAAATATGTTTTTTGAAAACTGTTATGATTAGCTGTTGCATGTACATGTCGTTCGAATTTGAATTATGGTCATTAAATGGCTAGAAAATCACTTAAATGTCTTAAAAAGGTCAAATGACCCTTGAAATTTTCCATATTTTGACATGGCAGTTGTATTAGTGCACGTTAACTGTAGAAATTTTTTGAATGCCATAAGAGGAAGCTATTGCCGGTTTGCCATCAAAGATGCATTGTGTCCTCTCGAAACCACGAGCCTTCTATTGAGTAGCTCCGGTTTGTGAGGGGCGTGTGTCCAAAGTTTCGTCAAACAGGCCAATTTTTTTACCACAGCATCCTGGTGGCATGCCATTACATCAAGCAAGGTTTCATGTATTTCTGATCATTTTTTAATTTTTTGGAATTTAAATGCCAAGGCGCTCCATGCTTGTGTCCAAGCCGTGACACCAATATGTCTGAAAATTCCTTCCAATTTATTGAACATGGAATTAACTCGCACCCAAGTACACAAATATGATTTTTCAAACCCTTATGATTAGCTGTTGCATGTACATGTAGTTCAAATTTAAATTACGGTCATTAAATGGCTAGAAAATCACTTAAATGTCTTAAAAAAGGTCAAATGACCCCTGAAAATTTCCAAATTTTGACATGATAGTTGTATTAGTGCATGTTAACTGTAGAAAATTTTTGAAGGCCATAAGAGGAAGCTATCGCCGGTTCATCATCAAAGATGCATTGTGTCCTCTCGGAACCACGAGCCTTCTATTGAGTAGCTCCGGTTTGTGAGGGGTGTGTGTCCAAAGTTTCGGCAAACAGGACAATTTTTTTACCACAATATCCTGGTGGCATGCCATTACATCAAGCAAGGTTTCATGTATTTCTCATCATTTTTTAATTTTTTTGGAATTTAAATGCCGTGGCACTCCATGCTCGTGTCCATGCCGTGACACCAATATGTTTGAAAATTCCTTGCAATTTACTACACATGGAATTAACTCGCACACAAGTACACAAATATGAATTTTCAAACCATTATGGTTAGCTGTTGCATGTACATGTATTTCAAATTTGAATTACGGTCATTAAATGGCTAGAATCACTTAAATGTCTTAAAAAGGTCAAATGACCCCTGGAATTTTCCAAATTTTGACACGATAGTTGTATTAGTGCACGTTAACTGTAGAAATTTTTTGAAGGCCATAAGAGGAAGCTATCATCGGTTCGTCATCAAAGATGCATTGTGTCCTCTCGGAATCATAAGCCTTCTAGTGAGTAGCTCCAGTTTGTGAGGGGTGTGTGTCCAAACTTTTGTCAAACAGGCCAATTTTTTAACCACACCATCTTGGTGCCATGCCATTACGTCAAGCAAGGCTTCATCTGTTTCTGATCATTTTTGAATTTTTTGGAGTTTCAATGCCATGGCACTCGATGCTTTGTGTCCAAGCCGTGACACAAATATGTTTGAAAATTCTATCCAATTTACTGCGCATGGAATTAACTCGCACATAAGCATTCAAATATGACTTTTCAAACCGCTATGGTTAGCTATTACATGTACATGTAGTTCAAATTTGAAATACGGTAATTAAATGGCTATAAAATCACTTACATATCTTAAAAAGGTCAAATGACCCCTGAAAGTTTCCAAATTTTGACATCATAGTTGTATTAGTACTCCAAATTTTCTTGTACATTTAAAACACCATCCGTTGCCACTGTTCCCCAAATTTGTCTTTCATGGCTAATACAAAATATCAACAACATCACACACAATTTGTTGTAAGGACCGTTTGCGATGAAAATTCATGGGTCTACTTGTCTTCCTCCATAAGCTTCGCAGGCTTCGTCTGCTCTAGTGCAGTTCACCCCCGAATCCACGAATCCTAGATCCCCATTCCCGCAACCCCTTCTTGCTAAGAATGACACCATGGAAGCGCTTTGTGAGGGCCCGTACGGTGGCCGCGTCCTCCACAAGCGCGGCCGCTTTCACCGAGAGCGCGGCCACATCCACATTGAGCGCGGCCGCATCAGCCAAGAGGGCATCTGCGGCAGCCGACAGGGCAGCTGTAGCAGCCAAGATGGCTGCAGCAGCTACTACGACGACGGCTGCAAAAGCCGAGAGCGCTCGAGCTGCCGTCCGCGCCACCGATGTCGCCCTGGCCCGGGTCGAGGCCATCCACGCCAAGATCGAGGACGCACACGCCAAGATATTCTAGGACACCTCGGAATCAAGCATGCACCCCACGTCCGAAAAGGCGACGGAGGCCATGGAGCACCTGGTTCCTCATGAGATCGCTGAGCGGGAGCTGGAGATGCAGGAGGCGGCGGTGATCGAGGAGCGCCGGGTGGAGGAGTTACGCGTGGCTTAGGACGAGGTTGAGAAGAGCCTATCCGTCGAGGAATCGACGATGGAGTATGATACGTCTCCGTCATATCTATATTTTTTTATTGTTCCATGCCAATATTATACAACTTTCACATACTTTTGGCAACATTTTATATGATTTATTGGACTAACCTATTGATCTAGTGCTAGTGCCAGTTCTTGTTTGTTGCATGTTTTTTGTTTCGTAGAATATCCATATCAAACAAAGTACAAACATGATAAAAATTTACGAAGAATTATTTTGGAATATATGTGATTTTTGGGAGGTGGAATCAACGCAAACGGAGGCCCACGGCCTCCACAACCCATCAGGGTGCATCGGGCACCCCCTGGCGCGCCCAGGTGTCTTGTGCCCTCCCTGTAAGTCGGTTGGGGCCCTTCTTCGGGAGCAAGAAAGATAATTTATGTAAAAAATCGTAGCAACGGATCTCCGGGAGTTTAAGAAACGGTGAAGGGCCAGAAAACATGAACGCAAAATAGAGAAACCATGTACCAGAGGGGGAACCCTCCTCCCATCTAGGGGGAGGCCAAGGAAGAAGAAGAAGAAGAAGAAGAAGAAGGAGGGGGGCTCTCTCCCCCTCTCCCCCGGTGGCGCCAGAACACCGCTGGGGCAATTATCGTGTGACGGCGATCTACTCCAACAACTCCGGCATCTTCATCATGTTCCCCCATCTATATTCAGCGGTCCACTCTCCCGCAACCTACTATACCCTCTACTTGAACATGGTGCTTTATGCTTCATACTATTATCGAATGATATGTTGCCATCCTATGATGTCTGAGTAGATTTTTGTTGTCGTACCGGTAATTGGTGAATTGCTATGGTTGGTTTAATTTGCTTGTGGTTATGTTGCTGTCCTTTGGTGCCCATCATATGAGCGCGCATGTGGATCCCACCATAGGTTTAGTTGTATGTTGATAGGATTATGCATTGGAGGGCACGGGTGACAGAAGCTTCTTCCTAAACATGGAAATTGATACGTACGGGATTGAAGGGGGACCAATATATATGTTAATGCTATGGTTGGGTTTTACCTTAATGAACATTAGTAGTTGCGGATGCTTGCTAATAGTTCCAATCATAAGTGCATAGAATTCCAAGTAAGGGACGACATGCTAGCAGTGGCCCCTCCCACATAAAAACTTGCTATCGGTCTAGCAACGTAGTCAATTGCTAAGGGACAATTCCGGAAATCCTACCACCACTAATCCACACTCATTTTACTAAACTTAATTGTTTTTTATTTAAAAAACACCTAACTTTTGTTTGCATGTTCTTTATTATCTTGCAAACCTATCATACCATACCTACAAAGTACTTCTAGTTTTATTCTTGTTCTAGGTAAAGCAAATGTTAAGCGTGCGTAGAGTTGTATCGGTGATCGATAGAACTTGAGGAAATATTTGTTCTACCTTTAGCTCCTTGTTGGGTTTGACACTCTTATTTATCGAAAAAGGCTACAAATGATCCGCTATACTTGTGGGTTATCAAGACCTTTGTCTGGCGCCGTTGCCGGGGAGCAATAGCGTGGGGTGAATATTCTCGTGTGTGCTTGTTTGCTTTATCACTAAGTAGTTTTTATTTTCTGTTCTAAGTTGTTCTCTATCTTTAGTTATGGATATGGAACACGAAATACCAAAAAAGTTAGTTGTACTTGCTAGTCATGGAGATGGGGAACCTCCTAAAACCCTCGATGCTCGTTATGTGAAAATATTAAACACCATTTTGATAATCCTGAGAAAACCCCATTCAACATGATAATGGGAGACATGTTGGATCAAAGTGAATACTTTAGGGATTATCGCTTGACACAAAAAGGGAAACTGTTATGGGATCAAGTTGATATGTTGCATTGGTATGCTTGGAATTTATGCTAGAGATATGATTTTACTTGTTGCTCTAGGATGAAGGCTCCACACCTTCTCTTTTCATGCAAATTGAATGATTATGAAACCTTAGCTTCTTATGCTAATGGTAGATATGATTACTATGATGTGGAATGAATAGAAGAATTTGTTGCTTTTAAGGGTGCTTATGAAATTGAATCTTTGTTTGAAAAGAATGAAGCTTTTGATGATGATGTTTATAGACCTAAATTTTTTGCTATACTTAAATATTGCTATGAGAATTATAAATACAATTCTGATATTGATGTATTTATTGAGAAAGTCTCCGCTGTCCAAGAAGAGACTAATATTTTGCAGGAGTCTATGGAAGAAGGAATTGATGAAACTGTGAGCTAATTGGATGAAAAAGATGACGAGGAGAGCGAAGATAAAAAGAAGGAAGAGCGGATTAGCTACCCGTGCCCACCTTCTAATGAGAGTAACTCTTCAACTCATACATTGTTTAATTTCCCTTCATTCTTACCAAAGGATGAATGCTATGATAATTGCTATGATCCCATTGATTCATTTGAAATATCCCTTTTTGATGAACTTGATGCTTTCTATGCTTGTGGCCATGATGCCAATATGAATTATGCTTATGGAGATGAACTTGCTATAGTTCCTTATGTTAAGAATGAAATTGTTGCTATTGCACCCACACATGATAGTCTTATTATCTTTTTGAATTCTCCAAACTACACCATATCGGAGAAGTTTGCACTTATTAAGCATTATATTGATGGGTTGCATTCTACCATTACACATGATGATTTTGATGAATATAACACGAATGTGCTTGTTGCTCCTACTTGCAATTATTATGAGAGAGGAACTACATCTCCGCCTTTCTATGTTTCTGACACGATAAAATTGCAAGAAACTGCTTATGCTATGTATTGGCCTTTACTTGATGTGCATGAATTGTTCTTTTATGGCATGCCGATGCATAGGAAGAGAGTTAGACTTCATGATTGCATGATATATGTTGCTTTGTGCTCACTACTAAATTATAAATCATTGCTAATTAAAATTGGCTATGATATACCTTGGGATCCGGGTGGATTGATTACTTGAGCACTTTATGCCTAGCTTAATGGCTTTAAAGAAAGCGCTGCCAGGGAGACAACCCGGAAGTTTTAGAGAGTCATTTTATTCTGTTTTGTGCTTTTATAAAGTTTAAAAACAAAAAATACAGAGGGGAACCTAAAACTTTTCAAAAAAGAAAAGTGAAAGTGAGAGAGACGAGCATAGTTAAGGTGGAAGCTAGCCTTGAACTTTGTTCATGCCCATGGAAACTTTGTGAATCTTAATTACAGAAACTTTGGCTGTAGTGTGTGATTTTAGATTTTTTTTACTGGAACGTCAAAAGTTTCTGAAATTTGTACACAATATTTATATGCAAATTTTTTATTTTTTCCTAATTTTTCAGAATTTTTGGAATTACAGAAGTATGGTCAAAGTTCAGATTACTACAGACTGTCCTATTTTTGACAGATTCTGTTTTTGATGCATTGTTTTGATGAAACTATTGATTCTATCGGTGGTATGAGCCATGGAGATGTTATAATACAGTAGCTACAATGCAAAAACAAAATATGAATGGGTTTGCAACAGTACTTAAAGTAGTGATTTGCTTTATTATGCTACCGGATCTCACCAGTTTTCTGTTAAGTTTTGTGTGGATGAAGTGTTCAAAGATCAAAGAGGTCTCGATATAAGGAGAAGGAGGAGAGGCAAGAGTTCAAGCTTGGGGATGCCCAAGGCACCCTAAGTAAATATTCAAGGAGACTCAAGCGTCTAAGCTTGGGGATGCCCCGGAAGGCATCCCATCTTTCTTTAACAAGTGTCGGTATGTTTTCGTTTTCGTTTCGTTCATCTGGTATGTGTAAATCTTGTTGCGTCTTTTGGGTTTTTTTTTCATTTTTATTTTATGCACCATGCTGTTATGAGATAGTCCATGGTTTATTTATAGAATGCTCATTGCACTTCACTTATATCTTTTGAGTATGGCTTTATAGAATGCTTCATGTGCTTCACTTATATTATTTGAAGTTTGGATTGCCTGTTTCTCTTCACATGGAAAACCATTATTTGTAGAATCCTCTTTTGCTTCACTTATATTTATTAGAGCATGATATTTTTAGAAAGAATTAAACTCTCATGCTTCATTTATATCTATTTAGAGAGTCAACAGGAATTTGGTCATTTGCATGGTTAGTCATGAAATCCTACATAAAACTTGTGGATCACTGAATATGATATGTTTGATTCCTTGCAATAGTTTTGCGATATATAGATGATAATATGTGGGAAGTACTAGTAAACGGTTGTGGTTAGTAAGAATATTGGTGTTAAGGTTTGTGATTCCCTATGCAAGCACGAAAGCCAATAGTTATGCAATGAAATTACATCCTACTTATGGTGCATTATTTAGTGTTAGTTATACTTAATGCTCATTTATGAGAATTTTTGTTTCTTGGTTGGTTGCTTCTCAATCTATTTGCTAGCCTCCATTTGTACTAAGTGGGAATACTACTTGTGCATCCAAAATCCTTAAAACCAGTTTTGCCATATGAGTCCACAATATCTACATATATGTGGTATTTCCGTGCCGTTCTAAGTAAATTTGTATGTGCCAACTCTAATTTTCAAAATTAATTTCCTTTTTATGTGACCGTACCGCTCATGAAGCGGAAGGGGGTGGCCAATAGTTTCCATGCTAGATGTATTATTCTCAAGATGAGTGTTTATTCACTTGTCATTGCACGAGAGTACGACGGTAATAGGGATGCCCAGTCCCGAAATGAAAAAGAAATTTACTTTATGTTGTCAAATAATAAATTCCTTGGAAAGTGTTGGTATGGACAGTACCCGTGGATACGGCTAGCCATGGAGTGTGAAAGTATGGTGAAAAGGGGAATAAACTTTATTTTATGTTTGGGAACCGCCTATGATGTATCTAGCATGGAAAGTATTGCGAACTACTTGGTCGTTTTCGTTGACGGGAAAAGCATGCCTCTCAAAAAAAATTATCTCTCAATTTAAGCTTTGAGCTCTGGCACCTCTACAAATCTCTGCTTCCCTTTGCGGAGTGCCTATCTATTTACTTTATGCAATTTTTATTTTTATTTGAGTCTCCATCTTCTCTTATAAAGCACCAACTAGGGAGCACTATGATCGTACTGGAGCATTGGATGTACCTAATATTCGAGTGTGTTTTATGAATGGATCAATGATTGAGCATGATGGGCTAGGGATAACTTTCTTTAGTGTTGATAGTTTGAAGGACACGATTGTTTGCTGGGATGCCTGAGTATTGATGTCTTTATGTCAAATTATAGACTATTGCTTTGAATCATTCGTGTCTTAATATTCATGCCATGATTAGATATATGATCAAGATTATGCTAGGTAGCATTCCACATCAAAAAATATCTTTTTTATCATTTACCTACTTGAGGACGAGTAGGAATTAAGCTTGGGGATGCTGATAAGTCTCCGTCATATCTATAATTTTTTATTGTTCCATGCCAATATTATACAACTTTCACATACTTTTGGCAACATATTATATGATTTATTGGACTAACCTATTGATCTAGTGCCTAGTGCCAGTTCCTATTTGTTGCATGTTTTTGTTTCCCAGAATATCCATATCAAACAAAGTCCAAAGGCGATAAAAATTTATGAAGAATTATTTAGGAATATATGTGATTTTGGGAGGTGGAATCAACGCAAACGGAGGCCCACAGCCTCCACAACCCATGAGGGCGCCGGGCACCCCCTGGCGCGCCCAGGTGTCTTGTGCCCTCCCTGTAAGTCGGTTGGGGCCCTTCTTCGGGCGCAAGAAAGATAATTTATGGTAAAAATCGTTTAAACATTTCAGTGCAATCGGAGTTATGGATCTCCGGGAATTTAAGAAACGGTGAAGGGCCAGAAAACAGGAACGCGAAACAGAAGAGAACAGAGAGACAGATCCAATCTCGGAGGGGCTCTCACCCCTCCGCCGCCATGGCAACCATGGACAAGAGGGGGAACCATCCTCCCATCGAGGGGAGGGCAAGGAAGAAGAAGGAGGGGGGCTCTGTCCCCCTCTCCTCCCGGTGGTGCCGGAACGCCGTCGGGGCAATTATCGTGTGACGGTGATCTTCTCCAACAACTCCGTTATCTTCACCTTCCCCCATCTATATTCAGCGGTCCACTATCCCGTAACCTGCTGTATGCTCTACTTGACCATGGTGCTTTATGCTTCCTACTATTATCCAATGATATGTTGCCATCCTATGATGTCTGAGTAGATTTTTCTTGTCCTACCGGCAATTGGTGAATTGCTATGGTTGGTTTAATTTGCTTGTGGTTATGTTGCTATCCTTTGGTGCCCATTGATACGTCTCCAACGTATCTATAATTTTTAATTTTTCCATGCTATTATATTATCTCTTTTGGATGTTTTATATGCATTAATATGCTATTTTATATTATTTTTGGGACTAACTTATTATCCTAGAGCCCAGTGCTAGTTTCTGTTTTTTCCTTGTTTTTGACTTTTACAGAAAAGTAATATCAAATGGAGTCCAAACGGAATAAAACTTTACGATGATTTTTCTTGGACCAGAAGACACCTAGGAGACTTGGGGAGAGGGCCAGAGGAGTCCCGAGGAGGCCACAAGCCTTTAGGGCGCGCGCCCCTGGCTTGTGGGCCCCTCGGAGGTCCCCTAACCCTAATTCTAGCTCTATATATTCTCAAATATTCCCCGAACATCAGAAGTGTACTAAAATACTTTTCCACAGCCGCAAGCCTCTGTTCCCATGAGATCCTATCTTGGGGCCTTTTCCGGCACTCTGCCGGAGGGGGGGTTCGATCACGGAGGGCCTCTACATCAACCTTGTTGCCCTTCTGATGAAGCGTGAGTAGTTTACAACAAACCTAAGGGTCCATAGCTTGTAGCTAGATGGCTTCTTCTCTCTCTTTGATCTTCAATACATTGTTCTCATCGATGTTCTTGGAGCTCTATCCGATGTAATCTTATTTTGCGGTGCATTTGTTGAGATCCGATGAATTGTGGATTTATGATCAAATTATCTATGAATATTATTTGAGTCTTCCCTGAACTCTTTTATGCATGATTAAGATATCTTTGTATTTCTCTTCGAACTATCGGTTTAGTTTGGCTAACTAGATTGGTTTTTCTTGCAATGGGAGAGGTGCTTAGTTTTGGGTTCAATCTTGCGGTGTCCTCACCAAGTGATAGAAGGGGTAGCGAGGCACGTATTGTATTGTTGCCATCAAGGATAAAAAGATGGGGTTTATGTCATATTTCTTGAGTTTATCCCTCTACATCATGTCATCTTACTTAAAGCGTTGCCCTGTTCTTATGAACTTAATACTCTAGATGCAGGAAGGAGTCGGTCGATGTGTGGAGTAATACTAGTAGATGTAGAATCGTTTTGGTCTACTAGTCACGGACGTGATGCCTATATTCATGATCATTGCCTTAGATATCTTCATAATTATGCCCTTTTCTATCAATTTCTCAACAGTAATTTGTTTACCCACCGTATGTTTTCTTCAAGAGAGAAGCCTCTAGTGAAACCTATGGCCCCCGGGTCTATTTTCCGTCATATTTTTTCAGATCTATAAACCAAAAAACCAAAAAATACCTTGCTTCAATTTATTTATATTTACTTTAGTTTGCTCTTTTATTTATCTTTTATACCTATCTCTATTAGATCTCACTCTTGTTCGTGACCGTGTTTTTTGTGTTGTGTGCAAGTGTTTGTTAGTTTGTGCAGGTGCATATATTGGAGACTTGCTTGTGCCTCCTACTGGATTGATACCTTGGTTCTGAACTGAGGGAAATACTTATCTCTATTTTGCTTCATCACCCTTTCCTCTTCAAGGGAAAAATCAACGCAAGCTCAAGAAGTAGTAGGAAGAATTTCTGGCGCCGTTACCGAGGAGGTTCTACATCAAGCCTACCAAGTACCCATCATAAACTCTCGTCTCTTGCAGTTACATTATTTTCCATTTGCCTCTCATTTTCCTCTCCCCCACTTCTAAAACATTTTCAGAAAAATATAAAAATATTTGCCTTTTTATTCGCCCTTCTTTCGTTCGTCTTTTCGTTTGCCTTTTGTTTGCTTGTGTGCTAGATTGCTTGCTTTGTCATGATGTCTCAAGAAAATACCAAGTTGTGTGACTTTTCCAACACTAATAATAATGATTTTATTAGTACTCCGATTGATCCCGCCACTAGTGCGGAATCTTATGAAATTAATGCTGCTTTGTTGAATCTTGTTATGAAAGAACAATTTTCCGGTAGTCCTAATGAAGATGCCGTATCCCATCTAAATACTTTCATTGAGTTGTGTGATATGTAAAAGAAAACATATGTGGATAATGATATTGCTAAATTAAAGCTATTTCCGTTCTCACTACGAGATTGTGCTAAAACTTGGTTTTCATCTTTGCCTAAAAATAGTATTGATTCATGGAATAGGTGTAAAAGATGCTTTTATTTCCAAGTATTTTCCTCCCGCTAAGATCATCTCCCTTAGGAATGATATAATGAATTTTAAGCAACTTGATCATGAACATGTTGCACAATCTTGGGAGAGGATGAAATTGATGATAAAAAATTGCCCTACTCATGATTTAAGTTTATGGATGATCATACAAAAATTTTATGCCGGATTGAATTTTGCATCTAGAAATATTTTAGATTCCACCGCGGGAGGTACTTTTATGGAAATTACATTAGGATAAGCTACTAAACTCCTAGATAATATTATGGCAAATTACTCTCAATGGCATACCGAAAGATCTTCCACTAGTAAAAAGTGCATGCGATTGAAGAAATTAATACTTTGAGTGGAAAGATGGATGAACTTATGAAAAAAAATTCTAGTAAGAGTGTTCCTATTGATCCTAATGATATGCCTTTGTCCACTTTGATTGAGAATAATAATGAATCTATGGATATGAATTTTCTTGGTAGGAACAATTTTGGTAATAACGCATATAGAGGTAATTTCAACCCTTGGCCGTTTCCTAGTAATTCCTCTAATAATTTTGGTAATTCCTACAACAATTCTTATAAAAATTATAATAAAATACCCTCTGATCTTGAGAATAATATTAAAGATTTCATTCATTCTCAAAAGAATCTCAATGCTATGGTAGAAGAAAAATTGCTTAAGATTGATGATTTGGCTAGGAACATTGACAGAATTTCTCATGAGATTGATTCTTTTAAGATTAGATCTATGCCACCAAAGATTGATATTAATGAGTCTATGAAAGCTATTAAATTTTATATGGATGAATGTAAAGAGAGAACCGCTAGGATGCGTGCTAAGAGAGATTGGTTTGTAAAAGCATGTTCTTCTAATTTTTGTGAAAATAATGATGAAGATCTTAAAGTGATTTGTGTGACTCCTATTGAATCTTTGTTTGCTAATATAAAACTTGATAAAGATGGGTCTGGAGATGAGTCAACTTTAGCTAGAAGGCGTCCCAATAAGTTGGAGGGCGAAGATCTTAATGAAAAATTTGATAAAAGTTGGTTTGGAGAGGTCAAAACTTTAAGTAGCGATTAACCCACTCTTTTGGATTTCAAGAACTTTAATTATGATAATTGCTCTTTTATTGATTGTATTTCCTTGTTTCAATCCATGCTTAATTCACCTCATGCTTATAATCAAAATAAAGCTTTTACTAAACATATCATTGATGCTATGATGAAATCGTTTGAAGAAAAACTTGAATTGGAAGTTTCTATCCCTAGAAAGCATCATGATGAGTGGGAACCTACTATTAAGATTAAAATTAAAGATTATGAATGCAATGCTTTGTGTGATTTGGTGCTAGCATTTCCACTATTTCGAAAACTTTATGTGATGTGCTAGGTTTTCATAAACTTGTTGATTGTTCTTTGAATTTGCATCTAGCGGATTCCACTATTAAGAAACCTATGGGAAGGATTAATGATGTTCTTATTGTTGCAAATAGGAATTATATGCCCGTAGATTTTATTGTTCTTGATATAGATTGCAATCCTACATGTCCTATTATTCTTGGTAGACCTTTCCTTAGAACGATTGGTGCAATTATTGATATGAAAGAAGGAAACATTAGATTTCAGTTTCCGTTAAGGAAGGGCATGGAACACTTTCCAAGAAAGAAATTTAAGTTGCCATATGAATCTATTATGAGGGCCACTTATGGATTGCATACCAAAGATGACAATACCAAGATCTATGTTTTATGCCTAGCTAGGGGCGTTAAACAATAGCGCTTGTTGGGAGGCAACCCAATTATATTTTTGTGTTTTTTGTTTTTGGTTCTGTTTTTCAAAAAATACACATTATTACCACTGTAGTAATTGTGTTTTGGTGTTTTAATTAGTGTTTGAGCCAAGCAAGACCTTTGTGATGCTTTGGTATTATCGTTGATTTGGTTTTGCTGAAAAACAGAAACTTTTGCGTCCAGTAACAGAATTGTTTAAATTCACTGGGCATGGAAAAATTCTGAATTTTTTACACAAGATTTATATATTAATTTCCTATTTGTTTCTAATTTTTCAGAATTTTTGGAGTTACGGAAGTATGATTAATATTCTGGTTACTACAGACTGTTCTGTTTTTGACAGATTCTGTTTTTATGTGTTGTTTGCTTATTTTGATGAATCTATGGGTAGTATGGGGGGGGGGTATGAACCATGGAGAAGTTGGAATACAGTAGATATAACACCAATATAAATTTAGAATGTGTTCATAACAGTACCTAAAGTGGTGATTTATTTTATTGTACTAACGGATGTTACGCGTTTTCTGTTGAGTTTTGTGTTGTGAAATTTTCAAGTTTTGGGTAAAGATTTGATGGACTATGGAATAAGGAGTGGCAAGAGCCTAAGATTTGGGATGCCCAAGTCACTCCAAGGTAATATTCAAGGACAACCAAGCATCTAAGCTTGGGGATGCCCTGGATGGCATCCCCTCTTTTGTCTTCAATCCATTGGTAAATTTACTTGAGGCTATATTTTTATTCACCACATGATATGTGTTTTGCTTGGACCGTCTTGTATGATATGAGTCTTTGATTTTTAGTTTGCCACAATAATCCTTGCTATACACACCTTTTAGAGGGACATGCTTTAATCGTGAATTTATTAGAATACTCTATGTGCTTCACTTATATCTTTTGAGCTAGGCAGTTTGCTCTAGTGCCTCACTTATATCTTTTTAGAGCACGGCGGTGGTTTTATTTTATAGAAATTATTGAACTCTCATGCTTCACTTATATTATTTTGAGAGTCTTAAACCGCACGGTAATTTGCTTAGGTTATGAATTTAGTCCTAATATGATGGGCATCCAAGAGGGATATAATAAAAACTTTCATATAAACAGCATTGAATATATGAGAAGTTTGATTCCTTGCATTTGTTTTGAGATATAAATATGATGATATTAGAGTCATGCTAGTTAGTAATTGTGTATTAGTAGAAATAATTGTGTTAAAGTTTGTGATTCCCGTAGCATGCACGTATGGTGAACCGTTATGTGATGAAGTCGGAGCCTGATTTATTCTTTGATTTTCTTCCTTATGAGTGGCGGTCGGGGATGAGCGAGGGTCTTTTCCTACCAATCTACCCCTTAGGAGCATGCGTATTAGTACTTTGTTTTGATGGCTAATAAATTTTTGCAATAAGTAGTGAGTTCTTTATGACTAATGTTGAGTCCATGGATTATACGCACTCTCACCCTTCCACCATTGCTAGCCTCTCTAGTACTGCGCAACTTTCGCCGGTGCATTGAACCCACCATATACCCTTCCTCAAAACAGCCACCATACCTACCTTTTATGGCATTTCCATAGCCATTTCGAGATATATTGCCATGCAACTTCCACCGTTCCGTTTTATTATGACACATACCATCATTGTCATATTGCTTTGCATGATCATGTAGTTGGCATAGTATTTGTGGCTTGGCCACCGTTCATATTTTTTATACATGTCACTCTTGATCATTGCACATCCCGGTATACCGCTGGAGGCATTCATATAGTCATATTATTTTCTAGTATCGAGTTGTAATTCTTGAGTTGTAAGTAAATAAAAGTGTGATGATCATCATTATTAAAGCATTGTCCCATGTGAGGAAAGGATGATGGAAGCTATGATTCCCTCACAAGTTGGGATGAGTCTTCGGACTTTATAAAAAATAAAAGAGGCCAAAGAAGCCCAAATAAAAAAAGAGGCCAAAGAAGCCCAAATAAAAAAAGAGGCCAAACAAGCCCAAACAAAAAAATGAGAGAAAAAGAGAGAAGAGACAATGTTACTATCCTTTTCCACATTTGTGCTTTGAAATAGCACCATGTTCTTCATGATAGAGAGTCTCCTATTTTTTCATTTTCATATACTAGTGGGACTTTTTCATTATAGAACTTGGCTTGTATATTCCAATGATGGGTTTCCTCAAATTGCCCTAGGTCTTCTTGAGCAAGCAAGTTGGATGCACACCCACTTAGTTTCTTTTTGAGCTTTCATACATTTATAGCTCTAGTGCATCCATTGCATGGCAATCCCTACTCACTTGCATCGATATCAATTGATGGGCATCTCCATAGCCCATTAATTTGTCAAGTTGATGTGAGACTTTCTCCTTCTTTTTGTCTTCTCCACAACCACCATATTCTATTCCACCTATAGTGCTATATCCATGGCTCACGCTCATGTATTGCATGAAAGTTGAAAAAGTTTGAGAACACCAAAAGTATGAAACAATTGCTTGGCTTGTCATCGGGGTTGTGCATGATGAAATACTTTGTGTGATGAAGCTGGAGCATAGCAAGACTATATGATTTTGTAGGGATAACTTTCTTTGGCCATGTTATTTTGAGAAGACATGATTGCTTTATTAGTATGCTTGAAGTATTATTCTTTTTATGTCAATATTAAAATTTTGTTTTGAATCTTATGGATCTGAATATTCTTGCCACAATAAAGAAAATTACATTGATAAATATGTTAGGTAGCATTTCACATCAAAAATTCTGTTTTTATCATTTACCTACTCGAGGACGAGTAGGAATTAAGCTTGGGGATGCTTGATACGTCTCCAACGTATCTATAATTTTTTATTGTTCCACGCTATTATATTATCTATTTTGGCCGTTTTATATGCATTAATATGCTATTTTATATTATTTTTGGGACTAACTTATTAACCTAGAACCCAGTGCCAGTTTCTATTTTTTCCTTGTTTTTGACTTCTACAGAAAAGGAATATCAAACGCAGTCCAAACGGAATAAAACTTTACGATGATTTTTTTGGGACCAGAAGACACCCAGGAGACTTGGGGAGAGGGCCAGAGGAGTCCCAAGGAGGCCACAAGCCTCTAAGGCACGCCCCACGGGGGCGCCCCTGGCTAATGGGCCCCTCGCAGGTCCCCTAACCCTATTCCATCTCTATATATTCTCAAATATTCCCCGAACATTAGAAGCATCCACCAAAATACTTTTCCGCTGCCGCAAGCCTCTGTTCCCATGAGATCCCATCTTGGGGCCTTTTCGGGCACTCTGCTGGAGGGGGATTCGATCACGGAGGGCCTCTACATCAACCTTGCTGCCCTTCTTCTGAAGCGTGAGTAGTTTACCACAGACCTAAGGGTCCATAGCTAGTAGCTAGATGGCTTCTTCTCTCTCTTTGATCTTCAATACAATGTTCTCCTCGATGTTCTTGGAGTTCTATCCAATGTAATCTTCTTTTGCGGTGCGTTTGTTGAGATTCGATGAATTGTGGATTTATGATCAGATTATCTATGAATATTATTTGAGTCTTCTCTGAACTCTTTTATGCATGATTAAGATATCTTTGTATTTCTCTTCGAACTATCGGTTTGGTTTAGACAACTAGATTGGTTTTTCTTGCAATGGGAGAGGTGTTTAGTTTTGGGTTCAATTTGTGGTTTCCTCACCCAGTGACAGAAGGGGTAGCGAGGCACGTATTGTATTGTTGCCATCAAGGATAAAAAGATGGGGTTTATGTGATATTGCTTGAGTTTATCCCTCTACATCATGTCATCTTACTTAAAGCATTGCTCTGTTCTTATGAACTTAATACTCTAGATGCAGGCAGGAGTCGGTCGATGTGTGGAGTAACAGTAGTAGATGCAGAATCATTTCGGTCTACTTGTCACGGACGTGATGCCTATATTCATGATCATTGCCTTAGACATCGTCATAATTATGCTCTTTTCTATCAATTGCTCAACAGTAATTTGTTTACGCACCATATGTTTTCTTCAAGAGGAAAGCCTCTAGTGAAACCTATGGCCCCCGGGTCTATTTTCCATCATATATTTTCAGATCTATAAACCAAAAAACCAAAAAATACCTTGCTGCAATTTATTTATATTTACTTTGTTTTGCTCTTTTATTTATCTTTTATACCTATCTCTATTAGATCTCACTCTTGTTCGTGACCGTGAAGGGATTGACAACACCTTTTTCGCGTTGTGTGCAAGTGTTTGTTAGTTTGTGCAGGTGCATATATTGGAGACTTGCTTGTGCCTCCTACTGGATTGATACCTTGGTTCTTAACTGAGGGAAATACTTATCTCTATTTTGCTGCATCACCCTTTCCTCTTCAAGGGAAAAATCAACGAAAGCTCAAGAAGTAGCACCCATCATATGAGCGCACGTGTGGATCACACCATAGGGTTAGTTGTATGTTGATAGGACTATGCATTGGAGGGCAAGGGTGACAGAAGCTTCTTCCTAAACATAGAAATTGATACGTACGGGATTGAAGGGGGACCAATATATATGTTAATGCTATGGTTGGGTTTTACCTTAATGAATGTTAGTAGTTGCGGATGCTTGCTAATAGTTCCAATCATAAGTGCATAGAATTCCAAGTAAGGGATGACATGCTAGCAGTCGCCTCTCCCACATAAAAACTTGCTATCGGTCTGGCAACGTAGTCAATTACTAAGGGATAATTCCGCAAATCCTACCACCACTAATCCACACTCGTTTTACTAAACTTAATTGTTTCTTTATTTAAACAACACCTAACTTTTATTTTCATGTTCTTTATTATCTTGCAAACCTATCATACCATACCTCCAAAGTACTTCTAGTTTTATTCTTGTTCTAGGTAAAGCAAATGTTAAGCATGCGTAGAGTTGTATTGGTGGTTGATAGAACTTGTGGGAATATTTGTTCTATCTTTAGCTCCTCATTGGGTTTGACACTCTTATTTATCGAAAAAGACTACAAACGATGCCCTATACTTGTGGGTTATCAGAGTACTAGTGCGAGCTCTGGCGCAGCCACTACTATGAGTACTACAACCTTGAGGGCGGCATCGAGAATGAGGACGAGGACGAGGACGCGGTCGACTTTAGTCGGGGGGACGCGGAGTCCACCAACAGCGGCATGTCGCCAGGACAAGTCATCAACGTCTCATCTTACACCAGTGAGGCATAGGGCGGCGCAGCGGCGGCTTTGTTAAAATTATGCGTACTTAGCCTTTGTTTATAACACCGGTCTTTTATTAGAGCAATGTTTAGGTCAACTGGCTCTGTTTAATTACTAAAATTGCTCGATTCAGTAACTTGGGTCTCTGTACTATACTTTTGTGTGCCCAAATTAGCAAGCGATGTTAAATTATGCGATGACGTGGATGAGGATAGTACTCAGGGAAATTTCAGCCAATATTTGAATGATCAAACTCATCACATGCGCGTAAAGCAGAAGAATCGTCTGCGATGCACACATTCGTAAAAAGTGATTGGTGTCCGGCGGCACCGCGCGCAAAGTTTCCCTCCGCATCTTTCGAAATTTTTGGCCTACCGCCGAAATATCTACCCCCCTCCCCACCCCCTTTTGTTCCCGACCACAAGTCACATTTCCCCTATTTCCTCCTTCCTCGCTTGCTTCCTCACTCTCGCCGTCTCGCATCCTACCGCCGGGGTCGCCATGGGCTTCTTCAATGACCTCTCCAGCGATTCCTCCTCTGACGACGACTGTTTCACCACCCGGGTATGCCTCTCTTCTCTCTCTCGGGTTATGATTTGGAATGAAGGATTTTAACCCGGCGGTCAATTTGAGTCATTTCTTCCTCTTGTAGCTCCCTAGGACCATCAGTTCCGACGAATGGAGCGGGGTGGCTGAAGATCTGCCTGCTCGTTGTCACCATCAATCTCCATGGGTGAAGTTAGTTGCGTTTGAATCTGTGGACAGTGAGAGGAAGTTTCTGGCATGTGCAGAGAAGGTTAGCCCCACTTTCGTTGTTACAAATCATTTGTTAGATGTGATTCATACACTGTCACTGTGCTATGTTATTCTGGATGTTAAGATGGTGTCACAGTTTGTACCTAGTATCTAAAAATGTTGCCATCTCATCAGCGGTGCCACTAGAAAATTATTTGGCACCGCTTCAGCAGTTTGTGCAGCCAACTTTGGTCCACACATCCGAGCAACCAAGCAGTAAAATACTAAATCTTTATGGCACGAAGGAACTGGGCATCGGAGCAACTAGGTGCTCCGGAGCCCGGTTCCCTGATTTTTCCTCCGCACCGGCTCGCCAGTGCAGGGCACCGGTGCCAAATGTAGCAATAGTTGTCTTGACACCGGTTTTGGCATACATAGTGGACGACCTTAGTGCTATTAGTTCTATATTACTAAATTTGCGCATGTACACACCGGTTAGTATCAATTTGATGTCATCCAAACACTGTCACTATGCTTGTGCAGTTATATTTAGCTTACTCATAAAATGTTCAATTTGTTATTTATAGTACATGACTAAGAACTTTTAGCGTTGTTGCAGTTAATTATAGCTTGTGATGTTTCAGAATTTGGTTGTTGTCTTAGTAGCAATTAATTCATTTGCACATTGATCTTTTTGAGAAGATATGTCATAATTAACCTGTTTCTTTAGTTTTTCAAAATATGTATTTGGTGATTTTCTATGTTGCTAGAAACCCATTTCCCCTACAATTGTTACTGATCTAGTTTTAAATATTATAGGATGAACGAAAGTGTCCTTACCTGGAGTGGGTTGATCAAGAGTGGCCACAGTCTTTGAAGATATGCCTAGCAAAGCTCTGGAGCATGTATGAGGAAGAGAACAGAGGTAGGCTTAGAGAAAGTGTTGTGAACGCTAAAGAATATTTCAAGATGCGGGAAAAAAGAGGAAGATGGAGAATGAGCTCAGATATTTTAAATTAGACTTTGCTAAGATGGTGTTGGCGAAGGAGGAGGCACTTTCCCAGTTGGTCAGTGCAAAACAGGTTCTTACTGAACTGAAAGCAGAGGTGGATAAGACGAGCCTGGATGATCTCTATTAGGGAAATGAATGTATTGTTCTAATATTGTTCTTATGAAGGTGAACTAGCTATATGATGTATTGTGTTGTTTTCAGGTAGCTATCATACTGTGATGTTAAAATATATTTATGTGCCTGATATGAAATTGGCAAACAGATGTTCGATATGAAATGTGAATTTGCGTAATACTGGAATTATTAATTATAAACTAATAAACCTGCTAAATGGGTCATGGCACTTTGCAAACGGTTCTAGCAGTAAAAGCGGTTGTGATGGGTAGCCCAATGCCATACAGTTTTCTTCATCAAATTGTGTGTGATGTAGTAGAATAAAAGCAAATGGTTAACCGAGGCAGAGCGTGTGTGATCGTTACACCTATCACACACGAGGCTATACATAAAACTATGTGGGATGTATATACGAATGGAAACATTTTCCCTCAATTGACTGTGTGGGATGTACATACGAACGAAAACGTACTCCTTGGATTGACTGTGTGGGATGTACATAAGAATGGAAACATACTTCTTGGATTGACTGTGTGGGATGTACATAAGAACAGAAACGTATTCCTTGGATTGACTGTGTGGAATGTACATACAAACGGAAACGTTTGTGTGGGACAGACTGTGTGGTATGTACTTACGACCAGAACCGACTAGGCCTGTATAATTGTATTTGATCGCTCGCCCATCGCACACGATCTCATTTTGCCCAACGTGTGTAATCGGAGGGCCTATCCCCGACGGTTTCTAGGTCGTGTGGGAAGGACCCCCGTATCGCACACACTCACTTGGCGACGGTTCAGAATGCCATCGCGGAAAGGGGTTAAAAACTGTTTGTATAGCACCTCGCTGTACCAGTGAACCAGTATCCTCCATGCCCGCCTCCCCTCCCATCTGCTGGCTATCTGTCAGTGTTAGAGTCTTCTGCATCATCATTGACTCCTCAATTTCCTTTCGAGCAGTCGGATACATGTCCTTCCTCAACCTTTCATACAATTCATTCTGCTTCATTTCACTCCTCGTTTTTTCATGCTGAGCCTCTCTTCTTTGCTGAGTGTGAAAGCCCTCTTGTGCGGGATATTGACACCTATACCCTTTGCACGGCCAGGGGGCTCTCTTGTTTCCAGAGCATCGAACAGAATGTCACATGGCCCTGAGTTCCTATAGAACCTTCCAGGGATCTTGGAAGCCTTTAACATCACGCGATACAGTTCTTCATCATGTGAGTTTTCAAAGTAATAGGTTCCATCATCACGCCTCCTTGCACGTGCCCACAAGTAGTCTCTAGTGCGTTCGCCCCTGATTTCACTAAAGGCAGGTTTCCCACCTGCAGCTACTGCTTCTTTGTCCTCCTGGTCCCATATCGGTTTCATGCCATAGTATCCTCCCACACCCTTACGGTGGGGGTGTGTGTTCCTCTTCTGAAGTTCCGATTGCTTGGTAGTCTTCTCAGTAACTCTGTAGTTGCCCTGACCCTTTTGAATTCTTCCCAGTCTGCCTTTGTAATTTGGGGGTATGCGGGGATTGGGTCCTTGCCTTCACTCAAGTACTTCTTGTACAATAGTGCTTCCAGTTTCTCCAAGCATCCCAGATACGTCTCCAACGTATCTAAATTTTTTTATTGCTCCATGCTATTATATTATCTGTTTTGGATGTTTTATATGCATTAATATGCTATTTTATATTATTTTTGGGACTAACCTATTAACCTAGAGCCTAGTGCCAGTTTCTGTTTTTTCCCTGTTTTTGAATATCGCAGAAAAGGAATATCAAACGGAGTCCAAACGGAATAAAACTTTTGCGATGATTTTTCTTGGACCAGAAGACACCTACGAGACTTGGATATGAAGTCAGAAGACCCACGAGGCGACGACAAGCCGTAGGGGCGCGCCCTAGGGGGGGCGTGCCCCCTGACTTGTGGTCCCCTCGGGATTCCACCGACCTACTTCTTTGTCCTATATATTCCCCAAATATTCCCAAACCATCAGGGGAGTCCACGAAAATACTTTTCCACCACCGCAACCTTCTGTTCCCGTGAGATCCCATCTTGGGGCCTTTTCCAGCGATCTGCCGGAGGGGGATTCGATCACGGAGGGCTTCTACATCAACCCTATTGCCCTTCCGATGATGCGTGAGTAGTTAACCTCAGACCTACGGGTCCATAGCTAGGAGCTAGATGGCTTCTTCTCTCTCTTTGATTCTCAATACCATGTTCTCCTCAATGTTCTTGGAGATCTATCCTATGTAATCTTCTTTTGCGGTGTGTTTGTCGAGATCCAATGAATTGTGGATTTATGATCAGATTATCTATGAATATTATTTGAATCTTCTCTGAATTCTTATATGCATGATTTGATATCTTTGTATTTCTCTTCGAATTATCGATTTGGTTTGGCCAACTAGATTGGTATTTCTTGCAATGGGAGAGGTGCTTAGTTTTGGGTTCAATCTTGTGGTGTCCTCACCCAGTGACAAAGTAGGGGTAGCGAGGCATGTATTTGTATTGTTGCCATCAAGGATAAAAAGATTGGGTTTTCATCATATTGCTTGAGTTTAGCCCTCTACATCATGTCATCTTACTTAAGGCGTTACTCCGTTCTTTATGAACTTAATACTCTAGATGCATGCTGGATAGCGGTCGATGTGTGGAGTAATAGTAGTAGATGCAGGCAGGAGTCAGTCTACTTGACATGGACGTGATGCCTATATGCATAATCATTGCCTTGGATATCGTCATAACTTTGCGCTTTTCTATCAATTGCTCGACAGTAATTTGCTCACCCACCATATTATTTGCCTTCAAGAGAGAAGCCTCTAGTGAAACCTATGGCCCCCGGGTCTATTTTCCTTATTATATTTTCAGATCTATAAATAAAAAATACCAAAAATATCTCGCTGCAATTTATTTACTTTTCCGTTTTAGTAATCTTTTATACCTATCTCTATCAGATCTCACCTTTGCAATTGACCGAGAAGGGATTGACAACCCCTTATTCGCGTTGGGTGCAAGTGTTTGATTGTTTGTGCAGGTGTGTAGATTGGGGACTTGCTTGTACCTCCTACTGGATTGATACCTTGGTTCTCTAACTGAGGGAAATACTTATCTCTATTTTGCTGCATCACCCTTTCCTCTTCAAGGGAAAAACCAACGCATGCTCAAGAAGTAGCAATCCCTAGCCTTCTTCAGTGCAGCGTGTTCCACCTGCATTCTCCACTGCTTTGGATCGTTGAAGTGATCCATGATCTCCCGGACTATCCTTTGACCTGTTTCTGTGTCAGCCTTCCGAAACCCCGGTAGATTAATATTGAGCCTTGCCCTGCCACCAAATCCACACACACTCCTAAACCTCATGCATGCTTTATCTGATTTAGTTGGAGCCCAAGACTTTAAATCGTTGTTAGTTACATTATATAAACCTTTGGGCTGGTGTGTGGGCTTCCTTGGAGCGTTCCTCCGTGTCCTGATCGGAAGGGTAATTGCTGCAGCTCTATCCCATACCACATTACTTGACCCCTCACCATCTGCTAGAACCTATGGTTGTTGGACTCATATGAAGATACATCGCCTAAAGCATGAGTGATGTCGCTACTACTCGGCATCTACAGAGAACACATGTGAAACTCAGGAAAAGAGGATAAGCATAAAGCTAACAACTTGGTATCAAGCTGTTTAAACATGTCATGCAATAATTTAGAAAATGTACAGCTAATTTGTTAAGTTTGTGTGACTCGGGCGCCCATGATCTGTAAATTGATAATAACTAATTGGAACAAATACAGCTTATATGTACTAGTTAGGAAGGTAGATAATGAACATATATACGCTCTCCGTTATTTTATAGCCAATTTGGGAAGATACCAAACGAAATAGAAAGAGGGATTGCGAGGAAATATGCCTCGCCGCGATGGAGAGCAGTAACTAACAGGTTTCTTGTGCAAACCCGGCAGGACTACAGGAGAGGCGAGGGTTACAGGATCGATATGCTCGAGGGTGACTGGCTAGCAAATGAAGACGGCGAGGCGCGGGCAGCCGCGTATTGGGAACGGCAGTGGAGGTAGGGTTGACGCTGATGAGCGGGCACACGGCCGGGTTGAGCACGCCGGCGCCGGAGAGGGTTCTGCTGTGGAGCTGGGGGAGTGGGGAGCTGGCAATGGACATTGGGTGGACTATTGAGTGAAAGGGGGGCGGGCGATGGGGGGGTGTTTGCGGCCTAGGTGAAAAGGGTGAAAAAAGATCCCCGGTCGCCGTGCGGAAAGGCCTATGCAAACGGTTGCCTAAGCGCCCATGTGCACAAACAACATAATTTTGTTTGAAATGAAGACGTGCTAATTTTGAAATGAAGACATGAGTTCATCGTTCGCCTCGAATTTTTTCCATGGTAAGCAATCACCATTATACCACAGGTTTGATTTTCTAGCGCATTTCAGGTGTTGTGTGCTATATTTAAGCCATTTTGGCATTTATCTTGCATTTTGGCACATAAATCAAATCCTTGCCAGAACTGCATGTGCTGATGAAAGGAAGAGGATTTCCATTCGATCTGGGAGCATCAAATGGTGTAGAAGTATGATCCGTGGGGTTTGGGTTTTGGCCAATCAGAACGGACGACTCACATCGCGCGCGCAGTAGGGGGGCATCGGCCACGGTTTGGTAGGCACACGACTTAGTGAATGAACCGTGTGCTATTTGAAAACATTTACATCAATCGTTTGAATGAAAACATGAGTTCATCGTTTTGCCTCGAATTTTTTTCCAAGGTAAGCAATCACCGTTGTACCCTAAGGTTTGATTTTCTGGTGCATTTGAGATCTCATTTTCTATATTTGAGCCATTTTTTGCATTTACCATGCATATATATATATATATATATATGGGTGTTAGAAAGATCATTTGTGTGTCCCTTTGCGAGTTTTCATTCATTGTCCGAGAAACGGGAAATTTTTTTAAACATTTCGGCCGCAGGGTGCGGCAAAAGGCGTAGGCCTTGTTGGTATTTTAATTACAGGAAATGCATATAAAGTCCGGAAATAACGAAAATCGGTGTGTCACCATGGCGTGCTCTAATGACCCCATGGAAAATTTTTGGTAAAGTTTGGCACAAGGTTTGATGCTTTTCACCTTCGAAACCGGAGTATCTCACAAGAAGGATCATAGTTCCATAAGGAGACGCGGCACTTCGGACTCCAATCGTCGGTGACTTCATCGTTCCCCCTCGAAAAAAAATTCACAGTAAACAATCACCGATATACCCTAGGTTTGATTTTCTAGCCCATTTCAGGTCTCGTTTGCTATATTTAAGCCATTTTTGCATTTACCTACCATTTAGTGCATATAAAATCAAAACCCTACTACAACAACATGTGGGTGTTAGTTAGCAAAGAAGGTGTACAAATCATTTGTGTATCTCTTTGCGAGTTTTCATCCATTGTCTGAGAAGCGGGGAGAAGTTTCAAAAAATTTGGCTGCGAGGTGCGTCCATCGGCGTAGGCCTAGTTGGTATTTTAATTACTAGAAATTCAGATGGAGTCCGGACATCATGAAAATCGGTGTGTGACCGTGGCGTGCTCTCACGACCCCGTGGAAATAATTTGGTAAAGTTTGGCACAGGTTTTGATGATCGCTCCTTGGAAACCGGAGCATCTCACAAGAAGGATCATGGTTTCCAAAAGGAGACGTGGCACTTCGGACTCCAATGGCCGGTGCTTCATCGTTCCCCCTAAAAAAATCACGGTAAACAATCACCGATATACCCTAGGTTTGATTTTTTGGCCCATTTCAGGTTTTGTCTATTATATTTAAGCCATTTTTTTGCATTTACCTAGCATTTAGGGCATACAAAATCAAAACCCTACTACAACTACATGTGGGTGTTAGTTATCATAGAAGGTGTACAAATCATTTGTGTGTCGCTTTGCGAGTTTTCATCCATTGTCCGAGAAGCGGGGAGAAGTTTCAAACATTTCGGCTGCGAGGTGCGGCCACCGGTGTAGGCCTAGTTGGTATTTTTATTACAGGAAATTCATATGGAGTCCGGACATCATGAAAATCGGTGCGTGACCGTGGTGTGCTCTCACGACCCCATGGAAAAAATCTGGTAAAGTTTGGCACAAGTTTTGATGATCGCTCCTTGGAAACCGGAGCATCTCACAATAAGGATCATGGTTTGCAAAAGGAGACGTGTCAATTCAAACTCCAGTGGCCGGTGACTTCATCGTTTGGCCTCATAAAATTTCCACAGTACGCAATCACCATTATACCACGGGTTTGATTTTCTGGCACACTTCAGGTATCGTTTGCTATATTTAAGACATTTTTTGAATTTAACGTGCATTTTGTGCATATAAATCAAATCCCAACCGCAACTGCATGTGCTGATGAAAGGGATGAGGATTGCCGTTCGATCTCGATGCATCCAACGGTGTAGACGTACGATCCGTGCGGTTTGGGTACTGGCCAATCAAAATGCACGACTCAAATCACGCACGTCGCTTGGTCGGCACACGGCTTTCTTGAATGAACCGTGTGCTATTCGCAAACTAGATTGCATATCTTCTGTTCATCCATACTGGAGTGAGATCAATTGAGTGTGCTACCTCTAGGGTATAATAATAATAATAATAAATAGTTCAAATTCATTGCCTGAGCTGACAGCATATCAAGGTCAACATAGTAATGGTTCTTACATCAACAGAAGACCGGGCATAACTCACAAATTCAGTACACGCGACAGTTCTAAATTGAATGAATTAGGTTGTAGGTTAGGCATAAAAACTAGTCTTACAGCTTAATTCCCATGTACATGGGGGAACTGGGATCATTAGTTTGACCCCGAATGAACTTAGGTTTTCTGATGATTTTATGGTTCTCTGTTTGTAAGGTGCGTGATCCCTTGGCTGGCAACTCAGCAAATTCATCGTGCTTGTCCTCATCAGCAACATCCTCAACGCCCAATACCCTCCTCTTCCCATGCATCCCTACATGGCAGTTCTTATGCAAGGGGTCTTTCACATAGAAAATCCGAGTAGCATCGCTGGCAAGAATGAACGGGTCCATGTGATATGCCATCATTGTTTTGTTAACACAGGTCTTCCTATAATCATCAACCTTTACCTGACTAAGAGGGATCCATGTGCACCTGAATAATGCCACCTTAATTTACAGATAGTTAAGCTCGCAAATCTGTATGAATATTCCATAGTATACTCTTTTATCAGCTTCATCTACAGTCATGCATTCTATTCGAACATAGCTATTCTGATATGAGGTCTTCTCATCACGTTCCTCAGTGTAGAACGTGTAGCCATCTATGTCATACGCTTGGTACATCAACACCGTAGGTGATGGCTTTTGTGCCAACCACGTAGCAATGTCATCCATGGATCCTTGTGTCAAACGATTCATCAGCCATCTGGCGTAGTCCTTATTGTTCTCCTTCGTCTCCACATCTAATGGACACACCATTGGTAAGAAGCTTTGGCATATCGCCGCCAAGTGTTCCTCAGCACAAGCGCTGAGAACTAGGCTGTTAAGCAGTACCGTCAAATGGGCTTTGTCGACCAAATTTTCGGGTGCAGCCTTTTGCGTACCAGCAAGGACCGGCTTACCTTTCATCCTTCCCTCGTGGGGAGAGAGGGGCAAACCTACAAGTCTTTGTTTCATGTATTCGGTGAAAAACTCAACTACCTCCTCCGCGGTACAACCTTGTAGGATGCTTCCCTCTAGATGGCTTCGGTTCCGACAATAGCGCTTCAGTATTCCCATGAACTGCTCGAAGGGATACATGTTGCAAAGAAACACATGAGCACAATACTTTATCTCATCAACAAGGTGCACAGTGAGATGGACCATGACATCAAAGAATGACGGTGGGAAAAACATCTCTAGGCTGGACAATATTCTTGCAATATCCTCTTGCATATAATCCAACTCTTTAGGATCTACAACTTTCTACCATAGTTTGTTGAAGAAATCACAGAGCTCAATGAGTGTGTTTCTTATCTCTGTGTCCATCAGATTCCTGATGGCCACCGGGAGGATTTGTGTCAATATTACATGGCAATCATGTGACTTCATGTGTCCCAACTTCATTTTACCTGAGCTCACACCCACGAGACTTCTGATGTTTGCGGAGTAGGAAGAGGGTGTCTTAACTAACAAAAAATAGTCAAAGAACTCTGTTTCTTCTTTTGTACTGAAATTGTTCCTCTGGCGAGCATGGAGGAATTTGTTATCATCTTCTACTTCACTCTTGCGTTTTGATTGATCACCAAGCATATCGAGTCCTGCACCATCACCATCCTTTGTTTTACCTTTAATCTTGAGCAGAGTACCAAGGATGCTTTCACATACGTTCTTCTCTACAAGAACTACATCAATGCAGTGACGTACACATAGAATCGCCCAGTAAGGTAATTCCCAGAACACTGATTTCTTCTAAAACACTTGATCCCTGGGTGTTTGTTTCACCGTCAAAGCGTGGTTCTTGCCAAGCACAACATTAATTTGTTTAGCCATGTTGTGGACCACCTCCCTAGCATAAGGTCTTGGGCCCAAACCTACCTCTGCCATACCATCAAATTCAACTTTCATCTTTCAGTACGGGTGATTTTTACGTAAGAACCTACGATGACGCAAATACACGGTTTTGTGCATGTTGGGAAGAAATCTGCTAGCTGTCCTATCCATGCATGTGACACACCCTACATCTCCCTTTGTTTTCTGCCCTGATGTGTTGCCTAATGCTGGCATATCTTGAATGGTGTGCAGCAACATTGCATGTAGATCAAAAAACTCCTTTTTGTAAGCATCATAACATTTTACAGCCGGCTTTTCAACCCACAATGTCAGCAGTTCTTCTACCAGTAGCTGAAAGTAAATGTCGATGTCATTTCTGTGACGCCCCCGGCTCAATCGTGCACTAATCATACACGTAAATGCACATGATCAAGCCTAAGGACTCACGGGAAGATATCACAACACAACTCTAAAACATAAATAAAGTCATACAAGCTTTATATTACAAGCCAGGGGCCTCGAGGGCTCGAATACATAAGCTTGCGAACAAGCGTCAGCGGAAGCATCAGATATCTGAGTACAGATATAAAAGAAAACACAGATAAGCCCTTAGAAGGCAGGGCAAAAGAAAACACTACGATCGAAAGGCGTAGGCCTCCTGCCTGGGACCCTCCGATCCTACTCCTGGTCGTCAGTCAACTCGTAGTAGTATCCATCCTCTGGGTAGTAGTAGTAATAGTCGATCGACGAGGCATCTGTCTCAGGGGGCTCCGTCATCTAGGTCACGTCAAACTGATATGGGGAGAAAAGGAAAACAAAGCAACCGTGAGTACTCAGAAGTACTCAGCAAGCAAGGATCTACACTACATATGCAACATTTTCAAGGGGAGGCTGAATATGTGGACTGGGCTGCAGAAATGCCAGAATAGAGAGGAGGCCTAGTCCTATCGAAGACTAGCATCTTCAGAGGTCTTGCAGCATTAGAAGAGTGTAGACAGTACAATATAATGTAGCAGTAATGATATCAACCTCACCCAGAGATCCTTTCTCGACTCCCTGCGAGAAAGCAATCCCAGAGCCATACAGTCATCAACCTCGTCCTGAGATCCCTTCTCGACTCCCTGTGAGAAGCAATCCCAGAGCCATAGTATCCAAGTATCCAACTCTAAATTGTATAAATCAGGATACAACTCCGAGTGTCCGTTACCGTAGGACAGGCCATCGATAGAAGTTTTCTTCCCTGCAGGGGTGCACCAACTTACCCAACACGCTCGATTAACTCCGGCCGGACACACTTTCCTGGGTCATGCCCGGCCTCGGCCAAACGATACATCGCAACCCTACCTTCAACTCAGCAGAGAGGTCCCCGTCGGTCTATATCCTAAGCGCTCAGGGGTCTTGGGCCATCGCCCTGTGCACTCCGGGTTGGTGTGTGCAGGGTCGGGACGAGCACCACCTCAGTCCTGGATGGTACTGGCCCGGCCCGGCCACGAGGCTGAACTGGACATCTGACAAAGCTTTCGGCTGATGCATACGATGCAGAGTGCCCATAACTCTTCCCACGTGATGGTTAGTGCTATCAGGCCAGAGGCCTGCTCGGATCAAATATCCAAATTGTTAGTGGACTAGGGCTTGCGGTAACAAGCAGAGACTCACGAAAGATGTGACCCCATCACCCCGTCTCGAGGACTTGCTGCAAGGGTTAAGAATGCCCGGCCGCGCCTCGTATTCATCACTCGGGCACCACACTGGCAACCCGTCTTCACAACACTCGCCACTCAGGCGCACGTGGGTACCCCTCAGGGTCGACCCGCCTATCCAAGTAACAGTGTAAAGTCCAAGTATCCGTGTGTCCATAGCATCAGAGGAATCCGAGGTATCACCCTCGTTGAATTCCCACTCGATGTATCCGTCAAGGTGAACTCGGAGGAATCACCCTCGCTGGGTTCACACTTGAGGTGTTGTACGACGGCGTCGTTATCGGAAGCGGTGAAGGAGGAATCACCCTCGATGACCACGACCGAATAGCTACTCTACAGAGTTAACATCAGAAGTGCTACACGAGGTATCACCCTCGGCACTCGGTGGTAACGCTGCAGTGTCGTTACAACTAAGGGGGTGAGGTGCGGTGCCGGGGCCTGGTCTTCAATCCCGTTGATCGGGTCTTCGGATTATCCAGCGGGGCAGTCCGGATAAGTGGGGTCACTGATAGGTCTCTACCCAGCCTATACTAAGCAGTTTAGGATATGCAGGTAATTATCAACAGCAGGTTACAATAAACAGGCTATGCATCAGAATAGGTAAAACAGCAGCAGCAGCAATTCTAATGCAAGCATGAGAAAATAGAATGGGCGATATCGGTATGCTCAAAGGGGGGGGCTTGCCTGGTTGCTCGGCGGCAAGGGCAAGGTCGTCAATGGTGTCTTCGGGCTCCGGAGCTGCGTCGGTCTCGGGGTCGACGTCGGTCTCGGGGTCTAACGAGAGAGAAGAGGGGGAGGAAACAGTATAAATACACAGCAAACATGAGCAACACGATGTACGACATGGCAATACGCAGTGCTAGGGGTAGTCTAACGCAGTACTACACGTATCAGACGGAGCGGGAGAATATCTGACGATATTTCCCGGGTCTTTGGAATTATCGGATAGACGATCCGGAGGGGGACGGTTCCATGTTCGGATAGATAGGGACACGTGACGGACGAATGGACCGCGTATCGAAAATTCGTCTTGTCGTTCTGAGCAACTTTCATGTACAAAGTTTTTCGATCCGAGCTACGGTTTATTTTATAAGAATTTTCAAAGTTTTAAACAATATTCTGGAATTATCCTTAATTCAAAAATGGAATTATGATGTGAGCCTAACGTCATCATGATGTCAGCAGTCAACACTGACTGATGACTGGTCAAACAGAGCAATGGGACCCATCTGTCATTGACCTAACTAAACTCACAGTTTTACTTAACTAAATTAGGTAATTAGGCTAATTAAGTTAAGCTAACTAAGTTAATTAATTACCTAATTAATTAATTAACTATTTTTATTTTTATTTTCAAAATCCTTTTTTTTAAAGGGGGAGGGGCCCCAGCTACCAGTGGCACAAAGGCCACTGGAGTGGGGGAAACGGGTGCGGCCTCCGGGCGGGGCGCACCCAGACGCCCAGCACGCAGGGAGGGGGGCGAGGCCATGGCCATTCGCGGCCGACCGGAGTAGGAGGGCGGGTGCGCGACCTCCGATGCGGACGCTCGCGCACGCGGCCATGGCCTGGAACGCGGGGGGGGGGGAACAGGGGCGCGGGGGCTGCGGTCACCGGCGGCAGGGAGAAGGGCGGGCGAAGCCAGCGCACAGGCGGCAGGCGCGGGGCGCGCGCGTGGGAGGCCGGGCGCGGTCGGGGTGATGCAGGGCGTGGCGAGCGCTGCGTTTTGCAGCAGGCGGAGCGGGGGAAGAGCTTGGGTTACAGCAGGCGCCTGCGGATTGAGCAGCAGCAGTTTAGCAGAAGCAGAAGTTGTAGCGGCATAGTAGCAACAGCAGCTGAGCAGCAGGGGCAAGGCGGTGCGCGGCAGGCGGGCGCAGTGGCGACCGAAGGTGGGCGCGGGCTGGCGTGCATGGGCTGCGGCGAGCGCGGGACGGGACGTTGTCATGGTCGCGGTGACCAAGGCCACTGGACGGAGACCGGACGGCGCGGACGGCGGCCCACGATGGAAGACAGAGGGGGAAACCGGGGGGGATAGGCGCGGCTCACTGCGATGGTGGTCGAGGACGGGCGTGAGGAGGGAGACGAAGCGCTTGTCAGAGGCGACGGCGGTCCAAGTCCAAGGACCATGGAGAGGTCGAGCAGGGGCGCAGGGGAAGGAGCTGCTCCGGGGCACGATGCACAAGGCGGCGCGAGGAGGGAGCGGTCATCGGTGTGGCGGGGGCGGGAGGCGCTGGTTGAGGTGAGGGCGCGCCGGGAGGAGGGGATCGACCAGAGGAGCCTTCCCCGCCTGTGCGTCTGCGTGTGTGTGTGTGTTGCGTGTGGCGGCGCTAGGAGGACGAGGGAGCGAGGTGACGAGAGATGGGGATCGAGCGAGGGATCGGGCTAGGTTTAGTTCGCTGGTGGGGGCGGCTGGGCTGTGTATGCACCGAGGCCACTAGGGCCCATGTGCACAGTAGATCTCTAGGCCCATTTCCTTTTATCTTTTTCTGTTTTATATTTCTGACATTGTTTTCTATTTTCTTTTTGTACCAAATGATTTTTGGTAAACATGAAATTTGACACATAAATAATGGGGATTATTTTGAGCTAGCACAAAAAGTTTGGGGGTAATTAGAGTTAAATAAATAATCATTTATTTTGAAAAGGCCATTTTATTCATTATTGGACCACTTATTAATTTCCTAGGAATTTATTTGTGAGTCAAGTGAAGTTGGTTTCAACATTACAATGATCAGGGGAATTTATAGGATTATTCGAACATTTTAGTTGTACCGTTCAAAGAAATAATTATTTCACTTGAAATTTAAACTTGAATTTGACTTTGATTTTGGATGAGTGGCCATTTGCTTAGTAATCATGATGACATGGCCACCATTAAGGGGAGATTACTGTAGCATGATTTCCGGGGTGTTACAAATCTCCTCCACTACAAGAAATCTCGTCCCGAGATTTAAGAGGGGAGTAAGGGGAAAGGTTTGTTTACGAATCTAACGAATCTTCTCGGTCTTGGTTGCTCTTCTCGAAGAGGTCAATCCATTACGTTGATGCCTTCGTTCCTATGCATCAATGCATCATGATGAAGTTGTCGTCCTTCCTTCAGGATCTTCACCGTACTTACGAAAGGATTGGAGGGGAAAAGCTCTATAAGGACGGATTCTAGCAAAATTGAGCATCGAACGGTTAACTCATGGGAAGAAGCATAAGTATCTCTCGAATTGAAACTTAAGAAGATATCGAGAGCAAAGTAAGAAGGTATCATGAGAAGTTTCAAACGGATAGGCAATCGTTCATTGCCTGAAACGGAGTGTGAAAAGGGGTTTAGAGCAACGAGAATAAGTATTGCGTCTGATACCAGAACAGATCACAAGGCAGGTGGCTCGTGAATTACGTACGAGGCCACGCGCGAGGAGTAACTTAGAAAACAGGGATGCATAGGAGAGTCAGGTTTCAATCCTATGGAACTGTGGGTTATTGGCCCACCATGTGGGTTAAAAGTAGGAAGGGCGATGACGTCTTGCACGATCACGTAAGCAAGGCATGTCGGAGGATAGCCTGTCAGTTATGTCGGCAACAACATTGGTACCAAGGGCGAGGGACGAAGAGAACCATTTTCCTGCTCGTTAAATGAGGCGGACCAATAGGCAAAGTTCTCGTCCATCGGTGGTTACCGGAATGTCATCAACAGTAGAAACAGGGTCTTACTGACAGAGTTGTGCATCGAGGAGTTTACATAAGCAGGGAATTATTACTGCTTAGATCATATAGATCAAAAGAAAGGTTAAACAAAACAATGGAAAGGAAAATGTGATCATCAGATTAAACAGAACAATGGAAAGGAAAATGTGTCTAAACACATATTCCAGGGGTATATCCCTCCAAGGACAAGCAGAGCATGATATCAATGACACGATATAAAGGTAGAAAACCCTTTAGGTGAGGGGAGAAAAATTTCATGGCATTACCCATACAACAGTATTTGGATAATTGATGAAGAAATTTTAGCATTATGCTTCAAATGTTCTTATTGATATTCGGAATACCACAGTCATGCTTCGAGGTAGCGATAACATGGTGTTTCAAACAAAGATTGAATCTGAAGGTCACAAGAAGTATCAAGGGACAATTTCAAGAAAAGCAAGGGGCTCAAGGTATAGCCAAAACATGACCAAGTCTATGTTGGCAGGAAGCAAGGATGTGGTCGATGATATCGCAAATCAACGAGGGGCAAGGATGGTATTTCTCATCATGAATTCGACTTATATCTTGGAAAGGCTTACAATATTGATGATGATCACGACACATTTGTCGAGAGGTTTAAAGAAGATGAAAGCGGTCAGTAGGATGATCAAGGCAGAAGGAGTGAGGTTCATATTGTGTAAGCAAAACGATATGATGATGAAAGTTTGACACGGGCTTAGCCCATTATCTGAAATGTGCACCGGGAAGGAGGACCCAGTAGCAAGGTTAGGATTAGCACGATAATTAAGTAGCCGATCAGGCTAGGGATGGCATGATGGAGTAGTAAACTTCCCAGCAACAATACTAGGGGTATTGATTCACTGAGCAGAATCGATTCATTGTTCGGTGGTCTCGGTTGACGACAACCCAGAACCCGTGGAGTGACTATGTCAGGGAAAAGTATCACTCCATCGGAAATTTCATAGAACGTGGTACCATAGGATGATATCCTCGAGATATTAGGGGGTTAATACTCGAGGTAGTTCAGTATAGTGGTTGGACAGGTGAATTGATCTGTAGAAGACAAGTATTTTAACTTGTCCGGGAAATGGAATCAAGGAGAAAATACGGTTGGAACCACAATTGCAGAGGATCATTTCACAGATACAAGATAAACTTATTCCAAGGAAATAATTATTTTTACGAGCAGCTTCCATGATAAGTTCTACATCGGGTCCATGGGCATGAACACAAGGTTCAAGGTCGACTCCCACATATTCAATGCATAACCTCTCATTTACTCCTCGTTTTCGAAGAAATTGTAGTGCGAAAGAATTATCTGGCGAAGTACCAGAAGAGTATGACTCGCATAACTTTCGAGTTCACACGGATTAGGGAAAACATAGGTTCAACCCATTGGGGCATCTTAGGAACGTATACCACAAACTTCAGAAGTAAATAACTCAAGCTCAAGAGTAGAGCAAGGTTGGCAAAGTAGGGAATACAATTTACCAAAGGCAATATGTATCAGGGGAAAACTCACAAGATTTTGGATGTTAAGGACACTGTCGGATGATAACTCCTCAAAGGATCTGACGGTCCATAACAGAGCTGACGTGAGCATAGGCACACAACCAGAAGAAGAATCAATGCAAAGGCATTAATTCAAAGCTCAAATGCAAAGGAGTTATGATTTTCCAAAGCAAGGGATCAGAAGCAATGACTCTGATTAAGGATGGTTAATTGAATAGACTTAGGGGTACAAGCGACGACAAATAGATTAGTCGAGAATCCAGCTCATGTTCGGGACGACGTTTGAGCCAGAAAGAAAATTTCTAAGGATTAAGTGATGATTACGAGTATTCGCACAGACATTGAATCCATAGGAACAGAATGACAGTCACAAAGGATTTTAGTAAATATTGCTAGACATGTGGAATTAACCATAGGGCAAGCAGGCAAGGAAAATCAAGAGCAATAGGCTGCAGAGGATTTTTGGGAGATCAAATAGCAATTCAATGTGCTCGGGAAAGCACTTGTATAACTGGGGATGAACGGAGCAATGGGACCCATCTGTCATTGACCAAACTAAACTAACAGTTTTACTTAACTAAATTAGGTAATTAGGCTAATTAAGTTAAGCTAATTAAGTTAATTAATTGCCTAATTAATTAATTAATTAATTTTATTTTTATTTTCAAAATCCTTTTTCTTAAAGGGGGAGGGGCCCCAGCTGCCAGTGGCACAAAGGCCACTGGAGCGGGCGAAACGGGTGCGGGCTCCGGGTGGGGCGCACCCAGACGCCCAGCACGCAGGGAGGGGGGCGAGGCCATGGCCATTCGCGGCCGGCCGGAGCAGGAGGGCGGGTGCGCGGCCTCCGATGCGAACGCGCGCGCACGCGGCCACGGCCTGGAACACGGGGGGGGGGGGAACAGGGGCGCGGGGCTGCGGTCACTGGCGGCATGGAGAAGGGCGGGCGAGGCTAGTGCACGCGCGGCAGGCGCGGGGCGCGCGCGTGGGAGGCCGGGCGCGGTCGGGGTGATGCAGGGCGTGGCGAGCGCTGTGTTTTGCAGCAGGCGGAGCAGGGGAAGAGCTTGGGTGACAGTAGGCGCCTGCGGCTTGAGCAGCAGCAGTTTAGCAGAAGCAGCAGTTGCAGCGGCACAGTAGCAATAGCAGCTGAGCAGCAGGGGCAAGGCGGCGCGCGGCACGGCAGCAGCGCGGCAGGCGGGCGCAGTGGCGACCGGAGGTGGGCGCGGGCTGGCGTGCATGGGCTGCGGCGAGCGCGGGACGGGACGTTGTCATGGTCGCAGTGACCACGGCCACTGGACGGAGACCGGACGGCGCGGACGGCGGCCCACGACGGAAGACAGAGGGGGAAACCGGGGGGGATAGGCGCGGCTCACTGCGATGGTGGTCGAGGACGGGCGTGAGGAGGGAGATGAAGCGCTTGTCAGAGGCGACGGCGGTCCAAGTCCGAGGACCATGGACAGGTCGAGCAGGGGCGCAGACGAAGGAGCTTCTCCAGGGCACGACGCACAAGGCGGCGCGAGGAGGGAGCGGTCGTCGGTGTGGCGGGGGCCGGAGGCGCTGGTTGAGGTGAGGGCGCGCCGGGAGGAGGGGATCGACCAGAGGAGCCTTACCCCCTGTGCGTCTGCGTGTGTGTGTGTTGCGTGTGGCGGTGCTAGGAGGACAAGGGAGCGAGGTGAGGAGAGATGGGGATCGAGCGAGGGATCGGGCTGGGTTTAGTTCGCTGGTGGGGGCGGCTGGGCTGTGTGTGCACCGAGGCCACATGGGCCCATGTGCACAGTAGATCTCTAGGCCCATTTCCTTTTATCTTTTTTTGTTTTATATTTCTGACACCGTTTTCTATTTTCTTTTTGTACCAAACGATTTTTGGTAAACATGAAATTTGACACATAAATAATAGGGATTATTTTGAGCTAGCACAAAAAGTTTGGGGGCAATTAGAGTTAAATAAATAATCATTTATTTTGAAAAGGCCATTTGATTCATTGTTGGACCACTTATTAATTTCCTAGGAATTTATTTGTGAGTCAAGTGAAGTTGGTTTCAACATTACAATGATCAGGGGAATTTATAGGATTATTCGAACATTTTAGTTGTACCGTTCGAAGAAATAATTATTTCACTTGAAATTTAAACTTGAATTTGACTTTGATTTTGGATGAGTGGCCATTTTCTTAGTAATCATGATGACATGGCCACCATTAAGGGGAGATTACTGTAGCATGATTTCCGGGGTGTTACAATTTCCAGGTTGCTTCGGGCCTAGGATAATCATTGGCATCATGATGTATTTTTTCTTCATACACAACCAAGGAGCAAGGTTATATATGCGCAGAAGCACCGGCCATGTGCTGTGTTTGGTGCTCATGTCGCCATAAGGATTCATCCTGTCAGTACACTCCCCGAGCCTTATACTTCTAGGATCCTTGGCAAAGTCTTCAATCTTGTTGTCGATTAATTCCCACTGAGCCCCATCTTTCGGGTGCCTGATATATTTATCCGCAGTTCGCTCATCATGATGCCACCGCAACCTCTTTGCCTCTCTAGGGTTTGCAAACAAACGTCTCAACCTTGGAATTAAAGGCAAGTACCAAACAACCTTGAACGGGATTCCTGTCTTGATCTCGTCATCCAATTTGTACTTGTCCTTTGCTCTCATGCGCTTGTATCGCGCATGCTTGTGTGTGGGACATGCAAGCAAATCTTTGTATTCATCACTGTACAATATACAATCATTCACACAAGCTTGTATCTTCTGTACTTCAAGTTCCAATGGGCAAACAATTCACTTCGCTTCATTCATGCTTTTGGGGAGCACATTATCTTCCGGAAGAATTTCTTTCAAAAGAACTAACAACTCTGTGAAGCCATTGTTTGATAGGCCGTTTGCTGCTTTAAATCTGAGAAGTGCCAGTGTGGCACTGAACTTGGAATATTTCTTTTTGCAACCTGGATACAAATCTTTCTTGGAGTTTGCATCAATGGTTGACAGATCCTTGTACCCAATCATATCTTTTTTTGGGCCCTTGAAATCTGCAATCATACCAGCAAAATCTGGCATATCAAGGTCATCGTCGTCGCCTGCGTCGCCGTCTTGGTTTTTCCAGTGGGGTTTTCGGCTTTCTGGTGTTCCATTGGTACCTTGACGCCTCAGCCCTGATGTTAGATTCAACATCCATGTGACTCTGACCAGGATTTGGCATCTCACAGCCCTTGGTAAATTCATCCATGACCTGCTCTTCACCATGTCTGGTCCAACGTGTATATCCATCCATGAATCCCCGAGTGAGTAAGTGGAACTCGACAGCTGTAACTTTATTGGACTCTGTATTGGCACAATGACTGCATGGACATAGGATGTAATCCTCATTACCAATTCTCTTCTTTGTACTTTCAGCCAAATTGATGAACTCCGTCATGCCACTGATAAAATTTGAGCTTCTCCGATTCTTCATCCATTTAGATAGTTCCATCTGCACGACACGAATAGTAATTAAAAACAAAACAACAACATTAATACATGGATTAACTGATGCCCAAAGATGCGTGCATAAATTAGAAGATTTTATTTTCATAATTACTGAGGGCGCTTCATATTGTTATTCATCTGTGCAATGACAAAAATTAATGGCTAGTCAATTTACATGCAGAGTACTACAACACTACCCTTATGAATTGAATACCTTAATTAAGCCACTCAATGAAAAGAATACCTTAATTAATTAGCCACGCGGCGACCTCCACCCAGCAGACAGAGAAGCGCGATGCGGCGGCACACCGAGACAGCAGGGTCGAGGAGCAAAGCTTAGTGGGGCTACCGCCTGAAGTTCGACCTCCACTATCACGCCATCGACCATGATGGATGTGCTCCAATCACTTCGCCGCCGACCTCGGTGGTTGAGCTCCTCCTATCTCCCGCCGCAGACGGAGGATTGATCTCCTATGACGCCGCCACCGCCCACCAAATGAGGATTGACCTCTTATCCGGCAGCCGTTGCCTCGGCCGCCGCCGCCACCTCTATCTGTAGAGCTGCTGTTTTTATTTTTTGACGAGTATCCATAGAGCGGCTGTTTACCCTAAGTATGACTGTAACTCAATTATTGCAGACCGATATGTACAAGGTAGTACTACATCACATACAGTTATGTCACGGCAACCGTCACTACTACAGGATGCTGCTAACGTGACACTACGATCAAAGACCCTTTGACGAAACTGTGTGTGATGCATTAATCGCAAACGGTGATGTAAAAAAACCATCATAAAAGATGCAAAATGTTTGCGATGAATGATACATCAAACACGATTCCGATTTTAGTTGCGTGTGCGATGCAGGGCATACGGTTGATCCGTACGAACTGTTTGAGATGAGACAGAAAAACAGAAACGGGTAGCCAGATCAAGGTGTGTGCGATATACGGCATACAGTTCGCTCCGATGAACCGTTTGCAATGATCGAGGTGAACACAAACGATTCAGCGTAACAAGATGTATGTGATACCCGGCAAACAGGTCGGTAATCAGAATTGTGTGCGATCATTATAGACAGTCCATACGGTCTTTTTTTGTGAATTGTGTGCTCGTCAGGCCACACAGTTCAACGAACCAACCTATGGGTGATAATGTAGAAGATCTCTGTCGTACACGTATTACTAACCGTCTACGATGAGATTGACATGATAAACAGAGATAATAAATTAATGTGAGCGAATGGAAACAGAGATATATGCAGTCTGCTTAATTTAGTCCTTCTTGTTGTTGTTGTTGTTGTTGGATGGCCCCGAGACATCGTCTTGGCGAGGACGCTTCTTTCCGCTGACCGTTGTCTTTTCATCGCCGTCGCCGTCATCATCGCCGTTGCTGTCGTTGTCCTCCTCCTCCTCGTTCGACCATTCCTCCTCATCATCATCGTCGTCCTCTTCTTCATCCTCCGGCGGCTCCTCGTCCATCTGGTTGTCGTCTGACGACTCCGAAGGCGCCGTCCCTTCCATGATCAGGATATAATCAAGGTCTGGGCACAACGCCGGACTCATGGAAGACGAGCGGGATGATTTCGATGTTGACCTATCATCGGGTGACAGACTGCTGGCCGAACTGTCATCCTCGCTGTCGCTCAACATGGCTGCGGCCTCCCAGGGATGATGAAGATGGTGGACACTTCAGAGGGGTATGCAGAGAAGAGGAAATGCCAATTGGAGTGGGGGTTGACGTATTATCTAACCGCTGATATAATCAACCGCAATTATTTGTATCCAGTCGCTCCAAATTCCCGGGGTTGCGCAATTCTCAATGTGATAATTAATTATGCACACACGTTGGAGCGTCCAAATATGACGAAATTACCCTTTGCAATTTTTTTATTAGTGGTAAGTAAATCAATTAGTCATGAAAAGTAAGAGATACATGCAATCGACAAAGAGATACTTTCCTTCTTCTTCTTCTACAAGTAAACATATAGACAATCAGGAGAAAGATAATTTCCTTTTTTTGGAGGGCTAACAAAGGAATTATAAAGAATTAGAAGAAATGCACCTTACATTCTAGAATTTTATCAAAAAACAAATACACCTTATATAAAGGAACAGAGGGAGTATGAAACAAGCATTTTTCATAGTACTTCTACTCCCTCCGTACCAGCGACCTAGGTGGGGGAAAAACGAGATAACTTGATGATTACTATTTGGTAATCAATACCATTGCGTGCAGAGAATTGAACATTGCATGCATGTTATGCTAACTAGTCTGAAGTCATTGGATGCATACTAGCCGCAGGACTCCTTTTAGCTGATTTCTTTTTTCAGGACAAAAACAAGGAATGAGTTTTGGGATTATGCACTAGTACCGGTATGAACGGAGTAGGACAGTTGGCAAGCAATACATTGAGCTCTTCTTATTGATGAAGCCAGTAATAATCAAACTACAAAGGAAAAGAAAAAAAGACAAAGGAAAATATCTGCACGAATCTTCGCGTAACATCAATGGCATAGGACCTAGATGTGCATTACTTAGAGCACATCTAGATGTGCTTTAGCAATACTGTCAAACAAAACCCCTAATCATCATTGCAAATAGTGCATAGAACATGGCTAATGCGACAACCACAACTACACATGCTAGTTCCTTCTTGTCTCTTGCTTTCATCTGTTGCCTGTGATTGATTATTTCTTGCTTCATCGTACTGATTGTACATTCCAAATCAGCCAGTTTCTTCTTCAGATTTACGTTATCTTCTGCAAGCTTGGTGATAACACTCCGAGCCCTGCCATGCCATTCTTCATCCAGCCAGTTAACAAGGGCACAAGCCTCATATCCCTGCCAATGTTAAATAGTATTCAGGATGAGCGGTGGCATTAACTCAAGTAAAATGATGAACTTAGCACTAACCTCTAAGGGGCAACTGAGAAACTGCCTGCCAATGTCGAATCCCTCCGTGCATACATGTCGAGTGGGAGTGTGCCCGTGCGCACAACTCAGCTTTTAGTACTTCTCGGTGGCGCAAAACTCGGAGTCGAGCTCGTGTTGCGGGAGTCTGGAGTCATGCTCTGGATCCGGCGGCAGATCGCTTTCCTGGTGTGGGGGGCGGGGGGGTCATTCAGGACGGATTCAGCAAGGAGCTGCTTTGGACATGCTAAAAAAGATCGGGATAGATTGGAACCTGACAGGATGATTCGGATCCGTAGTACACCTGCCTTCTGATGACCTTAGGCAAGTGCTCGGCGGCGACGACCGTCGTGGCGGCGATACGAGCAGGAGTAGCCATACCGAAACCATCAGCACCACTCGTCCGCATTGCCCCAATGTCACCACCACGCGAGGGAATTTGGAGGCTATCTAGGGATTTGGGCGAGATGGGGAAACTGTGGGGATAAGCTAACGGTCGGGAACTACTTATGGCACTATATGTTGTATATGGCACACTGTTTATACATGTCGTTTGTGTTAGGTATTACAACTTCACACATGATTTCCACACCAAACCATGTGAGAAGACAACATAGGTGAGACACGGTTTCCGTTACATAACCGTTTGTGATGCACTACCCTGTACATATAATTGAGTTACAGTGATACCGTGTAAACAGCCGCTCTGCGGATATCCATCAAAAAATAAAACAGCCGCTCTGCATATAGAGATGGCGGCGGCGGCCTAGGCAGCGGCTACCAGAGAAGAGGTCAATCCTCGGTCGGTGGGTGGTGGCGGCGTCATAGGAGGTCAATCCTCGGTCTGCGGCAGGAGATAGGAGGAGCTCAACAATCGAGGTCGACGGTAGTGTGATTCGAGCACATCCATCACGGTCGATGGCAGGATAGTGGAGGTCGAACTTTAGGCGGTAGCCGCACTAAGCTTTGCTCCTAGACCCTGCTGTCTCGGTGTGCCGCCGCATCGCGCTTCTCTGTCTGCTGGGTGGAGGTCGCCGCGCGGCTAATTAATTAAGGTATTCTTTTCATGTGTGGCTTAATTAAGGTATTCAATTCCTAAGGGTAGTTTTGTACTAGTACTCTGCGTGTAAATTGACTGGCCATTAATTTTTGTCATTGCACGTCTGGATAACAATATGGAGCGCCCTCAGTAATTATGAAAACAAAACCTTGTGATTTATGCACGCATCTTTGGGCAGCAGTTAATCCGTGTATTAATGTTGTTGTTTTGTTTTTAATTACCATTTGTGTGGTGCAGATGGAATGATCTTGATACGACTCCAATGTATCTATAATTTTTGATTGTTCCATGCTGTTATATTATCATTCTTGGATGTTTTACAATCATTTTATAATCATTTTATATCATTTTTTGGTACTAACCTATTGACATAGTGCCCAGTGCCAGTTGTTGTTTTCTGCTTGTTTTTTACATCGCAGGAAATCAATACCAAACGGAGTCCAAATGCAGCGAAACTTTTTGTGGATTTTTTTGGACCAGAAGACACCAGATGGGCCAGAGAAGCACCTGAGGGGAGCTCCGAGGGGAGCACAACCCACCAGGGCGCGCTTGGAGGCCCAGGCGCGCCCAGGTGGGTTTTGCCCACCTCGGTGGCCTCCCGCACCGCCTCTTTGCTCTATAAATACCCCAATATTCCAGAAACCCTAGGGGAGTCAACGAAAATCAATTCCAGCCGCCGCAAGTTCTAGAAACCACAGAACCATTCTAGACACCATCACGGAGGGGTTCATCATCCTCATTGGTGCCTCTCCGATGATGCGTGAGTAGTTCATTGTAGACCTACGGGTCCGTAGGCAGTAGCTAGATGGCTTTCTCTCTCTGGTTTAATTCTCAATACAATGTCCTCTTGGCGATCCATATGATGTAACTCTTTTTGCAGTGTGTTTGTTGGGATCCGATGAACTTTGAGTTTATGATCAGATCTATGTTTTTATCCATGAAAGTTATTTGAGTCTTCTTTGATCTCTTATATGCATGATTGCTTATAGCCTAGTATTTCTTCTCCGATATTTGGGTTTTGTTTGGCCAACTTGATCTATTTATCTTGCAATGGGAAGAGGTGCTTTGTGATGGGTTCGATCTTACGGTGCTTGATCCCAGTGACAGAAGGGGAACCAACACGTATGTATCGTTGCTATTAAGGATAACAAGATGGGGTCTATTTCTACATAAATAGATCTTGTCTACATCATGTCATCGTTCTTATTGCATTACTCCATTTTTCCGTGAACTTAATACACTAGATGCATGCTGGATAGCGGTCGATGTGTGGAGTAATAGTAGTAGATGCAGGCAGGAGTCGGTCTACTAATCTTGGATGTGGTGCCTATATAATGATCATTGCCTGGATATCGTCATGATTATTTGAAGTTCTATCAATTTGCCCAACAGTAATTTGTTTACCCACCGTATGCTATTTTTCTCGAGAGAAGCCACTAGTGAAACCTACGACCCCCGGGTCTATTTTCACATCATATATTTTCAGATCTATTTGCTATTTGCCTTCACGATCTATTTTTATTTGCTTTTATTTTCAGATCTATTAATCCAAAAATACCTTGCTGCAATTTTTACTTACTTATTTTATCTCGCGTTCCCGCGAGATCTATTTATCCAATCTACTACAATTTTACCTATCTTTTTACCCTTGAGGGATTGCCAACCCCTCTCTTACGTCGTGTTGCAAGTATTTGTTGTTTGTGTGCAGGAGCTGTTTACGTGGTGTTGCATGGTTCTCCTACTGGTTCGATAACCTTGGTCTCATCACTAAGGGAAATACCTACCGTTGTTGTGCTGCATCATTCCTTCCTCTTTGGGGAAATACCGACGTAATTAGAGCAAACATCAAAAGGAATTTCTGGCGCCATTGCCGGGGAGACATCATCAACATCTACCAAGTTCCTAATCACAAATCTTATCTCCTTGCAATTTACATTATTTGCCATTTGCCTCTCGTTTTCCTCTGCCCCACTTCACAAAAAATTTGCCGTTTTATTCGCCGCCTTTTTCGTTCGCCGTTTTCTCGTCAGATCTATCTTTTTTTTTGCAATCATGTGTGATTTCGGTATGGCAGAAATAGATGATGGCCTAACTCCTAAAGTGGAGCATACAGGTAATCTGGATGCCAAAACTTTTGTTTTGGGGCAGGGGAATGTTATGGGAAAAGAACATATCCAAGAATTTTTCAATTGTGTTGGAAATTTGAGTCTTGATGATGCTCCTATACTTAAAAGGACTAAATCTTATGCGGAAGCTATTTCAGCGCTAGTTCTGAAACATGAAAATAGATTTATCCGTACTCATCCTACCTTGCAAAGATTGTTTTATGAGTTACCCGTTATAAAGAATCCTAAAGCTAAAAAGTTGGCCACTCTTGTTCTTATGAATGAATTTGACTACATAATACGGGAAACTTGGGAAATCTTTGATTTTTATGGTATAAATCATGAAAAACCGGTAATAGATGAGATCCTTTATAATAGTGATTATATGTTAAGACACTTGCTTGGAAATAATCAAATTTTTGATGAGAATCTTAAAAAGCAAATCCCTGTTTTGGACATAATCCAACAAGTTTTCAATGATGTTAATCAACACTATTCTTGGATAGTTGCCGGAAATCAAAAGGGATATGATGATAAGCAACTTGATAGTGCTAAAGTTTCCATGGATAATGTGTTTTATGTTGTTTTTGCAAAGTCTCCTGAGAAAAACACCTCCAAGGAAAACAAGAACAAAGATGACAAAACTTAGATCCTTTGCATTATGCCTAGCTAGGGGCGTAAAACGATAGAGCTCGTTGGGAGGCAACCCAACTTGTATCTTTTTGCTTTTTGGTTTTCTTGCTGTTTTCAATAAAATGCCCAATTATGCCTCTGATTAGATGTGTTTTTGTGGTTTAAATTAGTGTTTGTGCCAAGCAAAGCCTTTGGGATGATTTGGGTGATAGTTGATTTGATCTTGTTGGAAAACAGAAACTTTTGTGTACAGTAAAACAATTTTTAAAATTCACAGAAGAGACTAAAAATTCTGAATTTTTTACACAAGATTTATATACAAATTTTCTATGTTGTCGTAATTTTTCAAAATTTTGGGAGTTATATAAGTATTAGAACAATTCGTATCTTTGCATACTGTTCTGTTTTTGACAGATTCTGTTTTCTTTGCATTGTGTGCTTATTTTGATGAATCTATGGTTTTCCTTGAAGAGTTTTTGCCATAGAAAAGTTGGAATACAGTAGATATAATGCAAGAACAAAATTTGAATGGGTTTTCTATAGTACTTAAAGTAAAGATTGGTTTTCTTATACTAACAGATCTCACGAAGGTTTTGTTGAGTTTTGTGTGATTGAAGTTTTCAAGTTTTGGGTGAGATCATGATGGATGAAGGAATAAGGAGTAGCAAAAGGCTAAGCTTGGGGATGCCTGAGGCACCCCAAGGTAATATTCAAGAAGTATCAAGCAACTAAGCTTGGGGATGCCCCCGAGTGGCATCCCCTCTTTCTTCTAACGACCATCGGTATTTTACTTGGAGCTATATTTTTATTCATCACATATTATGAGTTTTGCTTGGAGCGTCTTGTATGATATGAGTCTTTGCTTGTTTTGCTTTTTATTTTAAGTCTTGAATCCTTGCTGGACACACCTTTTTGAGAGAGCCAAAAATTATGCTATGCTTGCTCCTATGCTTCACTTAAATTTTTAGAGCTATGGAATTGCTCTAGTGCTTCACTTATATCTTTTTGAGCACGGTGTGCTTTGTTATTTTTGAAGAAATGATCTCATGCTTCACTTAGATTTATTTGGGAGTTAGTAAAATTTTAAATAAATTCTCTCTTGCTTCACTTAAATTAATTTGAGAGAAAGAAATATTATGCTCATGTTCTTCACTTAGATTTGTTTGAGCTTAGTAAAAGCAACATATGAAATTAGTTCCAAAGTGATAGATATCCAAGGAGGATATAATAAAAAAATTCATGAATATCATTGGACAAAATAAACTTGATTCTTAGTAATAGTTTTGAGACATGACGATATGATATGTGAGTCATGTTGATGAGTAATTATGCTTTAGTAAGAATATTGGTTTTAAGGTTTGTGATTCCCTATGCAAGCACGAAAGTCAATAGTTATGCAATGAAATTATATCCTACTTGTGGTGCATTATTCGGTGTTAATTATGCTTAATGCTTGCTTACGAGATTTTTCGTTTGTTGATTGGACGCTTCTCAATCTTTTTGCTAGCCTTCATTTGCACTAAGTATGATCACTACTTGTACATCCAAAACCCCTTAAACCAGTTTTGCCATATGAGTCAACTATACCTACCTATATGCGGTATTTCTGTGTCGTTCTAAGCAAATTTGTATGTGCCATCTCTAATTTTCAAAATAAATTTCTCTTTTGTGTGCTCGTATCACTCGCGAGGCGGTGAGGGGCGGCCGATATTTTTCCATGCTAGATGTGTTATTCTCACGATGAGTGTTTATTCACTTGTCATTGCACTTGAGTACGGCAAAGGTATTAGGGATGCCCAGTCCCGAAATGATAATTGAATTTACTTTATGTTATCAAATAATAAATTCCTTGGAAAGTGTTGGTATGGAGGGCACCCGTAGATACGGCTAGCCATGGAAAGTGAAAGTATGGTGGAAAAAGGAATAAACTTTAATTTCTGTTTGGGAACCGCCTATGATATATCTAGCATGGAAAGTATAGGGAACTCTAAGTCTTTTTCGTTGGTGGGAAAATTATGCCTCTCAAAATGTTTTTATCTCTCAATTTAAGCTTTGAGCTCTGGCACCTCTACAAATCCCTACTTCCCTCCGCGAAGGGCCTTTCTTTTACTTTATGCAATTTTTATTTTTACTTGAGTCTCCATCTTCTCTTTTAAAGCACCAACTAAGTGGCACTATGATCGTACTTGAGCATTGGGTATAGCTAGTATTTGAGTCTGTTTCATGAATGGATCAATGATTGAGCATAATGGGCTAGGGATAACTTGCTTTAGTGTTGATATTTTGAAAGACATGGTTTCTTGTTGATATGCTTGAGTATTAAAGTCCTCATGTCAAAACTAGACTATTGCTTTGAACCATATAAAAGTCCAAATGTCCATGCTACAAAGAAAAGAATATGTGATGAATATGTTAGGCAGCATTCCACATCAAAAATTCTGTTTTTATCATTTACCTACTCGAGGACGAGCAGGAATTAAGCTTGGGGATGCTGATACGTCTCCAACGTATCTATAATTTTTTATTGTTCCATGCTGTTATATTATCATTCTTGGATGTTTTACAATCATTTTATATCATTTTTTGGTACTAACCTATTGACATAGTGCCCAGTGCCAGTTGCTGTTTTCTGCTTGTTTTTTACATCGCAGGTAATCAATACCAAACGGAATCCACATGCAGCGAAACTTTTTGTGGATTTTTTTGGACCAGAAGACACCATATGGGCTAGAGAAGCACCTGAGGGGAGCTCCGAGGGGAGCACAACCCACCAGGGCGCGCCTGGAGGCCCAGGCGCGCCCAGGTGGGTTGTGCCCACCTCGGTGTCCTCCCGCACCGCCTCTTTGCTCTATAAATACCCCAATATTCCAGAAACCCTAGGGGAGTCGACGAAAATCAATTCTAGCCGCCGCAAGTTCCAGAAGCCACAGATCCAATCTAGACACCATCACGGAGGGGTTCATCATCCTCATTGGTGCCTCTCTGATGATGCGTGAGTGGTTCATTGTAGACCTACGGGTCCGTAGGCAGTAGCTAGATGGCTTTCTCTCGCTCGTTTTATTCTCAATACAATGGTCTATTGGAGATCCATATGATGTAACTCTTTTTGCAGTGTGTTTGTTGCGATCCGATGAACTTTGAGTTTATGATCAAATCTATGTTTTTATCCATGAAAGTTATTTGAGTCTTCTTTGATCTCTTATATGCATGATTGCTTATAGCCTCGTATTTCTTCTCCGATATTTGGGTTTTGTTTGGCCAACTTGATCTATTTATCTTGCAATGGGAAGAGGTGCTTTGTGATGGGTTCGATCTTACGGTGCTTGATCCCAGTGACAGAAGGGGAACCAACACGTATTTATCGTTGCTATTAAGGATAACAAGATGGGGTATATTTCTACATAAATAGATCTTGTCTACATCATGTCATCATTCTTATTGCATTACTCCGTTTTCCATGAACTTAATACACTAGATGCATGCTGGATAGCGATCGATGTGTGAGTAGTAGTAGATGCAGGCAGGAGTCGGTCTACTAATCTTGGACGTGATGCCTATATAATGACCATTGCCTGGATATCGTCATGATTATTTGAAGTTCTATCAATTGCCCAACAGTAATTTGTTTACCCACCGTATGCTATTTTTCTCGAGAGAAGCCACTAGTGAAACCTACGGCCCCCGGGTCTATTTTCTCATCATATATTTTCAGATCTATTTGCTATTTGCCTTCGCGATCTATTTTTATTTTCTTTTATTTTCAAATCTATTAATCCAAAAATACAAAAATAGCTTGCTGCAATTTTTACTTATTTATTTTATCTCGCGTTCCCGCGAGATCTATTTATCCACTCTACTACAATTTTACCTATCTTTTTACCCGTGAGGGATTGACAACCCCTCTCTTATGTCGGGTTGCAAGTATTTGTTCTTTGTGTGTAGGAGCTGTTTACGTGGTGTTGCATGGTTCTCCTACTGGTTCGATAACCTTGGTCTCATCACTGAGGGAAATACCTACCGTTAGTGTGCTGCATCATCCCTTCCTCTTTGGGGAAATACCGACGTAGTTCAAGCAAACATCATATCCCAATGGATGAAGAATCGGAGAACCGCATATTTAATCAGTGGTGTGACAGAGTTCATGAATTTGGCTGAAAGTACAAAGAGGAGAATTGGTGATGTGGATTACATCATGTGTCCATGTACTGATTATGCCAATACAGAGTCACGTGAAGTTGCAGATGTCCAGTGGCACTTAGGCTCTCGGGGATTCATGGATGGATATACACGTTGGACCAGACACGGTGAAGAGCAGGTCATGGATGAATATACCCAGGGCTGCAAGATGCCAAACCCCAATCAGTGTCACATGGTTGTTGAATCTAACATCGGGGTAGAGGCGTCAAGCTACCAATGGAACACGGGAAAACCGAAATGCCCACTGGAAAACCAAGACGTCGAAGCAGATGACTACGATCTTGATATGCCAGATTTTGCTGCTATGATTGCAGATTTCAAGGGCCCAAAAAAGGATATGATTGGGTATAAGGATCTGCCAACCGTTGATGCGGACTCCAAGAAAGAATTGTATCTAGGTTGCAAAAAGAAATATTCCAAGTTGAGTGCCACCCTGGCGCTTCTCAGATTTAAAGGAGAAAACGGTCTATCAAACAAGGGCTTCATAGAGATGTTAGGTCTTTTCAAAGAAATTCTTCCGGAAGATAATGTGCTCCCCAGAAGCACGAACAAAGCGAAGAAAATTGTTTGCCCATTGGAACTTGAAGTACAGAAGATACACGCTTGTGTGAATGATTGTATATTGTATCGTGGTGAGTACAAAGATTTGTGTGCATGTCCCACATGCAAGCATGCACGATACATGCGCAGGAGGGCAAAGGACACATACAAATTGGACGACGAGATCAAGACAGGAATCCCATTCAAGGTTGTTTGGTACTTGCCTTTAGTTCCAAGGTTGAGGCATTTGTTTGCAAACCCTAGAGAGGCAAAGAGGTTACGGTGGCATCATGATAAGCGAATTGCAGATAAATATATGAGGCACCCAAAAGATGGGGCTCAATGGGAATTAGTCAACAACAAGATTGAAGACTTTGCCAAGGATCCTAGAAGTATAAGGCTCGGGGAGTGTAATGACGGGATGAATCCTTTTGTCGATATGAGCACCAATCACAGCACATGGCCGGTGCTTCTGTGCATATATAACCTAGCTCCTTGGTTGTGTATGAAGAAAAAATACATTATGATGTCAATGATTATCCAAGGCCCGAAGCAACCTGGAAATGACATCGACATTTACTTTCAGCTACTGGTAGAAGAACTGCTGATAGTGTGGATAGATGCGCCTGCTATAAAATGTTATGATGCTTACAGAAAGGAGATTTTTGATCTACTTGCGATGCTGGTGCACACCATTCAAGATATGCCGACATTAGGCAACACATCGGGGCAGAAAACAAAGGGAGATGTAGGGTGTGTCACATGCGTAGATAGGACAGCTAGCAGATTTCTTCCCAACTCGCGCAAAACTGTGTATTTGTGTCATCGTAGGTTCTTACGGAGAAATCACCCATACCGAAAGATGAAAGCTGAATTAGATGGTACGGCAGAGGTAGATGTGGGACTAAGTCCCTATGATGGGGAGGTGGTCCACAACATGGCTAAACAAATTAATGTTGTGCTTGGCAAGAAGCACGCGTTGAGAGTGAAACAAACACCCTAGGGTTAAGTGTTTAAGAAGAAATCGGTGTTCTGGAAATTACATTACTGGGAGGTTCTACGTGTACATCACTGCATTGATGTCATGCACGTAGAGAAGAACGTATGTGAAAGCATCCTTGGTACTCTGCTCAAGATTAAAGGTAAAACAAAGGATGGTGACGGTGCATGGCTTGATATGCTTGCTGATCAATCAGAACGCAAGAGTGAAGCAGAAGATGATGACAAATTCATCAAAGCTCGCCAGAGTTACAATTTCAGTACAAACGAAGCAACACAGTTCTTCACCTATTTGTTGTCAGTTAAGACACCCTCTTCCTACTCCGCAAACATGAGAAGTCTCGTGGATGTGAGCTCAGGTAAAATGAAGTTGGGACACATGAAGTCACATGATTGCCACGTAATGTTGACACAAATCCTCCCGGTGGCCATCAGGAATCTGATGGACAAAGATATAAGAAACACACTCATTGAGCTCTATTATTTCTTCAACCAACTATGGTAGAAAGTTGTAGATCCTGAAGAGTTGGATCATATGCAAGATGATATTGCAAGAATATTGTCCAACCTAGAGATGTTTTTCCCACCGTCATTCTTTGATGTCATGGTCCATCTCACTGTGCACCTTGTCGACGAGATAAAGTATTGTGGTCCTGTGTTTCTTTGCAACATGTATCCCTTCGAGCGGTTCATGGGAATACTGAAGCACTATTGTCGGAACCGAAACCATCCAGAGGCAAGCATCCTACAAGGTTATACCGCGAAGGAGGTGGTTGAGTTTTGCATCGAATACATGAAACAAAGACCTATAGGTTTGCCCCTCTCTCGCCACGAGGGAAGGCTAAAAGGTAAGCTGGTCCTTCCTGGCACGCAAATGGATGCACTCGGAGAATTGGCAGAGAAAGCCCATTTGACGGTACTGCTTAACAGCCCAGTTCTCAGCGCTTATGCTGAAGAACACTTGGCGGAGATACGCCAAAGCTTCTTTCTAATGGTGCCTTCATCAGATGTGGAGATGAAGGAGCACACTAAGAACTACGCCGAATGGCTGAAGAATCGTTTTGCACAAGGATCCATCGACGGCATTGCTACGTGGTTGGCACAAAAGCCATCACCTACGGTGTTGACGTACCAAGCATATGACATAAATGGATACACGTTCTACACTGAGGACGTGATGAGAAGACCTCATATCAGAACAGCTCTATTCGAATAGAATGCATGACTATAGATGAAGCTGATAAAAGGGTATACAATGGAACCATCAAAGAGATTTGGGGGCTTGACTATGTGAAAGTTAAGGTGGCATTATTCAGGTGCGCATGGATCCCTCTTGGTCATGTAAAGGTTGATGATTACAGGAAGACCTGTGTTAACAGGACAACGATGGCATATCACGCGGACCTGTTCATTCTTGCCAGCGATGCTACCCTGATTTTCTATGCGGAATACCCCTTGCATAAGAACTGCATGTAGTGATGCAAGGGAAGAGGAGGGTACTGGGTGTCGAGGATGTTGCCGATGAGGACGAGTACGATGAATTTGCTGAGTTGCCAGCCAAGGGATCACGCACCCATGTAACAGAGAAGCGTAAAATCATCAGAAAACCCAATTTCATTCGGGGTCAATGTAATGATCCCAGTTCCCCCATGTACATGGGAATTAAGCCGTAAGACTAGTCTTTATGCCTACCCTGCAATTTAATTCGTTCAATTTAGAACTGTCGCGTGTACTGAATTTGTGAGTTATGCCCGGTTTTCTGTTGATGCAAGAACCGTTATTATGTTGACCTTGATTTGCTATCAGCTCAGGCAATGAATTTGAACTGTTTATTATTATTATTATATCATAGAGGTAGCACACTCAATTGATCTCACTCCAGCATGTGTGAACAAAAGATATGCAATCTGGTTTGTGAATAGCACACGGTTCGTTCATGAAAGCCGTGTGCCGACCAAACCCCGCACGCGATCTGAGTCGTGCTTTCTGATTGGCCAGAACCCAAACCCCATAGATCATACGTCTGCACCGTTGGATGCTCCCAGATCGAACGGCAATCCTCATCCCTTTCGACAACAAATGCAGTTCCGGTTGTAATTTTATTTTTATGCACAAAATGCACGTTAAACTCAAAAAATGTCTTAAATATAGCTAATGATACCTGAAATGCGCCAGAAAATCAAACCCGTGGTATAATGGTGATTGCGTACCGTGGAAAAAATTTATGAGGCCAAACGATGAAGTCACCGGCCACTGGAGTTTGAATTGACACGTCTCCTTTTGGAAACCATGATCCTTCATGTGAGATGCTCCGGTTTGGAAGGAGCGATCATCAAAACTTGTGCCAAACTTTACCAAATTTTTTCCACAGGGTCGTGAGAGCACACACCACGGGCACACATCGGTTTTGATGATGTCCGGACTCCATCTGAATTTCCTATAATTAAAATACCAACTAGGCCTACGCCAGTGGCCGCACCTCACGGCCAAAATGTTTGAAACTTCTCCCTGCTTCTCGGACAAATGGATGAAAACTCGCAAAGCGACGCACAAATGATTTGTACACCTTCTTTGCTAAGGGTGGCCATAGTGGGGGTATCATAGCCGGTATCATGCACTCGGGAATAGCAAATATGATGATGTGGCAAGGAATTAAAGAAGGGAGAGTGGGTTAGAGTAACATAGGTAGATACCGTAACATAATAAATGCTATACTACTTTGTGTCATGCATGGCCATAAATAGGGTCATCATATCTATGATACTACTCTATGATACTATGCACTATGAAGGTACTTAGTATCATACACTAGTATCATATGCATGATACTAGTATATGATACTCCCCACTATAAGGCTGGCCATAGTGGTGGTATCATAGCCAGTATCATGCACTCGGAAATAGCAAGTATGCTGATGTGGCAAAGAATTAAAGAAGATAGAGAGGGTTAGACTAACATATAGGTAGATACCGTATGATGTTAAATGCGATGCTAATTTGTGTCATGCATGGCAGTAAATATGATCATCTATGATACTACTCTATTATACTATGCACTATAATTAAAGGTAGTATCATACACTAGTATCATATATATGCATGATACTAGTATATGATACTCTCCACTATGAGTAGCCTAAGTATAGCCTAACTAAAACACCCACATGTAGTTGTAGTAGGGTGTTGACTTTATATGCACTAAATGCAAGGTAAGTCCAAAAAATGACTTAAACATAGCAGACGAGACCTGAAATGTGCCAGAAAATCAAACCAAGGGTATATCCATGATTGTTTACCATGAATTTTTCGAGGCGGAACGATGTAGTAAATGACGATTTGGAGTCCGAAGTGCCGCATCTCCTTTTGGAAACTATGATCCTTCTTGTGAGATGCTCCGGTATGGAACATGCGAGCACCAAAACTTGTGCCACACTTTACCAAAAATTTTCCATGCGATCGTGAGAGCACGCCACAGTGACACAATGATTTTCATTATTTCCGGACTCTATATGCATTTCCTGAAATTAAAATACCAACAAGGCCTACGCCTCTGGCCGCACCCTGCAGCCGAACTGTTTGAAGTTTTTTTTCCCATTTCTCGGACAATGAATGAAAACTCGCAAAGCGACACACAAATGATCTTGCTAACGCCCACGTGTAGTTGCGACTATATATATATATGCAAAAAATGACTCAAATATAGCAAACGAGATCTCTTTTTTTTGCATATTCAAAGTTTGAGACTGCTAGCCAGGCCTGCCTCCTGGTAAAATGCACCAGAAAATCGAACCATATGGTACAATCGTGAATTCTTACCGTGAAAAATAATTGGAGGCGAAACGGTGAACTCATGTTTTCATTCAAACGAAAATATGTTGTTAGTTAATGTAAATGTTTTCAAATAGCACACGGTTCACTCACGAAAGCCGTGTGCCTACTAAACCTTGGCCGATGCCCCCCCACCACGCGCGCGATCTGAGTCGTGCGTTCTGATTGGCCAGAACCCAAACCCCACGGATCGTATGTCTACACCGTTGGATTCTCCATGATCGAACGACGAGCCTCATCCCTTTCGACAGCACATGCAGTTCCGGTTGTGATTTTATTTATATCCACAAATTGCATGTTAAATTCAAAAAATGTCTTAAATATAGCAAACGATACCTGAAATGCGTTAGAAAATCAAACCCATGGTATAATGGTGATTGCGTACCGTGGAAATTTTTATAAGGCCAAACGATGAAGTCACCGGCCACTGGATTTTGAATTGACATGTATCCTTTTGGAAACCATGGTCCTTCATGTGAGATGCTCCAGTTTGGAAGGAGTGATCATCAAAACTTGTGCCAAACTTTACCAAAAAATTTCCCCGGGGTCGTGAGAGCACGCCACGGGCACACACCGATTTTGATGATGTCTGGACTCCATCTGAATTCCCTGTAATTAAAATACCAACTAGGCCAACCCTGGTGGCCGCACCTTGCGGCCAAAATGTTTGAAACTTCTGCCCGTTTCTCGGACAATGGATGAAAACTCGCAAAGCGACACACAAATTATTTTTACACCTTCTTTTCTAAATAACACCCAGATGTAGTTATAGAACGGTTTTGAATTTATATGCACTAAATGCAAGGTAAGTGCAAAAAATGACGTGATTGTTTACCATGAAAAAAGTTCGAGGCGTAACGATGCAGTCACTGACGATTGGAGTCCGAAGTGCCGCGTCTCCATTTGGAAGCTATGATCCTTCTTGTGAGATGCTCCGATTTGGAAGGTGTGAGCATCAAAACTTGTGCCAACTTTACCAAAAAAATTCCATGGGATCCTGAGAGCACGCCACGGTGACACACCAATTTTCGTTATTTCCGGACTCTATATGCATTTCCTGTAATTAGAATACCAACAAGGCCTACGCCTCTGGCCGCACCCTACAGCCGAACTGTTTGAATGTTTTTCCCGTTTCTCGAACTATGAATGAAAACTCCCAAAGCGACACATAAATGATCTTGCTAGCTAGCACCCACGTGTAGTTGCGACTATAGCAAATGACTCAAATATAGCAAACGATACCTCAAATGCACGAGAAAATCGAACCATAGGGTACAATGGTGATTTCTTATCGTGGAAAACAATTTGGAGGCGAAACGATGAACTCTTGTTTTCATTCAAACAAAAATATGATGTTAGTTCATGTAAATGTTTTCAATTAGCACACGGTTCACTCATGAAAGCCGTGTGCCTACCAAACCATGGCTAATGCCCCCCCTTGCTGCTCGCGTGATTTGAGTCGTGCGTTCTGATTGGCCAGAACCCAAACTCCACGAATCGTACGTCTGCACCATTGGATGCTCCCAGATCGAACGGCAATCCTGATCCCTTTCAACAGCAAACGCAATTCGGCTAGGATTTGATTTATATGCCAAAATGCACGGTAAATGCCAAAAAATGTCTTAAATATAGCACACAAGACCTGAAATGCGCCAGCAAATCAAACCCATGGTATAATGGTGATTGCTTAACGTGGGAAAAATTTGGAGGTGAAACGATGAACTCACGTCTTCATTACAAAATTAGTACGTCTTCATTTCAAACGAAATTATTCTCTTTGTGCACACGAGCGCTTAGATGCAACCGTTTGCAGAGGCCTTTCCGCACGGTGATCGGGGATATTTTTTCACCCTTTTCACCTAGGCCGCCAACACCCCCCACTGCCCGCCCGCGTTTCACTCAACTAGTCCATCCAATCTCCATCGCCAGCTCCCCCTCCCCAGATCCATAGCAGAACCCTCTCCAGTGCCGGCGTGCTCACCCTGGCCGTGTACCCGCTCTTCAGCGTCAAGCCTACCTCCACTGCCATTCCCAACACGCGGCTGCCCGCGCCTCGCCGTCTTCGTTTGCTCGCCAGCCACCCTCGAGCATATCGATCCTGTAACCCTCGCCTCTCCTGTGGTCCGGCCGAGTTTGCATTAAGAAACCTATTAGTTACTGCTCTCCATCGCGGTGAGGCATATTTCCTCGCAATCCCTCTTCCTATTTCATTCCGTATGTTCCCAAATTGGCTATAAAATAATGGAGAGCATATATATGTTCATTATTTACCTTCCTAACTAGTACATATAAGCTGTATTTGTTCCAATAAGTTACTGCCGATTTACAGATGGTGGGTGCCCGAGTCACACAAACTTAACAAATAAGTTGTACATTTTCTAAATTATTGCATGACATGTTTAGAAAGCTTGATACCAAGTTGTTAGTTTTATGCTTATCCTCCTTTCCTGAGTTTCGCATGTGTTCTCTGTAGATGCCGAGTAGCAGCAACATCACTCATGCTTCAGGCGATGTATCTTCATCTGATTCCGACAATCCGAGGTCTTCAGCAGATGGTGAGGGATCAAGTAATCTTGAACGGGATAGAGCTGCAGCAATTACCCTTCCGGTCAGGACACGGAGGAACGCTCCAAGGAAGCCCACACACCAGCCTAAAGGTGTATATGAAGTAACCAAGATCGACTTAAAGTCTTGGGCTCCAACTAAACCAGATAAAGCACGCACGAGGTTCAGGAGTGTTTGTGGATTTGTTGGCAGGGCAAGGCTCAACATTAATCTGCCGGGGTTTCGGAAGGCTGACACAGAAACACGGCAAAGGATAGTCCGGGAGATCATGGATCACTTCAACATTCCAGAGCAGTGGAGAATGCACGTAGAACACGCTGCACTGAAGAAGGATAGGGATGCTTGGAGAAACTGGAAGCACGTGCTGTACATGAAGTATTGAGTGAAGGCAAGGACCCAATCCCCGCATACCCCCAAATTACAAAGGCAGACTGGGTAGAATTCAAAAGGGTCAGGGCAACTACAGAGTTTGTTGAGAAGAGTGCTAAGCAATCAGAACTTCAGAAGAGGAACACACACACCCACCGTATGGGTGTGGCAGGATACTATAGCATGAAACCGATATGGGACCAGGAAGACAAAGAAGCACTAGTGGCGGGTGGGAAACCGGCCTTTAGTGAAATCAGGGGCGAACGCGCTAGAGACTACTTGCGGGCACATGCAAGGAGGCGTGATGACGGAACTTATTACTTTGAAAACTCATGTGATGAAGTGCTATATCATGTGATGTTAAAGGCTTCCAAGATCCCTGGAAGGTTCTACAGGAACTCAGGGCCATGTGACATTTTGTCCATTTCTCTAAACAAGAGAGCCCCTGGCCATGCAAGGGGTATAGGTGTTAATGTCCCGCACAAGAGGGCTTTCACACTCAACAAAGAAGAGATGCTCAGCATGAAAAAAGCGAGGAGTGAAATGAAGCAGAATGAATTGTATGAAAGGTTGAGGAAGGACATGTATCTGGCTGTTCAAAAGAATATTGAGGAGTCAATGATGATGCAGAAGACTCTAACACTGACAAATAGCCAGCAGATGGGAGGGGAGGCGGGCATGGAGGATGCTGCTTATTGTGCGACAACACCGCACAAGAGTAGCTGTGCATCAGCTAACCCCAGGGACACTGAGACTGCAGCTGCTCATGATGATGCTATATCTGATCTATCTGGAATGAAAGACAGACTGAAGGGCGTGCTTACAAATTATGAAGAGACATTAAAATGTGCAACAACCTGGGTTTGCCCACCCTTCTTGGAAGAGGGCCTCTTGTTGGACAATGTGCCATTGAAACCAGGCTGTGTGAAGTGCTACGTGACTGAAGTAAAGCTTGGATTCAATGAATTTGCCCTGAAGAATGTCCTAGGAGACTTTGATGAGCAAAGGACCTTGGGAGAAACACTGTTACATCACATCCAGTGGCCACGAAAGGAAATAGAGTTCATCGATGAGATCCCTGAAGCCCCGCTAAGAGCAACCAATGTCGCCCCTCAACCGGTGATGCTTTCCTTGCCACAGCAGCTCTCGCGTGCTTCCTCCAAAGAACCTAATACTCATAATCCGACGGTTGATGCATCAACCTATGATCAGTCGGCCCGACTTTGTGCCGTACAGGCCATGTCATCGTTCGCCCCAGAGCAGCCAGTAGCAAGGCCTACAACTGCTGAAGACGCACCACTGGTTCAGATGTCGGCCACTGAAGCAGTGGGGGGAGACCCAGCTGCAGCACATGCCCAACAGACCAACCTGGTGGAACGGACTGCTAAGCAGTCTGATGCTTCGGAACTGCCTGCTAAGCAGTCTGTAGGTCCAGAACCAACTGCTCATCAGTCCGTCGGTCCGCAGCCGCGTGATCAGCATACCAATGCGTCAGCACTTCCTGCTCAGCAAACCAACGCGTTGGCACGGCCTCCTCACCACACCGACAAGTTGGCACCACCTGCGCAGAAACCCGACATAGCTTCAATGCATGGTCAGCAGTCCGATGCCTATGCTCCTACAGCTCAGCAGTCCGTCATAGTAGCACCGCCAGCTCAGTGGTCCGGCATAGCTAAACCGTCTGCTAAGCAGTCCATCGAAGCTTCACCGTCTGCTCGGCAGTCTACCTTTCAGCCAACCAGACGTTCTACCAGAAATGCTTCAAGTACCAAGAAGGAAGCGGCCAAAAAGGCTGCACCCCCGAGGAAGCATGCCGAGAGAGCGAAGAGGAAAGAGAATGATTGCCTCTTACTTAAAGCACTCATCGCCCAGAACCAAATTAACAGCAAGTGGTTCGAATCAGAGAGTAATATTATTTCGGACGGCATGAATGATGCAAAAATAGATTTGGTGCTTGCTAAAAATAAAGCAGATGTACTTGAAGCACGCAATTACGTCCATGGCCAGCCATTTCTTGTTGGCGAATACTTTGATGAGTGCAGCTCCAGTTGCCGCGAGTTACATGAATATTGCATGGATCAAATGTCAGCAGGTCATCATGGTCTGCTAGTCCACTACAACAGAGATCATTTCCGACACGATGCTGGTTCCATCAATGTGAGTTTTGAGGACTTACATCTCTTCTTCAACTTCAACGAGCTCGATGCCACTATTGTTAGATGCCTAATTTTGTAAGTACTTAACAAACTCTGATCAACTTCTCCATACAAGGATGTAAATGATAAACAGCTAACTGCATTTTATTCCTCTCAGCGGATTGAACACGCAGAGAAAAAAGGAGAGTGTGTATTTCATAGATCCTGCATTAGCAAATGGCACAACATTAGATGGTAAGGACCTACGGGACTAGGCCATTAACACGGTTGTCCGTATCTTCAAAAACACGTCCCATGCAGAATCATTTCTCTGGCCATATCATGAACGGTAAGTCAAGTAAACAACCACGCATAAACTAATTGTCTTTCAGATTTTGACATAATTCGTAAGTTCATGGCTTTCTTAATATGTAGCAATCATTGGATATTGGTATTCATTATTCCAAACAAGAACACGGTTTACTACATGGATTCTCTCAGAGAGTCAACAAACGCTCATGATCTGACGCATCTTCAGCAATTCATGGATAGGTACTGAATTCTATGATGTTGAAATTAATTTGCATTCATATCTGGTTCAATAATTGATGTTGTCAAAATTCATCTTCATTTGCAGTGCGCTCGCATTGTGGAAAACTAAACCAGGGAACCTGTTCAAGAGGGAACTACCTCTGCAGCACGAGATCGTTTCTCCGGTAACACACCGAAATCCGTTATTTTCAGAAAATTTATCCAATAGTCTGCAAATACATTTTCTTACGCTAGTCAAATGTTCAAGCTTCTAAATAAATTTCTTTCTATTTCTGTCCAAAGAAAAAAAATACATCTAACACCAGTTAGGTAGTTCCTAACAGGACAAATACATGACTAATTCTGTATAAAAAAATTTAGTGTCCTCAGCAACATGCAGGGACCAACCTTTGTGGATACTATGTTTGCAGACACATGATCTCCATCTGCAAATCTGCTGATAGTTGTGAAGATCCTCACTAATTAGTACCATTAAGTCTATCTTAATTAATATCTTCTACTCCACTCATATGGCACATTCTGATCTTAAAAATACTGTAGCTCATCTTAGAACCGAGGACCCCTGAACTGCTCCCCGCTGGTGAATTGCTGATGGTTCGGAGATTTATCAGCGACTTCTTCCTGAATCACTACATCAATCCCACTGGTGATAATGAAGATTTTAGCATGCGTTCTCCTGAAACATTGAGTAAGAGTTAGCCACTAAACATATACGCATGGATCCATTGTTTTCCATCTGATGAGGTCTTCGTATTTCGTACACTATGATTAATTATGTAATGCATATGTGTCGACAAATCATTGGAATTTAGCTACCATATGTTCAATTGCAATTGTTGCGAAATCTGATGAATGTCCTTCCTGTGGACACTATTTGTTCAATTGAATATTGTGGCGAATTTGCTTTTTGCATGCCGATTCAAAATAGGATATTTTTGTTTTAACCTGGCAATTGCTCCGCACACGGTTCAACTAAATGAGTGTGTGCAATCCACATCGGAAAGCGTACGTCAATCATAGCGGAACCGTCGGTGATACACAGCAGATCGCAAACGATTTGCAGCACTATTACGTGTGCATAGGGTCTCCGGAACTATTTGTGATATCACATTATCGCACACGAGAGCTCGGAGTAAACTGTGCCCAATGCAAAATACAATCCCAGTTGTAATTTTTCAGGAAACTTGTGGGATCCCAAACGAAAAGCACACGTCACTCTTGCTGCAACCGTCGGTGATACACAACAAATCACAAACGGTCTGCAGCACTTGTATGTGTGCGAAGGGGCTCCCAAACCATTTGTGATAGAACATTATCGCACACGGCAATTGTTGGGAAACATGTGCGATGGAGTCTTGCATGGCAGACGGGTTCCGCAGAAAACTCGTGTGCAATGGGGCACATATCGCACATAGTTCATATGTTGGCCCGTGTGCCTTACATACTGTTTCCCAAACAGTTCATTACGACACACCATTTGGTTTCACCGCATCATTAGAAACGTTTAAACACCGATCCACACATGCGAAAGAATTTAGTGTGTGCTGCATCGCACACGATTACATTTTGCAAGGCCTCTGGATCATGGCTCCATATCCCCGACGGTTTCTGGGTCGTGTGGGAAGGACCCCCCTATCGCCCACACTCACTTCGCGAAGGTTCCAAATGCCGTCATGGAAAGGGGTTAAAAACCGTTCGTATAGCACCTCGCTGTACCAGTGCGTGTCTCACCAATGTTGTGTTCTCACACGGTTTGGTGCGGAAATCGTGTGTGATGTTGTAATACCTAAAACAAACGACATGTATAAACTGTGTGCCGTATACAACATAGTGCGATAAGTAGTTCCCGACCGTTAGCATATCCCCACAGTTTGCCCATTTCCCCCAAATCCCTAGATAGCCTCCAAATTCCCTCGTGTGGCGCTGACATTGGGGGAATGCGGACCAGTGGCGCTGATGGTTTTGGTGCGGCTGCTCCTGCTCGTATCACGATTCTCGGTAGCGGCGCCATGACAGCGGTCACAGCCGAGCACTTGCCTAAGGTCATCAGAAGGTAGGTGTACTCCGGATCCGAATCGTCCTGTCTGGTTCCAATCTATCACGATCTTTTTTAGCATGTCCAAAGTAGCTCCCTACTGAATTCGTCCTGAATGACCCCCCCCCCCCACAGGAAAGCGATCAGCCGCTGAATCCAGAGTATGACTCCAGAGTCCCGCAACATGAGTTCAACTCTGAGTTTTGCACCACTGAGAAGTACCAAAAGCTGAGTTGAGTGCACGGGCACACTCCGCTCGACGTGTATGCATGGAGGGATTCAACAATGGCAGACCGTTTCTCTGTTGCCCCTTAGAGGTTAGTGCTAACTTCATCATTTTAGTTGAGTTAATGCCACCGCTCATCCTGAATACTATTTAACATTGGTAGGGATATGAGCCTTGTGCCTTTGTTAACTGGCTGGATGAATTATGGCATGGCAGGGCTCAGAGTGTTATCACCAAGCTCGTAGAAGATAACGTAAAGCTGAAGAAGAAACTGACTGATCTGGAGTGTACAATCAGTACGATGAAGCAAGAAAGAATCAATCACAGGCAACGGATGAAAGCAAGAGACAAGAAGGAACTAGCATGTGTAGTTGTGGTTGTCGCATTAGCCATCTTCTATGCGCTGTCTACAATGATGATTAGGGGTTTTGTTTGATTATTACTGGCTTCATCAATAAGAAGAGCTCAACGTATTGCTTGCCAACTGTCCTACTCCATTCGTACTGGTGCACAAGTCACATTACGAAAACCAAATAATCCCAAAACTCATTCCCTGTTTTTTGTCCTGAAAAAAGAAATCAACCAATAGGAGTCGTGGGGCTTGTATGCATTCAATGACTTCAGACTACTTAGCATAACATGTAATGGTCAATTCTCTACACGCAATGGTATTGATTAGCAAATAATCATCAAGTTCCCTCGTTCCCCCCCCCCCACCTAGGTCACCGGCACGAAGGGAGTAGTATGAAAAATGCTTGTTTCATATTTGGACGCTCCAACGTGTGTGCGTAATTATCACATTGAGAACTGCGCAACCCCGAGAATTTGGAGCGACTGGGTACAAATAAGTGCGGTTGATTATATCAGCGGTTAGATAATACGTCAATCACCCGCTTCAATTGACATTCCTCTTCTCTACATACCCCGCTTAAGTGTCCACCATCTTCATCGTCCCCGGCCTACTGCGCTACACAATTGCACACACTCTGCAATCTCGCTCTCTCGCGGTTTGTATATGTACCACAGCCATGTCGAGCGACAGTTTCGCCAACAGTCTGGCGCCCGGTGATAGGTCAACATCGGAATCATCCGCTCACCTTCCATGAGTCTGGCGTCGAGCCCAGACCTCGATTATATACGGATCATGGAAGGGGCACTGCCTCTGGTGTCGTCAGACGACAACCAGACGGATGAGGAGGTGTCGGAGGATGAAGAAGAGGACGACGATGATGATGATGAGGAATGGTCGAACGAGGAGGAGGAGGAGGATGACGACAGCAACGATGATGACGACGATGGCGGCGATGAAAAGCCAATGGTCAGCGGAAAGAAGCGTACTCGCCAATACCATGTCGCGGGGCCATCCAACAACAACAAGAAGAAGGACTAAATTAAGCAGACTGTATATATCTTTGTTTCCGTTCGCTCATATTAATTCGTTATCTCTGTTTCCCCTGTCAATCTCATCGTAGACGGTTAGCAATATGTATTCGACAGAGATCTTTTACATTATCGCCCATAGGTTGGTTTCTTGAATTGTGTGCCCTATCGCGCACACAATTCACAAAAAAAATCATATGCGCTGTCTATAATGATCGCATACAATTCTGATTACCAACCTGTTTGCCGGGTATCACACACATCTTGTTACGCCGAATCATTTGTGTTCAACTCGATCATCACAAACGGTTCATCGGAGCGAACTATATGTCGTATATCACACACACCTTGATATGGCTTCCTATTTCTGTTGTTCTGGATCATCACAAACAGTTCGTATGGATCAACCGTATGCCACACATCGCACACGCAACTAAAATCTGGATCATGTTTGATGTCTCTGCCAACGTAAATGTTTCGTATCATTTTTGACAGTTTTATGACATCACCATTTGCGATTAATGCATCACACACAGTTTCTTCAAAGGGTCTCTGATTGTAGTGTAAATAGGTTCATATGGAGAGAAAAAGAAACCACTCCACTATATACATAGCCAGGAGCCTACATGGTTGCTTGTTGGGTTTGCTCTCTTCACAATCTCTCGCATAAAACGACTGTGGCTAAGTCTCTAGTCACACATCCGGGCGGATCACGTCCATTAGGGGAAGGGGAGGATGTTTTGTGTAGATGCGGTCGCCGTCGGCGAGGGCGAAAACCCACTGTCGGCGCGTCCCGATCAGGGGTCCCCGCCGTTCTCTCTCACAAAGCCAGCGCGGTTGCCTTCGTCCCTTGCTCACTGCCACGACGTGGGCAGATGCCGCCTCCCACCGCCCTCCTAGCTACATCCCGATATCCCTCAGGTACAACTTCCTTTACAGCCGGCTTGCACCACTGCCCCAGCTGCCTACATCACTCCATGTGGATATTTCTCTACTTCTTTGCCCCGCACGTACCTCTACTGGCTTCTACTGTATTTGTGATGATTTTATGTCTCATCAACTAGAGCCACTAGTCTTATTCTAATCACACCTCTTCAATTTCTTTGCCGCAGGGATGCTCAGCTCGATTTTAGTGAAACTGCACAAAATGATCCGATGGTCAAAGGGTTGCAAACTTCATTCCTTCGAAAGGTTCAACCTTGCCAGCAAATTAAAGCCTGGTTAGGGTTTAGGGTTCAAGGCCCAGGGACTACATGGATCATTTTTTTCTTTAGTTGTCTCTGTTCCAAAATAAGTCTCTCAACTTTAGTACAACTTTGTACTAAAGTTGGCATAAAGTTGAGACACTTATTTTGGAATGGAGGGAGTACATATTGGCTATGATATGTGAATCATTGAGATGCAATAGCATACATGTTAGTCTCCTTTGTATTTGATGGAATGTTGCAACGGGGCAACCTTGGACGCAAGCTACATGAAACAGAAGCTCAAAGCTTCATAGCATTGTACAATTTTATCTCGCTGAGAAATTACAGTACTGTGTACTAAAGAGTTGGGTGTCGCACGGTGTCCAAAAAATATGGTGATAGTGTGAGGTGGGCCATGTAATCATTGAGGTGCCGTGTTTTCGCTGCTTTCGCACTCCTCTGCTATAAGAGTGGAGATGCTCTACCTCCTTTTGCCGAAACGTGGGACATCCAGCATCCGGTGCACGTGTCCTGAACCAAAGTAATGTGTACAGTACAACTAAGACTCAGAACGGTCGTACCACCTCAGTAATAATGACCAATGAGCCGTCAAATCACATAGACCCGGCAGTAAGTTGGACGGACAAAGCAACCATCACTCTTCGTTGAATCCGCTTCTCCCTTCAACGCATGCGCCAGTGAGAGGTCGCGTCCTCTCTGCCCAAGCATGAATGCGACACCAATTCTCTCGAGCGGTGTTGACCATTTCGGGCGGGAAGCACGTGCGGGCGATGGAGAGGGTTTGAGTGGGCCAGTGTGGTGAGGAGCGGGCATGGCAGCTCTCCTGACTGGAAGCCCAGAAATGAGAGGATGCACCGACTCTCATGGCTAAATCATAGTACGACACACCATCTCTCTATAGGTAGCTGTGTCGCTCTCTCTAACACACACACGCTGTTAAAAAAACACATACACACGCGCGTGCACACACAGGTTCATAGAATAGGTATATCATGGGAGTGGGAAACCACATGAAGTGAGATAAATGGAGTACGTATAAGAAGGGAAGAGGTACACGCATGTCTGTCGGAGACACAGTCGCTGCCTCGCACTATAGCCCAGCCGACCACAGTACGACAACCGGATTTGTGCCTCTCTCGTCTCGGTGCTGGTGGTCAACTGCTATATCTGCGGCTACATGATTTGACGCACGCGGCTGCCAGATTTGGAGCATTCCTGTGACGCCCCCAGCCCGATCGTGCACTAATCATACACGCAAATGCACACGATCGAGCCTAAGGACTCACGGGAAGATATCACAACACAACTCTAAAACATAAATAAGTCATACAAGCTTTATATTACAAGCCAGGGGCCTCGAGGGCTCGAATACATAAGCTTGCGAACAAGCGTCAGCGGAAGCATCAGATATCTGAGTACAGATATGAAATAGAAACAGAAAGGCCTTTAGGAAGGCGGGGCAAAATAAAACACTACGATCGAAAGGCGAAGGCCTCCTGCCTGGGACCATCCGATCCTACTCCTGGTCGTCAGTCAACTCGTAGTAGTATCCATCCTCTGGGTAGTAGTAGTAACGATCGTCGGGGCATCTGTCTCAGGGGGCTCCGTCCTCTGGTCACGTCAAACTGATATGGGGAGAAAAAGGAAAAGAAAGCAACCGTGAGTACTCTGAAGTACTCAGCAAGCAAGGATCTACACTACATATGCAACATTATCAAGGGGAGGCTGTATATGTGGACTGGGCTGCAGAAATGCCAGAATAGAGAGAAGGCCTAGTCCTATCGAAGACTAGCATCTTCAGCGATCTTGCAGCAGTAGAAGAGAGTAGAACAATACCATATAATGTAGCAGTAATAATATCAACCTCACCCAGAGATCCTTTCTCGACTCCCTGCGAGAAAGCAATCTCAGATCCATACATTCATCAACCTCGTCCTGAGATCCCTTCTCGACTCCCTGCGAGAAGCAATTCCAGAGCCATATATACAGGTCTCATCACAGGTATCCAGTTCTAAATTGTATCAATCAGGATACAACTCCGAGTGTCCTTTACCGTAGGACCGGCTATCGATAGAAGTGTTCTTCCCTGCAGGGGTGCACCAACTTACCCAACACGCTCGATTAACTTCGGCCGGACACACTTTCCTGGGTCATGCCCGGCCTCGGCCAAACGACACATCGCAACCCTACCTACAGCTTAGCAGAGAGGTCCCCGTCGGTCTACATCCTAAGCGCTCAGAGGTCTTGGGCCATCGCCCTGTGCACTCCGAGTCGTTGCGTGCAGGGGGAAGCCAGGCACCAGGGGGGCGCCGGTCCGTCCCGGCCGCAAGGCTGAACTAGACGTCTGACAGAGCTTTCGGCTGATGCTACGATGCAGAACGCCCATACTATGCCCATGTGATGGTTAGTGCTATCAGACCAGAGGCCTGCTCGGATCAAATATCCAAATCGCTAGGACTAGGGGCTTGCGGTAACGAGCAGAGACTCACGAAAGATGTGACCCCGTCGCCCCGTCTCGAGGACTTGCGGCAAGGGTTAAGAATGCCCGGCCGCGCCTCGTATTCACCACTCGGGAACCACACTGGCAACCCGCCTTCACATCACACGCGGGTACCCCTCAGGGTCGACCCGCCTTTCCAAGTAACATTGTAAGGTCCAAGTATCCGTGTGTCCATAACATCAGGGAATCCGAGGTATCACCCTCATTGAATTCCCACTAGATGTATCCGTCAAGGTGAACTAGGAGGAATCACCCTCACTGGGTCCACACTTGAGGTGTTGTAGGACAGCGTCGTTATCGGAAGCGGTGAAGGAGGAATCACCCTCGATGACCACGACCGAATAGCTACTCTACAGAGTTAACATCAGAAGTGCTACAAGAGGTTTCACCCTCGGCACTCGATAGTAACGCTGCAGTGTCGTTACAACTAAGGGGGGGTGATGTGCGGTGTCGGGTCCTGGTCTTCAATCCCATTGATCGGGTCTTCTGACGATCCAGCGCGGCAGTCGGGATAAGTGGGGTCACTGATAGGTCTCTACCCAGCCTGGACTAAACAGTTTAGGATATGTAGGTAATTATCAACAGTAGGTTACAATGAACAGGCTATGCATCAGAATAGGTAAAGCAGCAGCAGCAGCAGCAATTCTAATGCAAGCATGGGAATATAGAATGGGCGATATCGGGATGATCAAAGGAGGGGCTTGCCTGGTTGCTCGGCGGCAAGGGCAAGGTCGTCTATGGTGTCTTCGGGCTCCGGAGCTGCGTCGGTCTCGGGGACGACGTCGGGGTCGGGGGCTATCGAGAGAGAAGAGGGGGAGGAAACAGTATAAATATATAGCAAACATGAGCATGACAAATACGATACACGGTGCTAGGGGTAGTCTAACGCAGCATCACACGTAACAGACGGAGCGGGAGAATATCTGACGATATTTCCCGGGCCTTTGGAATTATCGGACAGAGGATAAGAGGGGAACGGTTGCAAGTTCGGATAGTTAGGGACGCGTGACGGACGAACGGACCGCGTATTCAGATTCGTCTCGTCGTTCTGAGCAACTTTCATCTACAAAGTTTTTCGATCTGAGTTACGGATTATTTAATATGATTTTCTAAAGTTTTTATTAATTTCTGGAATTTAATTAATTATTTAAATTAACATTATCCGAAACAGTGTCTTGCTGACGTCAGCATGACATCAGCAGTCTGTTAAGATTAATTAGGGTTTAATTAAGTTAATCACAGATTAATTAGTTAGTTTAATTAAACAGAGTTAATTAGGTTAATTATATAATTAATTATCTATTTCTTTTAATTCTTTTTTTTTATTCCAGGGCAGGCCCCACATGGCAGTGGCCCGGGGCGGACACGTCCGCGGCCAGGCCCATTCGGGGTCGGACAGGTCCGGCCAATGGAGCGGGTCAACACGCACCCGCGCGGCGACGCGGCTACGGGCGCGCGCCGGCGCGGGGAGTGGCGAGGCGACGCCGAGTGGCGCGCGGGCGCAGGCGGCAAGCTGGGCTCGGCGGCAGCTGGCGAGCAGTGGCGTGCGCGGGCGGCGAGCAGCACGCGGAGCAGCAGTAGCAGCGCGGGCGGCGGCGCAAGACAGCGGCAGCAGCGAGGCTGCGCGGGCGAGGCGTGCGGCGAGCGAGGCGAGCACAGAGGGACGCGGGGGGCACGAAGTGGTGCAGCGAGCGCGGCCATCGGCGTGGGCGGGCGAGCCAGGGCGCGGCCGGAGTGCGGCGACCGGGACGGGCGACGGGGACGGGGAGAGAGAGGGAGGCGGCGGCGGGGCTCACATTCGTTGCCGGGGTTCGGGGGCCGGCGAGGCTCGGGGTAGCCGTTGAGGGGGAGGACGAGGAGGCGGCGGGGGGTTCGGTGGTCCAGCGAGGGAGGGCAGCGACGGCGACGAGGGAGGCGGCGAGCGCAGGCTCCGGGGAGGAGGCGAGGCGTCGGCGGCTGGCGGTCCGACGAGGTGGCGAATGGGCGCCGGCTTGGTGGCGTCGAACGGCGACGGGGAGCGGGGCGGCGCGGTCGCCGGGGTCGCCGCCCCTCGATCTGGATCGGGTCGGGGGAAGCAGAGGAGCGAGGGAAGAGTGCGGGGTGGGCTAGGGTTTGCTGGCCTCCAGGGGGAGGCCATATAGGGAGGGAGTGGGCCGGCCAGCTGGGCCTTGGCCCAGTTGGGCCGGGGGGGGGGCTTTTCCTTTTCCTTTTTCTTTTCTTTTCTCTTTTTATTTATCCATACCCCTGTTTAGTAAATAGTTAGGCCCCAAACCGAATTTTGTAAAAAGGGAGACCTAGTCCATAAATACCAGTGCTTTATTCCCTAACACCTAAAATTAGTTTGGGCAAAACATTATTTCATACTTAAATTAGATTTAATAAATGGTTATTAAATATTGTTTTTAGTCGCTGTTTGAAGATGTTTGAGTCACTTACCCAACTCCAATGATGTTGGTTTTAATTTTAGAATTGTCTCTGATTTATTTGCTATTTAATGAACAATTTAGTTTCTATGTTGGACAACTTTTATTTTCCACTTTCATTTAATTTTGAATTTGAGGTTAGGAGTTGAAATGCAATATGATGTTAATGATGATCATGCACTGATAATCATGCTGACTTGGCATTATCAAAATGGGATTACTGTGGCTAACCACCGGGGGTGTTACAAATCTCCTCTACTAACAAGAATTCTCGTCCCGAGAATTAAGAAGTAGAAGGAAAAAGTTCGGGGTATTCCGCACGAAGATTATCCTCGCGTTCCCAAGTGGCTTCATTTTCAGTATGATTTGACCACTGCACTTTGAGGAACTTGGTAACCTTCTGACGGGTTCGACGTTCCGCTTCATCGAGAATGCGGATCGGATGTTCCTTATATGAAAGATCATCATGTAATTCGAGCATCTCGTGATCCACAGCTCGGTGCGGAGATTCCTTGAAGCATTTACGAAGTTGCGACACATGGAAGACGTCGTGGATATGAGAGAATTGCGGAGGCAATTCCAATTTATACGCCACCTGTCCACGCCTAGCAACAATGCGGAAAGGACCAATGTAGCGCGGAGCTAACTTGCCCTTGATTCCAAAACGGTGAGTGCCTTTCATAGGTGTGACACGAAGATAAGCTTGATCACCAGGTTGATAAGTCAAACCCCATCGTTTGCGATCATAGTTGCTCTTCTGGCGGTCCTGAGCCGCCTTGAGATTTTCACGGACGATATGGACTTGTTCTTCGGCGTGTTGAATAATATCCGGTCCAACAAGAGGTCGTTCCCCAGTTTCTGACCAATTCAGAGGGGTTCGACACTTACGTCCATAGAGAACTTCAAAGGGGGCCATTTTCAGACTAGCTTGATAGCTGTTGTTATAAGAGAACTCGGCATATGGAAGAGATTCTTCCCACTTCTTGCCGAAAGAAACAACACAAGCTCGTAGCATGTCTTCAAGCACTTGATTGACTCGTTCAACTTGGCCTTGGGATTGAGGATGATAAGCTGAACTCCAGGTAATATGAGTTCCCATAGCCTTTTGGAAACTTTCCCAGAAATGACCAGTGAATATGCTGCCACGGTCTGAACTGATCTCTTTCGGGATACCGTGGAGTGAAACAATTCTGGAGATATATAACTCTGCTAACTGACTAGCAGTGATCGTCTCCTTGACAGGCAGAAAGTGTGCAACTTTGGAGAGTTGGTCGACGACGACAAGAATAGCATCGTGACCCTTCTGTGACCTGGGAAGTCCTGTAACGAAATCCATCTGAACCTTATCCCATTTCCATAGAGGAATAGGGAGTGGTTGCAGAATTCCAGCTGGTTTCTGATGTTCTGCTTTAACGCGACGACACACATCACATTCAGCAACATATCGAGCAATGTCTTGCTTCATTCTAGACCACCAGTATCTTTGACGGAGATCACGATACATCTTGGTGCTACCCGGATGAATAGACAGCGGGGTATCATGTGCCTCCTTCATAACTTTGTCAGTCATAAGCTCGAAGCGAGGTACGACAATGCGGTCTCTGAAATACAAGGTTCCATCTTCAGACAGCGAGAAATCCCTGTACTTTACAAGGTGAAGGTCTTTCTTCATCAGATCAACTTCAGCATCTTTAGCTTGCGCATTCTTAACAGCTTTCTCAAGGTCTGGTTCAACAACCAAGGTTTTTAGGTATCCTTGGGGAACTATCTCGAGATTTAGCTTTCGAAGCTCTTCATACAGAAGTGGTTGCTGTAGCTGAACCTCAAGTTCGCAGCAATAGGATTTGCGGCTCAACGCATCAGCCATTACATTAGCCTTGCCAGGGGTATAAGAAATACCCAAATCATAGTCCGCAATGGTCTCCATCCATCTTTGCTGACGGAGATTCAGAGATGGCTGAGTGAACAAGTACTTCAAACTTTTATGATCCGTGTATATCTCGCAACGATTACCGAGAAGGTAATGTCGCCATAACTGCAATGCATAGATGACAGCAGCTAGTTCAAGATCATGTACCGGATAATTCTCTTCATGTGGGCGCAACTGACGAGAGCCATAAGCAATCACTTTACGCTCTTGCATTAGGATACAGCCTAATCCTTCACGGGATGCGTCACAATAAATCACGAAGTCTTTACGGGAATCTGGAGGAGCAAGTACTGGGGCAGACGTTAGCTTGTCCTTGAGTGTTTGAAAGCTTTCCTGACATTTTTCTGTCCATTCAAACTTAACGCCCTTGTGAAGCAGATCAGTCAACGGCTTAGCAATCTTAGAAAAATTCTCAACAAAACGACGGCAATAACTTGCAAGACCGAGAAAACTTCTCACTTGCTTGACGTTCTTCGGAGGAGTCCAGTCAAGAATAGCCTGAACTCGTTCTGGGTTAACGGCAATGCCATCTTTCGAAATCACATGGCCGAGATATGTCACTTCAGACAACCAGAATTCACATTTAGAATATTTGGCATACAGTTGGTGTTCTCGGAGCCTTTCCAGTACAAGACGGAGGTGTTCAGCATGTTCTTCCTTATTCTTTGAATAAACCAGAATATCATCTAGATATACCACGACGAACTTGTCGAGGTAATCCATGAAGATGTAATTCATCAGACGGGAAAATGTGGCTGGAGCATTGGTTAAGCCAAATGACATGACTGTGTACTCATAAGAACCATAGCGAGTAACGAATGCTGTCTTGGGAACATCCTCTTCACGAACACGGATCTGATGGTAACCCAACCTCAAATCAAGTTTAGAGAATACCGATGATCCAGTAAGTTGATCATACAAATCATTGATCCGAGGAAGCGGATATTTATTCTGAATGGTGGCTTGGTTAATGGGCTGATAATCCTGAACCAATTGGTTAGTTCCATCCTTCTTCTTAACGAAGAGTGAAGGTGCTCCCCAAGCAGAGGAACTGGGGCGGATGAAACCTTTCTTAAGTGATGTGTCGATTTCTTCCTTAAGTTCGAGAAGATGATGCGGAGGCATCTTATAAGGACGCTTTGCAATAGGAGTAGTGCCTGGTTTCAAGTCAATGACAAACTCGACAGCTCTAGCAGGGGGTATTCCTGGAAGTTCTTCTGGAAATACATCTTGAAAATCATGAACAACTGGAACGTTCTCGATGCCTTCAAGAGGTGAAGCATTCAATGCATTCAGAAGATAAATCTGAGCTTCGGCGTCCTGAACTGTTCGAGCCGAGTATCTGAGTGTCTGTCCGGAAGGATGAGTGAGCTGGACTGTCTTAGCAGCGCAATCAATCAAAGCATTATGGGCTGTCAACCAGTCCATACCGAGAATGATGTCTATGTCGGAAGGTCCAAGAGCAATAAGGGAAGCAGAGAATATCAACCCTTCAATCTCGATTTGATTGTTGTGACTTACCATCTTGGTTTGCCACCTGGAACGGGGAGTGATAATCTCTAATGGTGTGGGCAATAACTCTAGAGGTAGCTCATGCCGCTGAGCAAATTGTTGAGACACAAAGGAATGTGATGCCCCGGAATCAAAGAGAACAGAAGCTGCAACTGAATTAACTGACAGAGTTCCCATCACGATTTTTGTAGACTCACGAGCTTCTCCCATTTTGACGTGGGTGACCTGGCCTCGGTCCATAGCAGACATCCTGGCCTTACGATTCCTACAACGATGGGTTCGATGGCCCTTCGTACGACCATCAGGAGGACATGGGGCATCCTGAGGAGAAGCCGTAACATTAGGCGGTCCATCATGAACCGATAGCTGTCTCGGCGGTGAAGGCAGACGAGGTGCAACATATGACGGCCTTGGTGTTGGAGCAGGTCGGTGATGAACATTGTGTGGGATCCAAACTCGACGTTTCTGAACAGGCTGACCCGAGGGTGAGCCTGCTTCACGAGTGCGTTTGAGCGACTCCTGGCATTCAGTCAGAGCTGTTTCAATTCGGAAAGATTTGCTGACAAGCGTTGCGAAGTCTGTGCAATCAAGGACTGCAAGTGCGAGTTTTATGTCAGTACGGAGTCCTTCACGGAATTTATCCTGCTTACGGGCGTCAGTGCAGACGTCATCTTCAGCATAGCGGGACAATTCAAGAAATTTCCTCTGATATTCATCCACAGTCATTGTGCCCTGGGTAAGTTTGCGAAACTCCTGCTTCTTCTGGTCCATCAGGCCTTGAGGAATGTACCGTGCACGAAAAGTCGACTGAAATTCCTGCCAAGTGGTTACGGTTTCAGCAGGCAACATACCCTTGTGGCTTTCCCACCATTGAGCCGCTGGGCCCTTTAGGTGGAATGTCGCAAAGGTGACGTAACTGTCAGGGGCAACATTAGCTGATTCCATCTCAAACAGGATGTCACGAAGCCAATCATCAGCATCCATAGGATTGGTGGAGTTGCGGAAAACGGACGGATTGAGGCGCACAAATTCTGCCAGAGTTATTGGAACATTCTGTTGCTGAGCATTTTGATTTGGGAACTGAGCCAATAGTCCGGTCATAAACTGACGGTTAAGCTCAAACTGCTGACGGTTGATTTCAAACTGCTGTATCATTGCGGCAATATAGGGTGGATGTGGAGGATCGTCAGCCATCCTGCCAAATCAACAGGGGCAATTTAGCTAGTAACTTGCAGGTGTATGGAATTATTTATGAAGTAACACGCACAACAGAAGGAAGTGCAATAGATACTTCATCATATTCGCACCAGACATTCAAAGCCACACATAGCCTCGGTTAGCATCCGGCATTACGACAGTTGAAAAGGGAAGGGCTAGACATCTAGGCGGCGCGCAGGCACGCGATATGGGAGTACACAACGAGACATAGCAAAGGCTAGATCCACGTCGGAGAAAACTATTGGAGCGAGGAATCTGCACGTGACAACACAGGGTGCCCTCGATAAGAGGATCCTGTAAGCAGAACCTGGCCCTCAATCTTGAAGCAAGGGGGAATATCTTCAGAACACCGGGTGGATGTGACCACGAGAACCTAATGTTGGAGTTAGTAAAATCATTTAACCCGAATAGAAGAGAGGTCAGAGTCCCAGAGTAAAGGTCGAGGAGTAAAAGATCCTAATACCACCCAATTGGCGACGTGGGCCCGTAAGCCACACAGCCAAGTTAGTAAAACAGTTTTCCGGTTTCTAGACTCAACTTCGGCCAAGGAGTTGGAAAGGGGATTCCTACAGGCAGTCGGCTCTGATACCAACTTGTGACGCCCCCAGCCCGATCGTGCACTAATCATACACGCAAATGCACACGATCGAGCCTAAGGACTCACGGGAAGATATCACAACACAACTCTAAAACATAAATAAGTCATACAAGCTTTATATTACAAGCCAGGGGCCTCGAGGGCTCGAATACATAAGCTTGCGAACAAGCGTCAGCGGAAGCATCAGATATCTGAGTACAGATATGAAATAGAAACAGAAAGGCCTTTAGGAAGGCGGGGCAAAATAAAACACTACGATCGAAAGGCGAAGGCCTCCTGCCTGGGACCCTCCGATCCTACTCCTGGTCGTCAGTCAACTCGTAGTAGTATCCATCCTCTGGGTAGTAGTAGTAACGATCGTTGGGGCATCTGTCTCAGGGGGCTCCGTCCTCTGGTCACGTCAAACTGATATGGGGAGAAAAAGGAAAACAAAGCAACCGTGAGTACTCTGAAGTACTCAGCAAGCAAGGATCTACACTACATATGCAACATTATCAAGGGGAGGCTGTATATGTGGACTGGGCTGCAGAAATGCCAGAATAGAGAGAAGGCCTAGTCCTATCGAAGACTAGCATCTTCAGCGATCTTGCAGCAGTAGAAGAGAGTAGAACAATACCATATAATGTAGCAGTAATAATATCAACCTCACCCAGAGATCCTTTCTCGACTCCCTGCGAGAAAGCAATCTCAGAGCCATACATTCATCAACCTCGTCCTGAGATCCCTTCTCGACTCCCTGCGAGAAGCAATTCCAGAGCCATATATACATGTCTCATCACAGGTATCCAGTTCTAAATTGTATCAATCAGGATACAACTCCGAGTGTCCTTTACCGTAGGACCGGCTATCGATAGAAGTGTTCTTCCCTGCAGGGGTGCACCAACTTACCCAACACGCTCGATTAACTTCGGCCGGACACACTTTCCTGGGTCATGCCCGGCCTCGGCCAAACGACACATCGCAACCCTACCTACAGCTCAGCAGAGAGGTCCCCGTCGGTCTACATCCTAAGCGCTCAGAGGTCTTGGGCCATCGCCCTGTGCACTCCGAGTCGTTGCGTGCAGGGGGAAGCCAGGCACCAGGGGGGCGCCGGTCCGTCCCGGCCGCAAGGCTGAACTAGACGTCTGACAGAGCTTTCGGCTGATGCTACGATGCAGAACGCCCATACTATGCCCACGTGATGGTTAGTGCTATCAGACCAGAGGCCTGCTCGGATCAAATATCCAAATCGCTAGGACTAGGGGCTTGCGGTAACGAGCAGGGACTCACGAAAGATGTGACCCCGTCGCCCCGTCTCGAGGACTTGCGGCAAGGGTTAAGAATGCCCGGCCGCGCCTCGTATTCACCACTCGGGCACCACACTGGCAACCCGCCTTCACATCACACGCGGGTACCCCTCAGGGTCGACCCGCCTTTCCAAGTAACATTGTAAGGTCCAAGTATCCGTGTGTCCATAACATCAGGGAATCCGAGGTATCACCCTCATTGAATTCCCACTCGATGTATCCGTCAAGGTGAACTAGGAGGAATCACCCTCACTGGGTCCACACTTGAGGTGTTGTAGGACAGCGTCGTTATCGAAAGCGGTGAAGGAGGAATCACCCTCGATGACCACGACCGAATAGCTACTCTACAGAGTTAACATCAGAAGTGCTACAAGAGGTTTCACCCTCGGCACTCGATAGTAACGCTGCAGTGTCGTTACAACTAAGGGGGGGTGATGTGCGGTGTCGGGTCCTGGTCTTCAATCCCATTGATCGGGTCTTCTGACGATCCAGCGCGGCAGTCGGGATAAGTGGGGTCACTGATAGGTCTCTACCCAGCCTGGACTAAACAGTTTAGGATATGTAGGTAATTATCAACAGTAGGTTACAATGAACGGGCTATGCATCAGAATAGGTAAAGCAGCAGCAGTAGCAGCAATTCTAATGCAAGCATGGGAATATAGAATGGGCGATATCGGGATGATCAAAGGAGGGGCTTGCCTGGTTGCTCGGCGGCAAGGGCAAGGTCGTCTATGGTGTCTTCGGGCTCCGGAGCTGCGTCGGTCTCGGGGACGACGTCGGGGTCGGGGGCTATCGAGAGAGAAGAGGGGGAGGAAACAGTATAAATATATAGCAAACATGAGCATGACAAATACGATACACGGTGCTAGGGGTAGTCTAACGCAGCATCACACGTAACAGACGGAGCGGGAGAATATCTGACGATATTTCCCGGGTCTTTGGAATTATCGGACAGAGGATAAGAGGGGAACGGTTGCAAGTTCGGATAGTTAGGGACGCGTGACGGACGAACGGACCGCGTATTCAGATTCGTCTCGTCGTTCTGAGCAACTTTCATCTACAAAGTTTTTCGATCTGAGTTACGGATTATTTAATATGATTTTCTAAAGTTTTTATTAATTTCTGGAATTTAATTAATTATTTAAATTAACATTATCCGAAACAGTGTCTTGCTGACGTCAGCATGACATCAGCAGTCTGTTAAGATTAATTAGGGTTTAATTAAGTTAATCACAGATTAATTAGTTAGTTTAATTAAACAGAGTTAATTAGGTTAATTATATAATTAATTATCTATTTCTTTTAATTCTTTTTTTTTTATTCCAGGGCAGGCCCCACATGGCAGTGGCCCGGGGCGGACACGTCCGCGGCCAGGCCCATTCGGGGCCGGACAGGTCCGGCCAATGGAGCGGGTCAACACGCACCCGCGCGGCGACGCGGCTACGGGCGCGCGCCGGCGCGGGGAGTGGCGAGGCGACGCCGAGTGGCGCGCGGGCGCAGCGGCAAGCTGGGCTCGGCGGCAGCTGGCGAGCAGCGGCGTGCGCGGGCGGCGAGCAGCACGCGGAGCAGCAGTAGCAGCGCGGGCGGCGGCGCAAGACAGCGGCAGCAGCGAGGCTGCGCGGGCGAGGTGTGCGGCGAGCGAGGCGAGCACAGAGGGACGCGGGGGGGCACGAAGTGGTGCAGCGAGCGCGGCCATCGGCGTGGGCGGGCGAGCCAGGGCGCGGCCGGAGTGCGGCGACCGGGACGGGCGACGGGGACGGGGAGAGAGAGGGAGGCGGCGGCGGGGCTCACATTCGTTGCCGGGGTTCGGGGGCCGGCGAGGCTCGGGGTAGCCGTTGAGGGGGAGGACGAGGAGGCGGCAGGGGGTTCGGCGGTCCAGCGAGGGAGGGCAGCGACGGCGACGAGGGAGGCGGCGAGCGCAGGCTCCGGGGAGGAGGCGAGGCGTCGGCGGCTGGCGGTCCGACGAGGTGGCGAAGGGGCGCCGGCTTGGTGGCGTCGAACGGCGACGGGGAGCGGGGCGACGCGGTCGCCGGGGTCGCCGCCCCTCGATCTGGATCGGGTCGGGGGAAGCAGAGGAGCGAGGGAAGAGTGCGGGGTGGGCTAGGGTTTGCTGGCCTCCAGGGGGAGGCCATATAGGGAGGGAGTGGGCCGGCCGGCTGGGCCTTGGCCCAGTTGGGCCGGGGGGGGGGGGGGCTTTTCCATTTTCTTTTCTTTTCTCTTTTTATTTATCCATACCCCTGTTTAGTAAATAGTTAGGCCCCAAACCGAATTTTGTAAAAAGGGAGACCTAGTCCATAAATACCAGTGCTTTATTCCCTAACACCTAAAATTAGTTTGGGCAAAACATTATTTCATACTTAAATTAGATTTAATAAATGGTTATTAAATATTGTTTTTAGTCGCTGTTTCAAGATGTTTGAGTCACTTACCCAACTCCAATGATGTTGGTTTTAATTTTAGAATTGTCTCTGATTTATTTGCTATTTAATGAACAATTTAGTTTCTATGTTGGACAACTTTTATTTTCCACTTTCATTTAATTTTGAATTTGAGGTTAGGAGTTGAAATGCAATATGATGTTAATGATGATCATGCACTGATAATCATGCTGACTTGGCATTATCAAAATGGGATTACTGTGGCTAACCACCGGGGGTGTTACAATTCCGGCCGCCTGCGACTGCGCCTTGCCATGGATTGTCCGGGTACCGGGTCGCACAACAATGGCAATGCCTCCATGTCGCATGCAGGTACTGAATCCGCCTCTAGCCGCTTGGATCTATCTCGTCGGTGGATCACCGGCAAAGACATGGCCGACCATCATCCGGGCTCGGCCCTGGCCCAGCGGCTAGTCGGTTCACTGTTGCCGCTCATAAAGTGCGATGGCTACCCGCGGCAGGTTGTGCGCCTCATTTCGACCACGCCAAAACATCCCGGATGGGTGTTCATCAAGTGCAAAAAAGATAAGGTGCATAGTACTTCTTTTGATTTGGCTGTGCTCTCGCACATGTTCGGCAGCTTATACTCAAACTTGTGTGTAGGATGGATGCAAGTTTTGGTTTTGGGAAGAAGAATACATCGATCTATTGATAGCATGAAATTTGGTAGATGCTCGTGCACTCCTTGCTAGAATAGAGGCTAGAGATGAGACTAGAGATGATATTAGATGTGAAGCAACGTCCAGTTCTTTAGAATCGAAGAAGAAAGAAGTATGCAAGCTCGAGAAGCCACGGATCAATAATGAAGACATAGATAAGATATTAATACAATTAGTGGGAGCAGTTATGGAAATTGGATATCTTTTAAAATGTCTAATTGTGGTTCTTGTTTTCTTTGGTCTTGCTCTCCTAGCAAAGAATTGGTGAATGTACTTCCCCGTATCAAAATGTCGTTATTGAAATAAAGAAATGTGCTAGATAATAAATGTGTGCATACGGCTGGTGGCCGTATTAATTACGTTGGTTCTGAACTTTTTCCACTAGTTAATTATGTTGGCAAACTTTGATAGAAATACTCCGTAAAGAAATATAAAAGTGTTTAGAACACAGAAAAAAAGAAGCCAATAATATTTATTTTTTGTTGGCATGTATTAGCAGTTTACTATTTCCTTCTTTTTGGTTTATTGGGCTAATCTCATTTTCTTTGTTTTACCTTATTATACAATCTTATTATCACTTCTTTCCACCACATGTTCACATTCCAAGGTGCATTAAATTGATGCATGCAAGGATTAAAAGAAACCAACCAGTGCATGTAATCATTCCTACTCCTTTAGTGGTCATCCATGAATATATTGTAATTAATGCTGATTAAAGTTTGAGTAATTTTGTAAACTATGAGATGGAGTACATTTCTCCACTCATCATCTGCCTTGGTTGATGAGATTTCAAATTTAAGCCCTATAAACCGGAAAGGAGGGAGTAGTTAAAAAATTTGGTCAACCTTTGAGAAAAAATATATGACGTGGCGTAAAAACCTAGACGGAGGTAGTAGTACGAGATACGGTGGCACACCGACTTAGGCCAAATACAAGTGCCCAATTTTTTTGGAAGAGAGCAAAGTGTACATACAAAATAATTAAAATTGAATTTATCGAAAATATTTAAAATTGGAGGATGGTGTAGCCCACCTTTCCGATATTTTGACCGTGTGTGGTTCAGTTGTTGTTCACTTCGGAGGGTCATGTACCACACGTGAACGATAGTAAGTGCGACCGGGAGGCGTCGAGCGTTAATTGCAAGTTGACTCCTTCGAGTGTTAAATTTTCTTCATGTTTTAGCATTGCCCTAGTATTTTTCTTCACTAGTACATTAAATAAAGAGTTCCGTTTCGTGCACATTTTAAAACGATTTTTATGGAGAGCAAAAGAGAACCACTCCCAACTATATACGCTGCAGCCTCAACGCTTGTTTTCTATGGTTTGCTCTCTTCACTCTCTCTCTCTCCACTATATATATATACGCGCTCGAGCCTTAGCACTTGTAGTTGCTCTGTTCACACTCTCTCTCTCCACTATATATATACGCGCTCAAGCCTTAGCACTTGTAGTTGCTCTGTTCACACTCTCTCACCCTCTCCAGATCTAAACAAGATTTTGATGGCCTCTCTCTCTCTCTCCCCTCAGTCCTGGTCAAAGAGCAACCAGGATCCCGTCCGCCGGGGAAGGGAAGGAGGCTTAACGCTGTCGCCGTCGGCTAGGGAGGGAATCCACTACCAATGTTGTTGTTCTCTTTCACCCAGTGGCCGCGCGGGAGGTCCTCCGACCCCTTCTTCCTCACTGTCATACATAGTGTGGGTAAATCGGCCTTCGGCTGCCCACCAAGCCACACAACGAGAATGTTAAGGTATAATTTACTTAATCCACATGCATTGCTCTAGCTGCATGTGGATTTTTTTGGCTTCTGCACTTGAATCTAGGTGTTGGATCAAACAGGAAGTAGTGGGGAAAGTTGTATAGCATGAATCTAGGACATGGTTCAAAGAGGAAAGGAAAGGGGGAAAGTAGTACAGACTAGCTATCCAACACCTATGTTAGTCGAAAAGGGAAAACAATGACAAACGGAGTACACACATCTGTAAGCAACTGATCCTTCTGTGGGTGGAGGACAAAGCTATAGATCTTGAGAAGGACTAGATTTGCTGCCCTCACATAGGGAAAGGTGTCTAAAGAGAACAAAAATGGGACCAACACAAATATGCTCCTTGGTTGTTTGTTGCAACAGACTGTGCATCACCCCTTTATACATTGGTAGATGCACATGGTGCTGGTGCATCCACTGTCCCATACAACTCTTTAGATGTTGTTAATCTAATAATGCCGCTGGAAAATTGAAGAAATGCCACAGTTAAAAGCAAATTACATGTTTAATGAATTTTATTGTTAATATAATCTCTCTGTTAATATGAATCAATGCCACTGTTTGAGAAATGCTACTGTCTTGCTTTCGTTCCCATTTAGATAAGTTAGATGCTTCTTTTTGTGGGCTTCTGTATCATCCACCGTTAATGACCAGTTTTTATTTCCTTTGCACCTCTGTGTCAACAGGGTTATCTACTTCACCTCATTGTTATTGCGACCTTTTGTTGCACTGCACAAAACACTTTTGTTTTAAGAGTGTTTTGTGCAGTTCAACTAAAATGTCACACCGACAATGTTACTTGATTGCTTGATCTTAGTGTTACTGCACAAGAGGAGATCTGACTTCCTATCCGTGTTGGCAAATTTGTTTCAGATCTTCTTGTGAGTTGTTTGAATTCTGCATCATGAGAGGTCAGTACTAGCCTTCTTCCACATGATTGTGTAGTGTGCTTTCATATGTTGTGCTACTTATACGGTAATGTTGCTTGATTTTAGTGAACTGCACAAAAGGAGACCAGACTTCCAATCTGTATGTGCACCATAATATCCTGTTGAGGTAAGATAACGATATTTCACAACTTTTCGCCTGTATTTTGCTACTGTTCTCAGAAAATTAATGTTGTTGTTTAGTGTTATACATGTGCTCCCTAATTGACATGCCAAATCTTACATTGATGGCGATGCTTGTCTGTTATTGAACCAAGTGATGAAGGGGAAGAACAAGCGGAAGGAGAACAAAAATCAACTCCCGGTGCTGTAATGAAGCACTGGAACTATGATGACACAAGTAATGATATAGTTTTGCATCCTAATTTATTGCTATGGCTGGAACGAGCAATTGTTTTGCCACTGTGATTTGATGCCATTCTTAATGTAATATGTAATTATCTCTACTTGTGCAAACAGGGATCTTGTTTGAAGATAACATATATTTTAGTGGCACTGCACAAGAAGATGTTGGAAACATTAAACTAATCGAGGAGTATATAGTAAGCATGGCAACCACACAAGATAAGCATATTTCAAGCAAACATGGCGTCTCCCACCCCCACCCTGGCGATGTCCACCACCCCTCCGGCGATCTCCTCCACTAGCCACCAAATTTTAGTTTCTCTCCACTAGATCTCTCCGGTGTCTCGGGATCTACATGCTTGTACACATCTTTTATGGGTTCCAACAATGGATCTGCCCTTGTCTTGGATTTCTCCAAGGGTTTGGTTTTTGCGGATAAGGTTTTTCAATCTACTGGTTTTTCGGTGCATCCTTTGGAAGACACAAGCTATTTTACTATGGTCGTGTCCTTTAGCCGTCATGATTTTCGTCTCACTTATGATTTGGTAGCGGCGGCAATTGAGGCTGCAATTGGTGGCTCGGTAATTGATTTCATGGTGTTTTCCATTAAGGACAAGGTCTTCGGTTTTCATTTTTCTTGCAAGGAAGTAGGGATGATTATTCTCAAACTACATTCCTTTTCTTGTGCTAACTTCAAATGCTATTTTCATCTATGGAGCAATGGTGGTCCAAATTGGGTTCGTGAGTTTAAGCTTTGGAAGATGGAATGTGATGCGGAATGGATCATTGTTAGTCCTTCCAAACGCCAAGCCGCCCTCGGCTTGCTAGCCATGCATTCAAAGCCAGCTAAATCCTCAGTTCGATCTGATCGTTCTGTTTGTAAGAAATTATCTTTTGCAACTTGGCAGAATTATCCGGCTTGTCGAGGTTATAGATACCCGGCTACTCAAGATTGCATTGAAACAACTAAAATGGCTGGCTATTCTATCCCTCGTCATGAAAGGGTCATCATTCACCCTCTGCCGCCGGTCAATCTCCGGTGGACATCAACGTTGCCATCTATTTCCTTTGGCACGGTGCAAGATTTGGTTGCTCCAGCTGATCGGGCACTGTCATCCTCGGGAAGGATTTCCGTTACTTCAAATATGGACACCATGGGCCCTATGGAGCCTTCAAGGTCTGGCCCACCAGAGTCTGGACCTTCAAATGTGGTGGTGCCCTCTTCTCAACAGGCCAAGGAGGATTTTGATCAATTTATTTTGGAAATGGTTGATGAAATTTCTACGTGTCAAATATGTTTAAAAAAAGGGCATTTTGCTTCAACGTGCACATCAAACCTGATTTGTATTACCTGCTCTAGGGTGGGACACATCAGAAGGGATTGTAACCGATTTGCAAAGATTTTGGGTTTGGTTTGGCAACCAAAACCCTGTAACGTTGCGACTTCTGAGGTTTCCACTATTGATTGCGAGAATATCTCTCTGACCGATCCTTTACCATGCCTGGACTCCTCTTGACCTTCTACATTAACCACCCTGTCTTGTTCCATCAGCCCCGGTCCCAAGACTCCATCCACTGCTCCGCCAGAGGAGCCCCCACCTCCATTGAGCTCCCCTCTTCCTCAGCCAGCTCCCATGGCAAACTTTCATCTGGATCTGATGTAGTATATATGTGCCGGCGGGTCATTATATTATTGATGGTGGAGATGCTCGGGTGCCGCAGACCTTTGTGACACCACATATCCCAATTGTCCGTCGTCATGAGGAGTTCATGCTTGCAGAGATGATGCCCATTCCTCCGCCCGATCAAATTGGTGCTTCTAGAGAGGAGGTGGCGGACTGGCTCGAAGCCCATGGTGTTCTAGTACGTTCGGTTCAACCTTGGATCAATGCAGTTGGTCTTTTTGAGCTTTGTGATGCTGCGGTGCACTTTGCTCTGCTTCAACTCTCGCCCCAGGCATTAGGCAATGATTGGTTTGTTCAGTTCACGAGGCATGATGAGGGGGAGGGTTTTCGTGGGGCGCAGGGTTTTCATCAGGGGCTGTTGATGTTTCTTGGAATTCCTTTGGATCTACGCAACATTGAAAATATCAGGGCGGCAGTCAATACCTTTGGCAAATTTCATCATTGGAATAGTGAGGACCCATATTTGGTTAGAACCCTTGTGTTTGCATCTTTTCCTAAGGATATTCTTGTTCCTCGTGATGTAGTTTTCACGGATTATGCTGCTTGGGGAGGAGCTCATGCCTCTTGGACAGTACCTTTGTACATCCTTGGGGCTAACTTTGCAGAGCAGATGCCGCCTGATGAAGACTGGATGCCCATCAATGGCAATCCGCACCCAATGCCTGGTGTGCCATTTCCAGAGATGCTGCTATTTATTCTGCCTCCTTACCCAGCCATGGGATGGAATGATGTACCTCCACCTCCTCCAGAGCAGGCTGAACCAGCTGAAGCTGGTGATGATAACTAGGGCAATTGGAATGATGCTGGGGAGCAGCCAATGGTGCAGGATCAGGAATCAATGGTTCTGGATCTCTCTGATCACGCAAGCTCTGAGGCCCAGCAGGAACAACCTATCCTTGTCATTGATCTGGTTGAAGTGCAGCACGAGGACCCTGTTCCTGAAGTGGCAATGGAGCATAATGTTGCTGAGGATGTCAACAACTAGGCTATAGTTGTTTATCAGCCCCCTGCTCTGGACATACAGCATGTTCGAGTGCCCTTTGGGCCTCCCCTGCCTCCTGAGTTGGTATGGAAGAGGTCTTTTGAGAAGCTTCTGGAAGTTCAGACTATTTTTGCAGTACCAAAGCCTCTGTTCACACAGCCGGTCTCACGTGTTATACTTCCAAAGAGAAATTGGGACTTGGCTTTTTTGCAGGATGATTTGCCATTGCTCACTTGGAAGCAGCAGGAGATACCTGAGGTTAGACCTGTGGCCCAAGCTCTGTTCTCTGCTCCTCGGGCTGTTATTCAAGAACCACATGTGCAGCAAACTTCTGAGGAGGCCTTTTCATTCTCTGCTCAGGGTGCTAAAAAAGTGAGGAGGCCCCGCAAGACTTTGGCGCCAACCCCAATTGTTGAAACTTTAGTAAGGAGGTGCACAAGGGGCTCAATTCAGAGAGATGGCTTCAAGCCCACTTTCCATGAGCTGGCCCCCCAGCCCAAGAGGAAGAAGTCCAAGCCCTTCACTGTAGTGATGCCTGATGACCCAGCCCATGGTGATACTTCTGTCAGTGTTCCTCCTGCAACACCAATCAGTCGACTACAGGAAATAGGTCAGGATCTGGGCATTGAGGAAAAGCACCTGACTATGGATGCACTTATGGTGGATCCACTCGCTGCTGGCAACACTAATCATGATGATTAGTGTGTTTATGAACTGTGGGTTAGGCAGTCCATTAAACTTGTTGTTTATGTGCTGTGGTTATTAGCATTTCTTTATGAGGAACTTTTGTGTAATGAACTTGCTACTGATGTCTGTGGTGCTTATTTGGCTGTGGCATTGGGTGCCATTTGGCCTAACTTTCTTATTATGAAATGTAATTATGAGTAATGCATGTAGAAATTGGATTGTCAGAGGTTTAAATTTTGATGATAGGCAAAGGGTAGTCAGACAAAAATTGGATGAGAGCCAAAGTGCCATTGCTTGTTTTCAGGAAACCAAATGTTCCTCTTTTGATGTTAGGACAATTAGAAAATTTTGTCCTAGGAGATTTGATTGTTTTGCCTTCTCTCCCTCTATGGGTGCTTCTGGGGGTATCCTTGTGGTATGGAATTCTTCTTTCTTTGTGGGGTCTCTCTTGGAAGTTCATCAGCATGTTGTGGTGGTTGAGTTTGTTTCTAGGCAAAATAGTGAGCATTGGTGTCGGATTCAGGGCTCCGCAGACCCAAGAAGGTTCGAACTCTGGGGCGTGTGCGAAGATCTCAACCTCTCAAGCCTCGAGCTCATCGCCCTACAGCCTATAGCCTAGCTGGATTCGCGTGAGCGGGGAAGAAGATGAACACGGCAGTTTACCCAGGTTCGGGCCACCTTGCGGTGTAAAACCCTACTCCTGCTTTGTGGTGGATTGGCCTCACGAGGAGGTTTGAGGATGAACTAGTACGGTGGGTGAGCAGCCTCGCGAGGGCTCTGGGGGTGAGAATGAGTCGACCGACCCCTTCTACGGTGGTGGCTAACCTATATTTATAGTGGCCTTGGTCCTCTTCCCTGGAAACTTAGGTGGGACGGGAAAGCACAACAGCCAATTTGAAAGGGGACAGGAGGTACATCCTATCCTGACAAAAGGTGGTCTTCTCCTGCAAAGCTTCTGGTCGTGACGCAGCAGTGGGCTCGGTGATGACATCCATCCTGCCAAGCTCGTGGTCTTGGTCTCGTTACACCGGAATGGAAACCTTTGGAGGGCTCCTTGGGAACCCACGTTTGTCCTTGCTCCCTTAGCACCGAAAGGGAAACTGTCTCCTTTGCACCCGCTGGCGCCCGCCTGGCCATGGTCATCATGGCTCATGTCATCACAGCCTCGGGAGGCTGGGTACCTGGATAGAAATCTCTGCTCCTCAGGAGGTCACCTGGGGAGGCCTCTCCTCTGGAGGTCTTGGTGTCATCTGCCTCGTGAGGCCAGGGGACCCTCGCGAGGGTCTTGTCTTGGTAGTCTTGCAGATGGGTTGTACCAGGCCATCGAAGGAGCTATGTCGAGGGCCACAGGCAGGCAAGTCTGGGTACCCTGGTTCCCAGATCACCGACAGTAGCCCCCGGGCCCAAGGCGCGCTCGGGCTGGCTTCGTGGCGAAGCCAAAGGGCAAGGGCGAAGCGCCACGGGCCCCAAACCACCTGTGGGCCTGGCTGACGCGTGGCGCTTGATGGGACGCAGACGCCTCCGCTTCCCCACGTCGCCTCGGCAACTGCCCGGCACATGCCGCACGACCATGATTACCTGGAACGTGGAGGGGCGCCGGTTGGCCTTCGGCTTCCTATAAGAGGGCGAGGGAGGCGGAGGCCCCAGCCCGTCTTCATCTTCTTGCTTCTCGCTCCTCCTTCATCTCCATTGTGCCGCCACCTTGATGAAGTGACAATGGCGCCAGTGAGGAGGTTCTTAGCCGAAGAGAAAGGCAAAGCCTCGCGAGATGGGCCGGAGCTACTCCCGCCGAAGAAAAGATGCAGCCGCCCTCGCAAGGCCACCGCAGCGCCCACGGCCATCCTACCCTGGTGCGAGCGCGCCCCGCAGGGATTCCTCGCCGACGCAAGCGTTCGCACACAGGGCCCCGCACGAGGAAGCAGCCGCGAAATCTGCGGAGGATGAAGCCAAGAAGGTGGGGGGGAAGTGACGACCGCGCGACCACTTCGCCCGCTGGTAGCACGGCCTGCGAGGTTGTGGTGTGGGCGGCGATGCCACCGTGCACCTGGATCTGAGTCCCACGATCCCTAGCGGAGGAGCTGCCAGCGAGGGGGCCTGTCGAGTTGTGGCTACAGCACGATGGCTGCTGCGGCCAAGCTTCAGAGGCGGAGGTCGAGGCCACCCCCTCCGGTGATGTGTTCATGACCCGGGGATGGGGAGCGATCGCCCGGGCCTGCAACTCAGAGGAGAGGCACGCCCTCCACTTCAAGTACGATGGGGCGTCGATACTCTTCTTCAAGGTCTTTGGAGAGGACGGCGAACGCCTGGAGTGCTGCCCCAGGGGCGGCGACCGTGGCAGTGACCATCCTTCTGGCAGACGAGGCGACAAGGCCCTTGGCGGTTAACTTGCCCTTGGCCTTGTCTGCGACACCTCCAGTAGCGGTGGTACTTCCCCCGGAGAGAGTTCCAGCGACGACGACTCCACCGAGCCGCCGCGCCGCCACGCCCGGGCCTAGGAGGAGGATGCAATGCCAGAGCCTGCATCTCCTGAGCAGTGGCCCTCGTCGGTCTATTCTTTTGCTTTGCTCCCTGTATCAGAACCATGAAGGGCCCCGAGGGGGCGTGTAAGAACCACGGTGCTTACGCCTTTATTTTAACATTTTCGGCTCATGCTTTCGGTTACACTCGCGTTCCTCGTTTGGGCATTGGTCCCCTTTTTTTTATCTCGCGACAGCGCGTTGCTCTGCATCGACGGGACCCAGTCCCCAGGTGGGCTTCAGCCGTCACAGGTATGCTAGGTCGCGATGCCGTGTGCAAGGCCAGGAGGTGAGCGACCCGAGGTCCGGTAAGAGCCCCTAAGGTGCGATGCTCAGGAGGTCCCCCTTGGCGCTCAGGCGACTATCGAAAGATTAAAAAAGGGGGTCCCTTGCTCGAGGGAGGCCGTGAAAGGATGAAATGTTGGCGGCAGAGCTCATGCTGGTGTGCGCATGATAACTTAGCTTGGCGAGGTTGCGTTCCACGGTGATTTCTTCGTCGCGGGCGTGAGCTTCCCTGGAGCTCCCGACCTTGTGCATTTCCCTTGTTCTGCAATGGATTAGAATAAGCCCCCGCTAGAGGCGCGTGAGTAGACTGATGCCTGTCATATTCCAGAAAGCGGTAAAACGAACGCTAGCGCCGACGGGTTATACCCTTTTCCTTGCGTTCCCCCGCGAGATTGGCAATTCCCCTCCCTTTGCTCATCATAATGCTCTACGTCCTTAGGACCCGGCCCTGGAGCGGAGCTCAGCTGCCGCTGGTATGCCAGGTCGCAATCCCGTTGTCAAGGCCAGGGGGTGAGGGATCAAGAGCCAGTAGGAGCTCCTGAGGCGCGATGCTCAGGGGCCCCCCTTTTAACGTGCAAGTGATTTGCGCAAAAGAGGAACGGATCGCCTCGCGGAGGTGCTTGGTGAAGGCCATACCAGTCGTCACACAGAATTTTAGGGCAACTTTCACTTAGCCTTTGCAAAATGCCAGAGCTGGAGCATCGTAATTGGGATGTCTTGCCTCCTAAGACCCCTGCAGGTTAGTTAGTCATGAAACTTGAGGGGCAACGCGCACTTGCTAGTCTGCTCGTGATCATTCCGTGAGAAGACGAAGGCACTAAGGACCTGGTGAGGTGACGTACACGGGGCCGGTTCATGAGCCAGAGCTCAGTCTCTTAGATTTATCAGCGCTACAGGGACGGACCCGAGCACAGGCGCCGTGCCGGGAGCCCCCTCGGACGGGACATTCAAGGGGAGAGCTGCCAATGCGTGGGGCTCACAAAGGTGACTCCGGCGGCAATGCATATCCAGACGCAAGGTTAACAACCAAAGTAGCTCGCAAAAACATAACCGATTCAGGGTACAAGAATTGAGACAATATAACCGGGGGAAGTGGTCCTTGACAGATCGAGGACAATGCAGCCCGAGGGGCGCCCTCAACTGAGCAAACCAAAAAGGTCACCTGGCACCATCGTTGTAGAAGAGTCGAGGCAGCTGAAGGTACACACCGTGGAGATCACTCCTCCTGAGTCGCGCGGCTCCGGAGGCCTGCGAAGCTCGCGAGGCCCGAGAGGCTTGCAAGGGCCCGGGACCGTCTCTGACATGACCGCCTGGTGTCTGGCCTCATGAGCCGCCATTGCACTCTGCGCCAAGCGCTGGTATGATGCGCCCACGTTCAGCAGGCCGAATGGCATGCGGACGTAGTTGCAGGGGTAGCCCCCACTCCGGCCGACATGGGACGGCCAGAAGAGTTCTTGCAACGCGGCCCTATTGAGGCCTGGGATGTTGACGCAGACGCGTAGCTCGCCACCCACGTCGGGGGGCGCGGCTGCGCCGGGTGGTGCGGGGTGACGCTCGCCACGCATGGCTCGTGCCTCCTCAAGCTCCTGGATCGCCTTGGTGATGAACTCTCATGCACATGCCGCCTCGCACCGTGCGTCTTTATCATGGGGACGCGCATCAAAGCACGCCTCCAGGTGGTGCCCGAACACCTCCCTCATCACACCGATCAGGTCAGAGGCCCTCCAGACGAGAGCCCCCGAGCCCATCCCAAGGGGGCATTGGGCGCGGGGCCCAAGGCATTGCCAGCGGGCGCTCTGGGCTCCTGACGGCCCTTGGGAAGGAACTGCTTCTTCTTCTTGGGGTGGTTTCCGATGGTGGGACGGCGCCCTCATCGTCCGGGCTATCAGCCGCTGCGGCTTGGTAGGCGCGCTCAAGGGAGCACACCGCATCCTTCTTATCGCAGGCGACCGTGATGATGCCGCTGCTCCCTGGCATCTTGAGGACGTTGTAACCATGGTGAGTCGCTGCCATAAATTGGCGAGGGCCGGATACTCAAGGATGACATTGTACGGGAGGCCGATGTGGGCGACGTCAAAGTCAATGAGCTCGGTGTGGTAGTTTTCGCGCTTGCTGAAGGTGACTGGGAGGCGTATCTGCCCCAAGGGGATGGTGGAGCCGTTGGTTACTCCTGAGAAAGGCTTGGTTGGCAGGAGCTGATCATAAGGCACTTTGAGCATCTCGAATGTCTCGACAGAGAGGACATTGAGCCCCACGCCACCGTCGATGAGTGTCTTGGTGACGAGGATATTGCTGATGGTGGGCGTGCAGAGCATGGGAAGGGCGCCAGCGGTGGCCGAGCTCTTGAGCTGGTCCATGGAGTCGAAAGTGATGGCGTGCTTCGACCACCTGAGGTGACGCGTTGCCTCAAGCTTGGGGAGGGCCGCGTTCACATCACGAGTGAACTGCTTGAAGATGCGATGTGAGGCAGGGGCCTGAGCACCGCCCAGGATGTAGGCGATAGCACGAGGCTCCTGGAAGCCCCCAGCCCCATCATCTTGCCGGTTGTCGTCATTTCTCCTTGGCGGCGGCAGCGGAGGCAGGCCGGCATTGCCCTGAGGACGGACCTCACGAGGCTGGTCACGCCAGGGCCCGTCGCAAGGCTCATCACGCCAGCGGTCCTCACGAGGCTGGTCGCGCCAGTCCTGGCGAGGGTTGCGGTTGTCCTAGCAGGCTCCGCTGCGGCCTCCTCCACGGCCGTAGTCACGGTCAGCCCGCTCGGGGTGGCGGCCAAGGCGCCCCTCACGGAGGGCCCTGAGCTCCTGGCAGTCGTTGGTGTTGTGGCTGTGGATGTTGTGGAAGATGTAGAACGGGTGGTTGCCCCGAGGAGTTTCGTCGTGGTCGCGACCACGCTTCATCTCTGGTTCAGCCGCAAGCACGGCGGGATCTTTGCGCTTTGCCTCCTTAGCCTTGGCCTTCTTGTCTTCGGGATCGACCTCCGGAAGCTCAAGGAGGGAGAGGCGGCCTTCCTCGGCCCTTGCACATTTGTTCGCCATGTTGAACATCTCTAGGGCCGAGCACAGGTCCTCGTGGATGGCAAGCTCCTCCTTCATCTTGACATCCCAGACGCCATCAGAGAACGCCCAGATGATGGCCTCATCCGATGCCTTCGGGATCTTGAGGCGGACATTCGTGTAGCGCTGTATGTACTTGTGCAAGGTTTCGCCTGGCTACTGCTTCACACACCGCAGGTCACCCACTGCAGGAGCACGGTCCTGGGTGCCCTGGAAGTTGGCGATAAAGCACTCGCGGAGCTCCTCCCAGGTGGACATCGACCCCTCCGGGAGGTTCAGGAGCCAAGAGTGCGCGCTTTCCTTGAGGGCCATGGGGAACCAGTTCACCATGACCTTGTCATCTCCATTTGCCGCCACGATGCTCAGCGTGTAGAACTAGAGGAATTCCACGTGGTCGGGGGTGCCGTCGTAGCGCGGAGGCAGATCCGGCTTGAACTTACCAGGCCAGACGACACGGTGCAACTCTGGGGATAAAGCACGGCAGACCGCCGCACTCACGGGCGCCGTGTGTGCGAGGGGAGCCCGGCCTTGACGTCCACGCGCTGCAGCCTCGGGCGACGCGTGGTCTTGGTGAATGCGCTGCGGTGCTAGGAGCGCACATGCATGTCAGCTTGGCAGCTTGCTTCATCACGTACCAGTGCTCCGCGCGGCGGGTCGCGCCAGGGTGCATCGCGCCTAGGCTCGGGGGCGGTGCCGCACACTGGAGGAGGAGGAGGCGCACCGTGAGCCACGTTGCCCACCTGAGATGGCGAGAGAGGGAGCGAGCGGGATGGTAAAGGGGCCTCACCGGCGGCGTTGATGAGCTTGGCGATGCGGCCAAGCTAGCCGTCGTAGAGGTCATTGGCGGGGCGATAACGCAGGAGCTCGCGCGCCATGAGCAGCGTTGCCTGCGCGTTCACCGGCCCGTGGCGAGCGTGGGAGGACGACGTCGTGGTAGGAGTAGGTGACGGAGTAGCGGTGCAGCCGTCACGCCACACGAAGGGTGGCAATGATGAATCCTGCTGCTCGTGAGCAGCGGGGTCAGTGGCAGCATTAGCCACGGGGGAGGCGGAACGGCGAGGAGTGCCGTTGCCCATGGGTGCCGTCTGAGCGACACGAGCAGCCCGGCGCTCATCGCGGACACGGCGTGCGCCGGCCATGGGAGCGACGGAGCAGAGGCGAAGCGGAGGTGGAAGAAGGGCTTCGACACACCCCTACCTGGTGTGCCAAATGTCGGATTCAGGGCTCCGCAGACCCAAGAAGGTTCGAACTCTGGGGCGTGTACGAAGATCTCAACCTCTCAAGCCTCGAGCTCATCTCCCTACAGCCTAGCCAAGCCAGATTTGCGTGAGTGGGGAAGAAGATGAAGATGGCAGTTTACCCAGGTTCGGACCACCTTGCGGTGTAAATCCCTACTCCTGCTTTGTGGTGGATTGGCCCCACGAGGATATTGAGGATGACTAGTACAGTGCATGAGCTTCCTTGGGAGGGCTTAGGATCAGACTGGGGATCCAAGGTTTCGACCCCTCTCTACGGTGGAGACTAGCCTATACTTATACTAGGCCCGGTTCTCTTCCCTCATAACTTAGGAGGGAAGAATACCACAGTGGTCAATTTCGAAGGGGGATAGGAGTACACCCTATCCTGACTAAAGGTGGTCTTCGTTTGCAAAGCTTCTATTCATGATGCAGTGTGGGCTCGGTGATGACCTCCGTCCTGCCAAGCCCATGGTCTTGGTCTCGTTGCACTGGGATGGAAACCTTTGGGGGATTCCTCGAGAACCCGCACTTGTCCTTGCCTCCTTAGCACCGAAGTGGAAACTGTCCTGGTCTGCGCCCGCTGGTGCCCGCCTAGCCTTGGTCGTCATGGCTCACGTCACAGCGAGCCTCTTGAGGTGGGGTACCTGCATAGAGATCTCTGCTCCTCGGGAGGCAGGCTCGGGGAGCTGCTCCCCAGGTGGTCTTGGTGTCGTTCGCCTCACGAGGCTGGGGGCCCTCACGAGGGTCTTTCTCATGAAGCCTTGGAGTTGGGCCGTGCCGGGCCGTCGGTGAAGTCATGCGCTGGAACACAGACAGGCAGGCCTGGGTACCCCCGTTCCCAGAACGCTGACAGTAGCCCCCAGGCCCAAGGCGCGGTCGGCCTAGCTTCAAAGCGAAGGCAAGGAGTGAATGGTGAAGCGACGTGGGCCCCAATCGCCTGCGGGCCAGGCTTGACGCATGACGCATGACGGGACGTGGAAGCCTCCACTTCCCCACGTCACCTCAGCAACCGCCCGACTTTCAAAAAGCCTGGCGAGCGCCACGGGGCCATCATTGCCCTGCTGCGCACCCGCCTTCTACTCCTTCGTTCCTCCACCAACTCGCCCCTTGCACACCGAACCTTGCGCCACCTTCGATCCGTCGCACCGCCATGGCCCCCAAGAGGAAGAAGAGTGGGGCCACGACGGTGGCAGATCGCGAGATGGGGCCGGAACCCGCCTTGGGCGGGTCCACTGTGCTCAATCGCGAAGGGCTGGAAAAGGTCCGCCCGGTGATCGTGGCCGACTCCAATGAGTGGAAGGCTACGAAGATCTGGCCTGCCTCATGGTCCTCAACCGATCTGGAGGCCACCACCATCGCCCTTCACCTCCATGCCCTCTTCTCCGGCTTGCTGCCGCCGTTCTCGGATTTCTTCAACGCCGTGCTCACGCCCTTCCAGGTCGACGTATTGCATCTTGATCCATAGTCCATTGTCCTCCTCTCCGCCTTCATGTTCTTGTGCGAGGCCTTCGTGGGCGTCGCCCCCTCGGTGGCATTGCTCTGTCGTTTCTTCTCTCTTAAGTTGGTTGCCGGCGCGCGGCGCTCTGGTTGTGCGTCACTTCGAGCAGCGAGCGTGACGGCGGGCGAGGGCATCGACACGGAGCTCCATCCACTATACTAGGAGCTTCTGTTGCATAGGGTAGCGCACGCAAGCATCCCGTAGCACAGTGCTGATGAAGTACACTAGATGCTTGATGAGGCGTGGGGCGTTGACGGCATCCTGCCTTGCGCGGGGCGCGAGGGGCCCAGGTGCCACATCGGGCAATGGAGGGGCGGGTGCTCCAGGGGTGCCGTCCTATAGTGACGAAGGCTGCATGGCCTTACGCAGGCCGCATGGTCCTGCACTGGCACTGGCCCGCTATTCCCGGACAGCCACGAGCACCGCGCTGGCCGAATGCGGGGTGGCAGCCAAGTTGAGCACCAAGGGCTCGCGAGGGCGGGGTGCCACCATGATGGGGGGGGGGCTTGTGAGGTATCTCTTGAGGTCCTCGAAGGCTGCCTCTGCTTCCGGGGTCCACTCGAAGGGGCCCTTTCTCTTCATCAGCTTGAAAAAGGGAGGGCGCACTCGCCAAGCTTAGAAATGAAGCGCCCCAAGGAGGTGACACACCCCGCCAACTTTTGCATTTCCTTGAGGGTCTGAGGCGGGCGCATTTTTTTAATTGCCTTAATCTTTTCGGGGTTGGCCTCAATCCCTCGATGCGAGACAAGGAAGCCAAACAGCTTGCCGGACGGGACCCCAAAAACACACTTTTCTTGGTTAAGCCTCAGATTCACCTTGCGCAGGTTAGCGAACGTTTCCTCCAGGTCTTTGATTAGGGTCTTTGCCTTGTGCGACTTGACCACGATGTCATCGACGTATGCCTCCGCATTCCTCCCCAGCTGCGGCCGCAGCGTGATGTGCATCAGCCGCTGGAAGGTGGCACCGGCGGTCCTCAGCCCGAAGGGTATGCAGGTGTAGCAGTACACGCCACATGGGGAAATCAAGGCCGTCTTCTCGACGTCCTCTGCCGCCATCTTGATCTGGTGATAACCCGAGAAGGCATCCAGAAAGCACAACAGATCGCACTTCGCGGTGGAGTCCACGATCTGGTCGATGCGTGGGAGCGGGGAGGGGTCCTAAGGGCAAGCCTTGTTGAGGCTTGTGAAGTCGACACACATGCGCTCCTTTCCGCCCTTCTTGGGAACAACAATCGTGTTGGCCAGCCACTCTGGGTGCCGCACCTCTTGAATGACTCCAGCTTCTTGCAGCTTGCGCACTTCCCGGATGATGAACTCCTGCTTCTCCTGCGCTTGGCGCGGCGCTTTCTGATTCACCGGGCGCACGTTGGGGCATACCGCCAGGTGGTGCTTGATTACCTCCCTCGGGATGCCTACCAGATCGGACACCTCCCACGCAAACACATCCTTGTTTGCCCGGAGGAAACCGACCAGTGCCTCCTGCTCTGGGAGAAGGCTGGCGCCAATGGTGAAGGTGGGGCCCGAGCCACTGCTGTCGATAGGCACCTTCTTCGTCTCGGCGCGGTCCTGGGAGAACAATTGTTTCTTCTTTGCGGGCGCAACCTCCGGAGCCTCCAGGGTGCCCCAGCATCTGGGCGTGAGGCTACCGTAGCCCTGTAGGCGAGCTTGAGGGCCTGAACCGCATCCTTTCTGTCTCCAGCCACGGTGATGACACCGCCGATGCCTGGCATCTTGATGACATTGTAGCCCGGATGGGTCACCGCCATGAACTTGGCAAGGGCAGGGTATCCCAGGATGGCGTTGTACGGGAGGCCTATGCAGGCCACGTCGAAGTCGATGAGCTCGATGCGGTAGTTGCTGCGGGTGCCGAAGGTGACGGGGAGGCGCACCTGTCCCAGGGGGTGGCGGAGCCCCCGATCACCCCAGAGAATGGCCTAGTGGGCGCGAGCTAATCGTGAGGCACTTGGAGCATGTTGAAGGCTTCCATCGAGAGGACGTTAAGGCCGGCGCCGTTGTCGAGGAGGGTCTTGGTGACCGAGACATTGCTGATGGTGGGTGTGCATAGACTCGGGGTGATCCCTGGAATCGAAGGTGATGACGACCTCGTGCCACGCGCTGCTCCACGGGGTGTCAGGCTAGAGTCGAGCGGCGTTCGCCTGGCGGAGGAGCTGCTTGGAGTGGCGGCCGTAGGCCGGCGCCTGAGACTGACCGAGGATGCAGGCCACCGTGCGAGGCTGCGGGCAGCTCCCGGCTCCACCGTCCTGCTGACCGTCACCGCCCCTGCCGAATCGCGACGGACAAGAGGCGGCCCCTCCTGGCGGCTTTCGCAGGGGGTTGCCGTGGCTTTCCCTGACCAGAGCAGGGCAAGCGCCTGATAGGTCTCCAACATCTCTATAATTTTTAATTGTTCCATGCTATTATATTATCTGTTTTGGATGTTTTATATGCATTAATATGCTATTTTATATTATTTTTGGGACTACCCTATTAACCTAGAGCCCAGTGCGAGTTTCAGTTTTTTCCTTGTTTTTGAGCCTCGTAGAAAAGGAATATCAAACGGAGTCCAAACGGAATAAAACTTTTGCGATGATTTTTCTTGGACCAGAAGACACCTACGAGACTTGGAGATGAAGTCAGAAGACCCACGAGGCGACGACAAGACGTAGGGGCACGCCCCCTAGCTTGGGGAACCCCTGGATATCCACCGACCTACTTCTTCATCCTATAAATTCAGATATATTCCAAAACCCTCAAAGGCATCCACGAAAACACTTTTCCACCGCCGCAACCTTCTGTTCCCGTGAGATCCCATATTGGGGCCTTTTCCGGCATCCTGCCGGAGGGGGAATCGATCACGGAGGGCTTCTACATCAACTCCATTGCCATTCCGATGAAGCATGAGTAGTTTACCTCAGACCTACGGGTCCATAGCTAGTAGCTAGATGGCTTCTTCTCTCTCTTTGATTCTCAATACAACGTTCTCCTTGATGTTCTTGGAGATCTATCCGATGTAAACTTCTTTTAAGGTGTGTTTGTCGAGATCCAATGAATTGTAGATTTATGATCAGCTTATCTATGAATATTATTTGAATCTTCTCTGAATTCTTTTATGCATGATTTAATATCTTTGTATTTTTCTTCAAATTATCGGTTTGGTTTGGCCAACTAGAATGGTTTTTCTTGCAATGGGAGAGGTGCTTAGCTTTGGGTTCAATCTTGCGTGATTTCACCTAGTGACAAAGTAGGGTTAGCGAGACACGTATTGCATTGTTGCCATCGTGTGGCCCCGGCTCAACGCAACTGGTTTACCTTGCATTGCCAGCCAAGAGATCTAGTCTTCTGGCAACACAAAACAACTTGGTACAGAATACGACCGCTTTATTGATGCTAGCGAAAACATAGGTTCGATATTACATCAAGTAGCGAGGCCAAGCGGCACACACGGTGCGGCTGAACAGTATGTACATTATTTAATGAACATGAAGGGGCCTCAATCACGACGACAACGCGGCAGTGGAACGACGACGAAGCGGAACTCCATAACACAGGGACACTGATGTGGACACGATCTAGACACGGGAAGCACTCCGATCCGGTAAGACTTTCCTGAAATCTGGCATGACACGCCGGGTCAGTACATTGAATGTACTTACAAGCTCACAACAAGTAGAAGCATAATGGCAAACAATATTATGACAATTAAGCAGGTTAAATGCAAGTCTACAACAGACTACTCATGCAGTAAATCATGTTTGTGCACCGAGTCCCTCGGACTCTCATACCAAACGGGTTACCTCGTAACCAACCTCATCATTACGGCGATCACTCCCGGATCGCAAACGAAACCAACACTTTGGTTCCCACAACAACGACCATCTTCATGGTCCCACCAATTTCATCACATAACCAGGGCCAACCATATAACTTTAGTGTGCAAGATTAACTTAGTCATGTTGATCCATGGTGTGACCTACTTACGAGCTGTGTCCGTGACCGAGGACGCGACTATTGATAGATTTAATGAACACGCTGTAGAGGTTAGTACACTGTACCCACACCACGGAACCCATGGCCTCACACTCCCATTCGGGTGGACCAACGGCATTCCGATAGAACCCTCCCATAGCCATGACACTCTCTCGGCCACTCCGACCAACTCCCCTCTTGGGCTAAGTCATTGGTGGCCCCGATGTCTACCAAAGACATCCAACGGCCACCATCGTGGTAAAACAATCAACGGTCCCAAATGGGGACAAGGTACCATAACAACAACGGGCACACAAGGTTATGTCTCCTTACCGGGCCAGGGTACCACACGCCCATTACCTTCCCTCGTTGGAGGCACTGACCAGAGGCATGACAACGGACCGAATAAAGGCCTTCCCATAAAGGCAAATGTGGTTGCACTGGGAAGCTCGATTCGGTGGCACCATGACTCAATCAACATTATGTTCAAGTTGAATTATCATTAGGTTTAACTTGAAATAAAAGTACTCGAGCCATAGTATGCCATGAACATGCAACTATCCGACATGCACTATATCCACATAACACTAAAGTGAACGGATCAACATCATAGAATCATCCTACTTGCACTACTAAGCACTTTAACTCATTGGTTTCGACTTCACTGGTTTTACTACCATCATTTTTAGTTATGACATTAACATATTACAATCATTAACTCATATATGAAAATGATACCGATCATAACCAAAGCATAGCCATACTACCAAAAATATTTCTACTGCCTCACACTAGTCCATGTACTCAAACACTACTGTAAACTAAGCACTTCAATCATGACAAAGTAACTAGCATAAACATTATTCATTAAATGATTAAATGCATGAAATAAATCATATTCAAGTTGGAAAAATCATAAATATTGAAATGAAACCATGCAAATATTTGTGTGGCTTGCCTTAGCATAGAGGAGGGTCACACTCCTCCTGGCTCTCCTCTAGGCAAGCTTCTCCTTTTGAAAATAAATAAAACAGCAAAAAGAAAACATCAAGAACACTTCTGAAATTCACCAGAAATTCTAGGCAGCAGAGAAAAATCTCAAATTTTGTGTGCTGCTAGAATATTTCAATACAAACACAATGCAAAAAGAATCAATTCATTTGGACTTATGGTTTAGGAGTTAGGACTGGTCAAAGTTTCTGGTCAATATTTGAATTAAATTCAAATAAAAAGAAAACCAGGGGGTGACGTCGAAGGCGTATTCCCGCAGGGCGCCACCTCTTATACCGCTTTGGGCACGGCTGAGTGGCTGACAGTGGGCCCCCGCGGTCAGGTTTAGAGAGAGAGGGAGGGAAACAGAGGAGGGGTGGTGAATCGCCTGTGATTCTCCGGCGAGGAGAGGTCGGCGGCCGCCGTGGAGGGGGGGAATGGATGCGCAAGACTACGGCGAGCCTGCACGTACCCGAAACATGGCTAGGGGTGGACGGAGCGTGTTACGGTGGTCTTCTCCAGAGACGTCGGCGGAGGGAGCTCGTCGGAGTTGGCGATTCCGGCGAGGCAGGGCTGGTCCAGCAGCTCCAACAGCACCAGCGCGCACTAGTGGTTCACCAGAGACACGCCGGAGTAGTCGGTCGAGCTCGAGAGGCTCTGGAGGAGTGGGAAGCAACAGAGGGGATCGCCGGCAAGCTCGGGTCGGGAACGGCGGCCAGAGGCCTGCCCGGTCGGGCTGCGGCTATCTACGGCATCGTGGTGGTTGTGTGAGTGTGTTGCGATGCTCGAAGAGGTCGGGGAGGGGCTGTATTTATAGGCGGAGGTGAGAGGGTCTCGAGCTCTGCCGGAGCTCTCTAGAAACGGCGCACGGCAACGAAGAGCTCCAGTGAGAGGGGGAGAAGAGGCCAGGGTTCACGCGACCACTGTGGGAGGGAGGAGACGAGCACAGGGGATCGGGTGGCGACGAGCATACTGGCACAGGCGCACTGTACGCTTGGCCGCGTCGTGCCCGTGCTCGCTGCGGCGAGCTCCGGCGTCGGTGTGTGCCAGGGGAGAGTTAAGGGCTTCGGAACGAAGATGGTGGCGCGGTTTGGCAAGGCACGGCGAGCGGGGAAGCGAGCACGAGCTCAACAGAGGCTCGGGCGTGACGCAGAGCGCGTTGGCCGTATGCCAGCATGCTTGGACGATCATGGTCACCGCGTGAACTATGGCATCACGCCATGCAGTGCATTAAATTCATGTCTGGCGTGTAGTCCTTGCTAGTTTGGGTTGATCCAAGGTCTTGAGTTGATCACAGGTCGACTGTGCTAGTGTGTAGAATCCTGGCAAGTTTCTGGACAGAAACTTGTGAGGTTAAAAGAGAGAAATCTAGAAGGAGTTTAGGGCTAAGCTTTGGTGGTTAGGGGTTTCTTAGGAGGGTAATGAAGCCCTAAAAATTTCAGCTCCATTGGATCAAGGAAAAATGCACTTCCTGTAGAAACTGCATTTTCTGGCCAGAACAGAAAAGATTTTCTGTAGCAAAAATATTCCAAATAACTATGAAATATTTTTGCACAGGGAGGTGTGCCAAGGTTCAAAGAATATTCAGGAATTTTCTCAGATTTTTGTGGGCAAGAAAAATGAGGGTTGCTTTGGAGCATATGTAACTAAAGTGAGGTGTTAGAGAGGAAATGGATATTTTTCATTTATGAAAAATATTCCTAGGGCCATTTTGTGATATATCAGAGAGGAAATGATGTGTTTGAGAGGGAGGTGGGTCACTTGGGTGAAAATCAAGGACATGCCCAAGTGATTAAGTCCAACTGAGTTGATTCAAAACTCCAAATTCAAATCAAATGGCAATGAAATCCAGAAAAAGAAAAAGAGCAAAAACTAGGATGTCACAAACCTCCCCCACTTAGGATGAATCTCGTCCTCGAGATTCGGTTGCTCGGGAAAACAATTCTAGATAGGCTGCCCTTAAAAAGTCCTCTCTTTCCCAAGTTGCTTCTTCCTCAATGTGATGCTCCCACTGTACCTTATAAAATTTGATCACCTTACTGCGAGTGACTCTTTATATTTCATCCAATATTCGGAACGGTTTCTCCTCATAGGTTAAATCCTTAGCAAGCTCTATTTCTGCCATATCAGTCCTTTTGTCGGGTGGCGAGATACACCTTCTCAACTGTGAGACATGGAAGATACTGTGCACTACTGACAATTCCGATGGTAGTTCCAACTGATAAGCAACTGTACCAACTCTGGACATAACTAGGAACAGACCAATATATCTGGGTGCAAGTTTTCCTCGGGTCTGAAACCTCTTGACTCCTTTCATGGTTGTGACTCGAAGGTACACATATTCTCCGGGTTCAAAACTGATCTGACGGTGCTTTGAGTCATAGTAGCTCTTTTGTCGGGACTTAGCCAATTTCAATCTATCTCGGATCTCATGGACTTGCTTTTCAGCCTCCATCATTAAGTCGGTTTCGAAAATACAGCTATCTCCGGTTTGAGACCAGTTTAGTGGAGTGCGGCACTTACGGCCATACAGAGCTTCATATGGTGACATCTTGAGGCTGGTCTGGAAGCTGTTGTTGTAAGAGAACTCAACATAAGGCAGACAATCTTCCCACTTAGGCCCTTGGGCCAAAGCACATGCTCGAAGCATATCTTCAAGTATTTGATTTACTCGCTCAGTCTGCCCATCTGTCTGAGGATGGTAGGCGGTGTTGTACTTTAGTGCGGTCCCCAGAGCTTGATGGAGACATGACCAGAATGCTGATGTAAAGAGAGACCCTCTGTCGGAAGTGATAGTACTTGGCACTCCATGTAAACTGACGATCCTAGACACATATAACTGTGCGAGTTGATCGGCTCGGTAGGTGGTTCGGATGGGAATGAAGTGAGCTACCTTTGTCAGCATGCCCACCACAACCCATACTGCATCATTGCCTTGGTGGGTCCTTGGTAGACCTGTGACGAAATCCATGTAGACATCGTCCACTTCCATGGCGGAACGGGCAAAGGTTGAAGAAGTCCGGCGGGTTTCTGGTGTTCCTCCTTCACTTTGTTACATATATCACAACAAGTGACAAAATAGGCGATGTCCTTCTTCATTCCATCCCACCAAAATGCCTGACGAAGGTCTTCGTACATCTTGGTACATCCTGGATGGATCGAGTACGAAGATTCGTGCGCTTCTGTCAAGATCTTCTCTCTCAGATCTGCTTGCTGAGGTACGCAAATCCGTCCTCGAAACCTCCGCGTACCTTGCTCATCCTTCGAGAAATCCAGGGTCTTGCCTTCTTGCATACGCTTGACATGGTATTGCAGGACTGAGTCATCTTGCTGGGCCATGCGAATTTCTTCTTCGAGAGTAGGGGTAACTTCCAAGATATTGGCAAGGTCAGCCTCAACAATAACCAGGTTAAGCTGAGCGATCTCTTCTTGGAGTTCGGGAGGCAAGGACTCCATCAGGGCGTTCAGATTGGCGGGCTTGCGGCTGAGGGCATCGGCAACCACATTAGCCTTACCGGGATGATAATTTATTTCAAGATCATAATCCTTGACCAATTCGAGCCATCTTTGCTGTCGGAGGTTCAAGTCCGGTTGGGTGATTATATATACTTGAGACTCTTGTGGTCGGTAAATATCTGACATCTTTTGCCAATGAGGTAATGCCTCCAAATTTTTAATGCGTGCACAACTGCGGCCAATTCCAAATCATGGGTTGGGTTGTTCCCTTCGTGGGGTCGTAGATGTCGAGATGCGTATGCTACAGCCTTGCCATCTTCCATGAGTACACATCCAATACCTCTCCTGGATGCTTCACAGAATACATCAAAGCTGCGATAGATGTCTGGGAGAGTTAACACATGTGCTGATGTCAATCGGGTCTTCAACTCATTGAAACTCTTCTCGCAGTCCTCAGACCATACAAACTTCTGATCCTTCTTGAGGAGTTCTGTCTTTGGCTTGGCAATCTTAGAGAAGCCTTCAATGAACCATCGGTAATATCCGGCTAATCCAAGAAAACTTCGGATCTCAGTCACTGTCGTGGGCGCTAGCCAATTTAACACTTCCGTTACTTTGCTGGGATCCACGGCTATCCCTTCTGCTGAAAGAACATGCCCTAAAAATCCGACTTGCTTGAGCCAAAATTCACACTTGCTGAATTTCGCATATAACTGATGGTCACGGAGTCTTTGCAAGACTGCTCTGAGATGTCCCTTGTGCTCTTCCTTATTCTTTGAGTATATGAGGATGTCATCAATGAAGACCACCACAAACTTATCCAAGAAGTCCATGAATACTTTATTCATCATTTGCATGAAGAAGGTAGGAGCATTGGTGAGGCTGAAAGACATGACTGTATATTCATAAAGACCGTATCGAGTGGTGAACGCGGTCTTAGGAATATCCTCTTTCTTGATTTTGAGCTGGTGGTATCCGGTCCTCAAATCAATTTTGGAGAATACTTTTGCCCCACTGAGTTGGTAGAACAAATCATCAATTCTCGGAAGCGGATATTTGTTCTTGATAGTAAGAGCATTCAACTGACGGTAATCCACACACATCCGAAGACTGACGTCTTTCTTGTCCACAAAGATTGCGGGTGATCCCCATGGTGATGAGCTCGAATGAATGTATCCTCTCTGTAGCATCTCATCAAGCTGTTTCTTCAGTTCCACTAACTCGGATGAAGGCATCTGGTAATACTTCTTGTATATAGGTGCGGTCCCGGGCACAAGGTCAATTGCAAACTCAAGCTCTCGGTCTGGCGGCATTCCTGGTAATTCCTCAGTAAATACATCTGGAAACTCACTGACCACAGGAACTAGATCCAATTCTTTAGCTACAGCTGTGAAAACCATTTCTTTCTTGCGTATGCTTCTTCGAGCAAAGAATTGTGCAGTCTGACCTTCCCGACTTGTCAAGGTGACTTCTCTGGTCGCACAATTGATGCATACTTGATGTTGGGTCAACCAGTTCATTCCCAAAAAAATATCCAACTTGGCAGACTCGATGACTATCAAAGAAGCTGGGAAGCTGACTCCCTTGATGTCAATCTCCAATTTGCGGCAGGCTAGATTGCTTTTGAGCACGGATCCCGGCGATTGTAGCATCATACTCTTTCCCAAAATCGAGGAAGAAAACTTGTTTTGGGCAACAAAACTCCGCGAAATAAAAGAGTGGGAAGCCCCAGAGTCAAACAAAATTATTGCAGGTATTCTATTAATAGGGAACATACCAATGTTGACTTCTGGGTTCTCTTGGGCTTCGTCTGCGGAGAGGTGGTGAACTTGCCCTTGGATGGTCTGCTGGCCAGGGTATGGTCCCATGTGGTTGACTTGCGGCTTAAATGGAGCATTTGACTTGCCGCTCTTGGGGCACTGTCTGGCGTAATGTCCGGTTTGCCCACAAGAAAAACACGAATTGTTGCGCTGACAGTCTTCGCTTACCGAGCTGGTCACGACATTCTTGACTTGGGTAGTAGTCTTGTTAACATTTTGCTGCCAATTGGGCTGGTACTCAACCTGAGTCTGCTGCCAGGTACGAGCCTTCTGCACTGGCTGTCCATCCTTCTTAGGCTCGAACTTGCGTTTATGATCATTGTTAGCGGGTTTATTATCGTGCACGAGCTTGTGTTCTCTTTCTGCAATGAGGGCTTTGTTTACCAGAGTCTGGAAATCCGGAAAATCGAGCATACTGAGAGTGCATCTGAGGTGTGGATTCAGTCCTCCAAGAAATCTGTCGATCATCCTTTCTTCCGTAGCCACATCATAGAGAGAATAGCGGGCCAAATGGTTGAACTTATGCAGATACTCACTTACTGATAAGCTTCCTTGGGTGAGAGCTAGGAATTCACGCTGCTTGACTTTCATGATACCGGCGGGAATATGGTACTTGCGGAAATGGTCTTTGAATTTAGCCCAAGTGATTTCATCGTCCGCCGGCCAAATAGCTTTAGCATTATCCCACCATATAGCTGCAGCTCCCTCAAGATAGTGTGTAGCAAACGGAACCTTGTCGACTTCGTTGGTGCGGGCAATCTCAATCTTCTTCTCAATAGTCCGCAACCAATCATCAGCTTCCAAAGGATCGATAACTTGACTGAAACTGGGAGGCTTAGTCCTCTGAAAGTCTGACAGTTTAGAGTGATGGCCATTCTGATTTCAATTCTGCCCAACCATAGCTTGCACACTTTTCAACAGCTCAATCAGATCGTTGTTTCTTCTTTCTTTGAACATGCGCATGATTTGTTCAGTGGATGGCGAATGTAGCGGTGGAGGCGGTGGTGGTGGATACGGCTCGGGGGAATGTCCTGCCTGTCTGGCCAAGCGACGAATAGGGACATCCTCACCAGCGTGACTGCTGCTGCCTCCCTGCGTCATCCTATTGTTTGTTTTTCCCAATATGAGGCAACGGAGATGAGAAACATCCAAAAATGGGAAGAAAAGCAAGTGACAAACCAGAAAGACAGCAGCAAAAACAAAGGCGAATAATAAAAAAAACCTCCAACATAATTATACATAGACTCATACATGAAAGGGAAACATCATGATGGGTTCTACTACGCTCATACATGAAATGAAACATCATGGCAAGTACGACTACATCCGTACATCAAGCATCATGACAACTGCGGATACTCTGACAACCTAGGGCTCTGCTGGTCCTGCGGATATACTGAGAGTACAACCGCTTTATTGATGCTAGCGGAACATAGGTTCGATATTACATCAAGTAGCAAGGCCAAGCGGCACACACGGTGCGGCTGAACAGTATGTACATTATTTAATGAACATGAAGGGGCCTCGATCACGACAACTACGCGGCAGCGGAACGACGACGAAGGGGAACTCCATAGCACAGGGACACCGATGTCGACACGATCTAGACACAGGAAGCACTCCAATCCGGTAAGACTTTCCTGAAATCTGGCATGACACGCCAGGTCAGTACATTGAATGTACTTGCAAGCTCACAACAAGTATAAGCATAATGGCAAACAATAATATGACAATTAAGCAGGTTAAATGCAAGTCTACAACAGACTACTCATGTAGTAAATCATGTTTGTGCACCGAGTTCCTCGAACTCTCTTACCAAACGGGTTACCTCGTAACCAACCTCATAATTACGGTGATCACTCCCGGATCGCAAACGAAACCAACACTTTGGTTCCCACAACAACGACCATCTTCATGGTCCCAACAATTTCATCACATAACTAGGGCCAACCATATAACTTTAGTGTGCAAGATTAACTTAGTCATGTTGATCCATGGTGTGACCTACTTACGAGCTGTGTCCGTGACCGAGGACGCGACTATCGATAGATTTAATAAACACTCTGCAGAGGTTAGTACACTGTACCCACACCACGGAACCCATGGCCTCGCACTCCCATTCGGGTGGACCAACAGCATTCCGACAGAACCCTCCCATTGCCATGACACTCTCTCGGCCACTCCGACCAACTCCCCTCTTGGGCTAAGTCATGGGTGGCCCCGATGTCTACCAAAGACATCCAATGGCCACCGTCGTGGCAAAACAATCAACGGTCCCAAACGGGGACAAGGTATCATAACAACAACGGGCACACAAGGTTATGTATGCTTACCGGGCCAGGGTACCGCACGCCCATAACCTTCCCTCGTTGGAGGCATCGACCAGAGGCATGACAACGGACCGAATAAAGGCCTTCCCATAAAGGCAAATGTGGTTGCACTGGGAAGCTCGATTCGGTGTCACCATGACTCGATCAACATTATGTTCAAGTTGAATTATCATCAGGTTTAACTTGAAATAAAAGTACTCGAGTCATAGTATGCCATGAACATGCAACTATCCGACATGCACTATATCCACATAACACTAAAGTGAACGGATCAACATCATAGAATCATTCTACTTGCACTACTAAGCACTCTAACTCACTGGTTTCAACTTCACTGGTTTTACTACCATCATTTTTAGTTATGCCATTAACATATTAAAATCATTACCTCATATATGAAAATGATACCGATCATAACCAAACCATAGCCATACTAGCAAAAATATTTCTACTACCTCACACTAGTCCATGTACTCAAACACTACTATAAACTAAGCACTTCAATCATGACAAAGTAACTAGCATAAACATTATTCATTAAATGATTAAATGCATGAAATAAATCATATTCAAGTTGGAAAAATCATAAATATTGAAATGACACCATGCAAATATTTGTGTGGCTTGCCTTAGCATAGAGGAGGGTCACACTCCTCCTGGCTCTCCTCTAGGCAAGCTTCTCCTTCTGAAAATAAATAAAACAGCAAAAAGAAAACATCAAGAACACTTCTGTAATTCACCAGAAATTCTAGGCAGCAGAGAAAAATCTCAAATTTTGTGTGCTGCTAGAATATTTCAATACAAACACAATGCAAAAAGAATCAATTCATTTGGACTTATGGTTTAGGAGTTAGGACTGGTCAAAGTTTCTGGTCAATATTTGAATTAAATTCAAATAAAAAGAAAACCAGGGGTGACGTCGAAGGCGTATTCCTGTGGGGCGCCACCACTTATACCGCTTCGGGCGCAGTTGAGTAGCCGACAGTGGGCCCCCGCGGTTAGGTTTAGAGAGAGAGGGAGGGAAACAGAGGAGGGGCGGCGAATCGCCGGCGATTCTCCGGCGAGGAGAGGTCGGCGGCCGCCGTGGAGGGGGGGAATGGATGCGCAAGACTACGGCGAGCCTGTACGTACCCGAAACGTGGCTAGGGGTGGATGGAGCATGTCGCGGTGGTCTTCTCCAGAGACGTCGACGGAGGGAGCTCCTTGGACTTGGTGATTCCGGCGAGGCAGGGTCGGTCCAGCAGCTCCAACAGCACCAGCGTGCACCAGTGGTTCACGAGAGACACGTCGGAGGAGTTGGTCAAGCTCGAGAGGCTCTGGAGGAGTGGGAAGCAACAGAGGGGATCGCCAGCGAGCTCGGGTCGGGAACGGCGGCCAGAGGCCTGCCCGGCTGGGCTGCGGCTATCTACGACATTGTGGTGGTTGTGTGAGTGTGTTGGGATGCTCGGAGAGGCCGGGGAGGGGCTGTATTTATAGGCGGAGGTGAGGGGGTCTCGAGCTCCGCCGGAGCTCTCTGGAAATGGCGCACGGCGACGAAGAGCTCCAGTGAGAGGGGGAGAAGTGGCCGGGTTCACGCGACCACTGTGCGAGCGAGGAGACGAGCACAGGGGCTCGGGTGGCGACGAGCACAGTGGCACGGGTGCACTGTACGCTTCGCCGCGTCGTGCCCGTGCTCGCTGCGGCATTGGCGTGTGCCAGGGGAGAGTTAAGGGCCTCGGAACTAAGATGGTGGCGCGGTTTGGCAAGGTGCGGCGAGCGGGGAAGCAAGCACAAGCTCAATAGAGGCTCGGGCGCGACGCAGAGCGCATCGGCCGTATGCCAGCACGCTTGGACGAACGCGGTCACCGCGTGAACTCTGGCATCACGCCACGCAGTGCATTAAATTCATGTCTGGCATGTAGTCCTTGCTAGTTTGGGTTGATCCAAGGTCTTGAGTTGATCATAGGTCGACTGTGCTAGTGTGTAGAATCCTGGCAAGTTTCTGGACAGAAACTTGTGAGGTTAAAAGAGAGAAATCTAGAAGGAGTTTAGGGCTAAGCTTTTGTGGTTAGGGGTTTCTTAGGAGGGTAATGAAGCCCTAAAAATTTCAGCTCCATTGGATCAAGGAAAAATGCACTTCCTGTAGAAACTACATTTTTTGGCCAGAACAGAAAAGATTTTCTGTAGCAAAAATATTCCAAATAACTATGAAATATTTTTGCACAGGGAGGTGTGCCAAGGTTCAGAGAATATTTAGGATTTTTCTCAAATTTTTATGGGCAAGAAAAATGACGGTTGCTTTGGAGCATATGTAACTGAAGTGAGGTGTTAGAGAGGAAATGAATATTTTTCATTTATGAAAAATATTCCTGGGGCCATTTTGTGAAATATCATAGAGGAAATGATGTGTTTGAGAGAGAGGTGGGTCACTTGGGTGAAAATCAACGACATGCCTAAGTGATTAAGTCGAACTGAGTTGATTCAAAACTCCAAATTCAAATCAAATGGTAATGAAAACCAGAAAAAGAAAAAGAGGAAAAACCAGGATGTCACACATCGAGGATAAAAAGATGGGGTTTTCATCATATTGCTTGAGTTAATTCATCTCCATCATGTCATCTTACTTAAGGCGTTACTTCGTTCTTTATGAACTTAATACTCTAGATGCATGCTGGATAGCGGTCGATGTGTGGAGTAATAGTAGTAGATGCAGGCAGGAGTCGGTCTACTTGACACGGACGTGATGCCTATATGCATTATCATTGCTTTGGATATCATCATAACTTTGCGCTTTTCTATCAATTGCTCGACAGTAATTTGTTCACCCACCGTATTATTTGCCTTCATGAGAGAAGCCTCTAGTGAAACCTATGGCCCCCGGGTCTATTTTCCATCATATTACTTTCCGATCTACTATTTTGCAATATTTTATTTTCAGATCTATATACCAAAAAACCCAAAAATATTTTATCTTTTGTTTATCTATCTCTATCAGATCTTACCTTTGCAAGTGACCGTGAAGGGATTGACAACCCCTTTATCACGTTGGGTGCAAGTGTTTGATTGTTTGTGCAGGTGTTGGTGATTTGTGCGTTCTTCTCCTACTGGATTGATACCTTGGTTGTTAACTGAGGGAAATACTTATCTCTACTGTGCTGCATCACCCTTTCCTCTTCAAGGGAAAAACCAACGCAAGCTCAAGAAGTAGCAGGAAGAATTTCTGGCGCCGTTGCCGGGGAGATCTACGTCAAGCCTACCAAGTACCCATCATAAACTCTCATCTCTTGCATTAGATTATTCGCCATTTGCCTCTTATTTTCCTCTCCCCCACTTCTAAAATGATTTTCGAAAAGATTTGCCTTTTTATTCGCCTTCTTTCCATTTGCCCTTATGTCTTACTTGGTTTGTTTGCTCGTTTGCTTGGCATAATTGTGTGTTTATTGAAAATCAGAAACAAAGTTTAGGATCCACTTAAAGTTTTTTACTTGGATCATCTTCGATCCATATGTGCTCGTGCTGAAACCCCAACTAGTTTAGTCAAGGGAAAACCTTTAGATGAGCATGCTCATTTTGTGCGTCATCATTTGTCTAAAAAAGGGAGACTCTTATGGAATCAAATAAATTGTTTGCTATGTTATGCTTGGAATCTTTGTGAACTTTGTGATTTTACTTGTTGCTCTAAGAACCCTAAAAAACACCTTCCCTACTTATGTGAGTTTAATGATAATGAAATCTTATCTTCTTATGAAAAGGGTGTTTATAGCTACTATGATATCGAACAAATTGAAGAATTTGTTGCTTTTAAGGGTGCTTATGAAGTTGCTTCTTTGATTGAAAAGTATGATATTACTCTCTACAAATCTGAAAATTTTGACATACTTAAATATTGCTATGAAAACTATGCTCATAGTGCCTATGTCAAAGAATTTATTGAGAGAATGACCGTTGCTTTGAAACAAAATAATGATATGCATGAATCTATAGATAATTATGATTCCGATGATTTGATTGAAATATCCCTTGATGAACATGATGCTTGCTATTCTTATGGCCATGATGCCAATATTTATGGAGATGAATTTGCTATAGTTCCTTATGTTAAACATGAGATTATTGCTATTGCACCCATACTTGATAGTTCCTTGAATCAAAAGAGTGATTGCAAAGATATTATTATAAATTCTATTAATATCAGTTGTGCTAATAATATGCAAAACCCCAAGCTTGGGGATGCTAGTTTTGCTATGTACGCTACTTATTGCAATGATCTTGATTGGGGTGATGATGCTTCTTATGATCTTGAAAATTTATTTAAGCCTCATGATGAATATGTTTGCAATAATATTAAAAGTTGGTTTGGAAGAGTGTCAACTTTAGGAAATAATTATCCCACTACCTTGGAGTATGATCAATCTTGTGATTTTTTTTTGATAAAAGTGGGTTTGGAGAAGTCATGACTTTATTTGATGATAATCCCACTATTTTGGAAGAGTGTCAACTTTGCATGCATGTGGATCATGTAGAGAAAATTTTATGTGATGGCTATATTGTTGAATTTGATTATGATCCTACTTGTAATTATTATGAGCGAGGAAAATATGGTTGTGGAAATCTTCAAGTTACTAAATTACCTCTCGTTATGTTGAGTTTGCTATTGTCTCTTTCTTCTTCCTTGCATAAGCTAGTTTTTACTTTCCTTGATAATTTGTTTGCTTATAAAATGCCTATGCATAGGAAGTATGTTAGACTTATATGTGTTTGTCACGTGTTTGATGATGCTTTCTTTGTGCTTCACTTCTCCTCTGTTATGTGAGCATCATTGTAATCTCAATGCCTAGCTAAAAGGCTTTAAAGAAAAGCGCTTGTTGGGAGACAATCCAATATTTTTCCTTGCTGTTTTTGAATAAATTTTTCATCTAGCCTCTGGTTAGATGTGTTTTGGTGTTTTAATTAGTGTTTGTGACAAGTAAGACCTTTGGGATGGCTTACGGAGATAGTTGATTTGATCTTGCTGAAAAACAGAAACTTTTGCGTCCAGTCACAGAATTTTGATAATTCATGGGAGCATTGAAAAACCCTGAATTGTTTACACGAGATTGATGTACAAATTGCCTCTGTTTTCCTAATTTTTCAGAATTTTTCGAGTTACAGAAGTATTAGAACAATTTAGATCTTCGCAGACTGTTCTGTTTTTGATAGATTCTATTTTCTTTGTGTTGTTTGCTTATTTTGATGAATCTATGGGTAGTATCGGGGGGTATGAACCATGGAGAAGTTGTATACAGTAGATATTACACCAATATAAATAAAGAATGAGTTCACAACAGTACCAAAAGTGGTGATTTTATTTTCTTGTACTAACGGATCTCACGAGTTTTCTGTTGAGTTTTGTGTTGTGAAGTTTTCAAGTTTTGGGTAAAGATTTGATGGACTATGGAATAAGGAGTGGAAAGAGCCTAAGCTTGGGGATGCCCAAGGCACCCCAAGGTGATATTCAAGGACAACCAAGAGCCTAATCTTGTGGATGCCCCGGAAGGCATCCCCTCTTTCGTCTTCGTCTATCGGTAAATTTACTTGAGGCTATATTTTTATTCACCACATGATATGTGTTTTGCTTGGAGCGTCTTGTGTGATATGAGTCTTTGCTTTTTAGTTTCCACAATCATCATTGCTGTACACACCTTTTGAGAGGGACACGCATGAATCGTGATTTATTAGAATACTCTATGTGCTTCACTTATATCTTTTGAGCTAGGCAATTTTGCTCTAGTGCTTCACTTATATCTTTTTAGAGCACGGCGGTGGTTTTACTTTATTGAAATTGTTGAACTCTCATGCTTCACTTATATTATTTTGAGAGTCTTCCTAAACAGCATGGTAATTTTCTTTGGTTATAAATTTAGTCCTAATATGATAGGCATCCAAGAGGGATGTAATAAAAACTTTCATATAAAGTGCATTGAATACTATGAGAAGTTTGATTCCTTATGATTGTTTTGAGATACGAGGATGGTAATATTAGAGTCATGCTAGTGAGTAATTGTGGATTGTAGGAATACTTGTGTTAAAGTTTGTGATTCCCGTAGCATGCACGTATGGTGAACCGTTATGTAACGAAGTTGGAGGATGAGGTATTTATTGATTGTCTTCCTTATGAGTGGCAGTCGGGAACGAGCGATGGTCTTTTCCTACCAATCTATCCCCCTAGGAGCATGCGCGTAGTACTTTGTTTTGATGACTAATAGATTTTTGCAATAAGTATGTGAGTTCTTTATGACTAATGTTGAGTCCATGGATTATACGCAATCTCACCCTTCCACCTTTGCTAGCCTCTCTAGTACCGCGCAACTTTCGCCGGTGCCATACACCTACCTTTTACCTTCCTCAAAACAGCCACCATACCTACCTATTATGGCATTTCCATAGCCATTCCGAGATATATTGCCATGCAACTTTCTACCGTTCCATTTTATTATGACACGTTCCATCATTATCATATTGCTTTGCATGATCGTAAGACAACTAGCATGATGTTTACATGGCTTGTCCATTTTTTGATATCATTTGCTATGCTAGATCATTGCGCATACCGGTACACCGCCAGAGGCATTCATATAGAGTCATATTTTGTTCTAAGTATCGAGTTGTAATTCTTGAGTTGTAAGTAAATAAAAGTGTGATGATCTTTATTATTAGAGCATTGTCCCATGTGAGGAAAAAAATAAAAGAGGCCAACGAAGCCCGCAAATAAAAAAAAAGAGGCCAAAGAAGCCCACCAAAAAAAAGGAAAAATGAGAGAAAAGAGAGAAGGGGCAATGTTACTATCCTTTTTCCACACTTGTGCTTCAAAGTAGCACCATGATCTTCATGATAGAGAGTCTCCTATGTTGTCACTTTCATATACTAGTGGGAATTTTTCATTATAGAACTTGGCTTGTATATTCCAACGATGGGCTTCCTCAAATTGCCCTAGGTCTTCATGAGCAAGCAAGTTGGATGCACACCCACTTAGTTTCTTTTTGAGCTTTCATAAACTTATAGCTCTAGTGCATCCGTTGCATGGCAATCCCTACTCACTCACATTGATATCTATTGATGGGCATCTCCATAGCCCGTCGATGCGCCTAGTTGATGTGAGACTATCTCCTTCTTTTTTGTCTTCTCCACAACCACCATATTCTATTCCACCTATAGTGCTATGTCCATGGCTCACGCTCATGTATTGCGTGAAAGTTGAAAAGGTTTGAGAACATCAAAAGTATGAAACAATTTCTTGGCTTGGCATCGGGGTTGTGCATGATTTGAATACTTTGTGTGATGAAGATGGAGCATAGCCAGACTATATGATTTTGTAGGGATAGCTTTCTTTGGCCATGTTATTTTAAGAAGACATGATTGCTTTATTAGTATGCTTGAAGTATTATCGTTTTTATGTCAATATTAAACTTTTGTTTTGAATCTTATGGATCTGAACATTCATGCCACAATAAATAAAATTACATGGATAAATATGTTAGGTAGCATTCCACATCAAAAATTCTGTTTTTATCATTTACCTACTCGAGGACGAGCAGGAATTAAGCTTGGGGATGCTTGATACGTCTCCAATGTATCTATAATTTTTGATTGTTCCATGCTATTATATTATCTGTTTTGGATGTTTTATATGCATTAATATGTGATTATATATTATTTTTGGGACTAACCTATTAACCTAGAGCCCAGTGCCAGTTTCTGTTTTTTCCTTGTTTTTGAGCCTCGCAGAAAAGGAATATCAAATGGAGTCCAAACGGAATAAAACTTTCGCGATGATTTTTCTTGGACCAGAAGACACCTACGAGACTTGGAGATGAAGTCAGAAGACCCATGAGGCGACGACAAGCCGTAGGGGCGCGCCCTAGGGGGGGCGCCCCCTGGCTTGTGGTCCCCCTGGGAGTCCACCGACCTACTTCTTCATCCTATAAATTCAGATATATTCCAAAACCCTCAGAGGCATCCACGAAAACACTTTTCCACCGCCGCAACATTCTGTTCCCGTGAGATCCCATCTTGGGGCCTTTTCCGGCATCCTGCCAGAGGGGGAATCGATCATCGAGGGCTTCTACATCAACTCCATTGCCCTTCCAATGAAGCGTGAGTAGTTTACCTTAGACCTACGGGTCCATAGCTAGTAGCTAGATGGCTTCTTCTCTCTCTTTCATTCTCAATACAACGTTCTCCTTGATGTTCTTGGAGATCTATTCGATGTAATCTTCTTTTGCGGTGTGTTTGTCGAGATCCGATGAATTGTGGATTTATGATCAACTTATCTATGAATATTATTTGAATCTTCTCTGAATTCTTTTATGCATGATTTAATATCTTTGTATTTCTCTTCGAATTATCGGTTTGGTTTGGCCAACTAGATTGGTTTTTCTTGCAATGGGAGAGGTGCTTAGCTTTGGGTTCAATCTTGCGTGATTTCACCCAGTGACAAAGTAGGGGTAGCAAGACACGTATTGCATTGTTGCCATCGAGGATAAAAAGATGGGGTTTTCATCATAATGCTTGAGTTAATTCCTCTACATCATGTCATCTTACTTAAGGCGTTACTCCGTTCTTTATGAACTTAATACTCTAGATGCATGCTGGATAGCGGTCGATGTGTGGAGTAATAGTAGTAGATGTAGGCAGGAGTCGGTCTACTTGACACGGACGTGATTCCTATATGCATAATCATTGCTTTGGATATCATCATAACTTTGCGCTTTTCTATCAATTGCTCGACAGTAATTTGTTCACCCACCTTATTATTTGCCTTCATGAGAGAAGCCTCTAGTGAAACCTATGGCCCCCGGGTCTATTTTCCATCATATTACTTTCCGATCTACTATTTTGCAATCTTTTATTTTCAGATCTATATACCAAAAAACCCAAAAATATTTTATCTTTTGTTTATCTATCTCTATCAGATCTCACCTTTGCAAGTGACCGTGAAGGGATTGACAACCCCTTTATCGCGTTGGGTGCAAGTGTTTGATTGTTTGTGCAGGTGTTGGTGATTTGTGCGTTCTTCTCCTGCAGGATTGATACCTTGGTTCTTAACTGAGGGAAATACTTATCTCTACTATGCTGCATCACCCTTTCCTCTTCAAGGGAAAAACCAACGCAAGCTCAAGAAGTAGCAGCGCCTCCTGAGCCAGATGAGGAGCCCTGCACCCGGCCTCACCGCTGCGGGGCCCGCTAGGTCCGCCTCGGAAGGATGAGCCACGGCGAGGGCAGCGACACAGGCGGAGAGCAAAAGGGCTCCATGCCTCCGCAAGCGGCGTAGAGAAGATCGGCGATACAGTCGAGCCAGGCATCATAGTCTTCGTTGGCAGGGCGGTAGCACAGCAACTCACGTGCCATGAGGAGCTCGGCTTGAGTGTTCGCCGGCCCGGGACGAGCGTGCGAGGACGATGCCGTGGTAGGAGTGAGGGAAGGCGTGGCGGTGCGGCTGTCACGCTGCACAGAGGATGGCAGCAAATAGTCCTGCTGATCATGAGCAGCGGGGTTAGTGGCGACATTTGCTGCAGGAGAGGCGGAGCGGTAAGGAACACCACGGCCCACGGGCGCCGTCTGGAGGACACGAGCAGCCCGCCACTCGGCGTGTGTCGTCCATGGACGCGACGGAGCGAGGACGGAGCGTGGTCGATGAAGAAACAGAGCCTTCAACACCCCCTACCTGGAGCGCCAAATGTCGAAATCGAGGCTCCGCAGACCCAAACTAGGTTCGAACTCTGAGGCGTGTATGAAGGATCTCGCTTCACGTCGATATGCTGCTCGCCGCCCTCACGGCCTAATCTCGTCGAGTACGCGCGAGCGGGAAGAAGAAGGGGACACGATGATTTACCCAGGTTCGGGCCACCTTGCGATGTAAAACCCTACTCCTGCTTTGTGGTGGATTGGCCTCACGAAGAGGTTGAGGATGAACTAGTACAGTGGATGAGCTGCCTTGGGAGGACTCAGGATCAGACTGGGGATACAAGGTTTCGACCCCTCTCTATGGTGGAGACTAGCCTATACTTATACTAGGCCTGGTCATCTTCCCTCATAACTTAGGCGGGAAGGAATACCACAGTGGCCAATTTCGAAGGGGGACATGAGTACACTCTATCCTGACTAAAGGTGGTCTTCGCCTGCAAAGCTTCTGGTCATGACGCAGCTGTGGGCTCTGTGATGACCTTCATCCTGCCGAGCCCGTGGTCTTGGTCTCGTTGCACTGGAATGGAAACCTTTGGGGGATTCCTCGAGAACCAGCACTTGTCCTTGCCTCCTTAGCACCGAAGTGGAAACTGTCTTGGTCTACGCCCGCTGGCGCCCGCCTAGCCTTGGTCGTCATGGCTCATGTCACCGCTAGCCTCGCGAGGCGGGGTACCTTCATAGAGATCTCTGCTCCTCGGGAGACAGGCTCAGGGAGCTGCTTCCCAAGAGGTCTTGGTGTCGTTCTCCTCACGAGGCTGGGGGCCCTCGCGAGGGTCTTTCTCGTGAAGCCTTGGAGTTGGACCGCGTCGGGCCGTCGGTGAAGTAATGCACTGGGCCGCAGGCAGGCAGGCCTGGGTACCCCCGTTCCCAGAACGCCGACAAAGATGGAAGCTTAATATCTCTAAACTCGAAGATTTAATTGAAAAATGCAACCAAGTGGTTCTACTTTTGGATGGGTTAGAGGAACTTAGACTTTTATTTAGGCCTGAGTTTAATTTTAGAAAGATTGTTAAGTTGCATCTGGAAAAATTGCTCCATCTCCAATTTCTATATTCAAAGAAGAGATGTACTATTAGATACATTAAAGTAGGTGGAGAAAACACAAAGTTGTTTCATGCAATGGCCACAGAGAGGCACAGGAGAAACTCCGTTGCTAGGTTAAACTTACCTGATGGTATTGTGGTGACAGAACATTCTCAGATGGAAGGGGTTATCTGGAATTGTTTTAAGAACAGAATGGATGTGTCAAGAGGAATTGTAATGGGTTTTGACCTACAATCTTTATTGTCTCCTGTGGAGGGGCTGGATGTGTTAACGAAACCCTTTGAGAAGGAACAAATGGATGACACTATCAAGCACATGCCAATAGATAAGGCCCCTGGACCTGATGGTTTTGATGGCCTCTTTTTTAAGAAATGTTGGCATATCATTTCTCATGAATTCGATGAGTTAGCTCAAGGTTTCTTTGATGGTACTACTGCATTGGAGAATATCAATGGGTCTTACATAGCCTTAATTCCCAAGAAGCTAGCTCCTGAGGAAGTAGGGGACTACAGACCTATTTCATTGACTGGGATGTGATTGAAGTTTCTTTCCAAGATAGCTGCAAATAGATTTCAGAGAGTGATCATGCAATGTATTCATAAAAATCAATATGGTTTTATCAAGAGCAGAACTATTCAGGACTGTATTGGTTAGACTTTTGAGTATTTGCATCAATGTCACTAGTCAAAAAGGCCAATTGTTATACTTAAGCTGGATTTTGAGAAAGCTTTTGATTCCCTCGAGCATGAGACAATTGTTCAGATATTGAAATATAAAGGTTTTAATGAGAAGTAGATTCTTTGGATGAAGTAGTTACTTTCCACTGGTACATCATCAGTGTTGCTCAATGGTGTGCCTGGTAGGAAGTTTCTCTGCAAAAAAGGTGTCAGGCAGGGTGACCCTATTTCTCCACTTCTTTTTGTCATTGCTGCTGATTTGTTGCAGACAGTGGTTAATGATATGTTTAGAAGAGGAATTCTATAGTTACCAATACTCTGCCATGACCAAGACTACCCAATTATTTAGTATGCAGATGACACTCTAATTATCATGCCTGCAGATAAAGTTCAGCTTATTGCTCTCAAGGACATGCTGAAGGTTTTCTCCCAGTCCACAGGCTTGGATTTTAATTATCATAAGTCATTCATCATTCCAATAAATGTGGATTCTGCCACTATGTCTGAGCTTGCTACAGCTTTTGGTTGTCAGATTGGGAAAATTCCTTTCACATACTTAGGACTGCCAGTGGGAACTACCAGACCAAAGATGATTGACTTCATGCCAATGGTGGATTGTATGGAGAGAAGAATGATTGCTAGTTCTTCTTTTCTTAATCAAGGAGAAAGATTGCAATTTTTGAACTCTGTCATGTCCTCCATGCCTATCTTTTTTCTTTGCAGTCTGGCTATTCCTGCTAGTATTCTAAAACAACTTGAAAGGATTCAGAGGCAATGTCAATGGAGAAAACATAGAGATGAACCTGCACCATCACTTGCTGGTTGGGATCTTATTTGTAGGCCCAAGAATAAGGGTGGACTTGGAATTCTAAACCTTGGGGTGCAGAATATGGCTCTTTTGCTTAACCATGCCAATAACTTTCTCAACAAAAAAGATCTACCTGGCGTATCTTTAATCTGGGACACGTACTATTATGGCAGGGTGCCACAAGCAACCAATGACTGTGGCTCTTTCTGGTGAAGGGACATATGTATGGTTTTGCAGCAGTTCATAGATTCATCCTGGGTGCAAATTAATGAGGGAGATACATCTCTTTTTTGGTCTGATAACTGGAATATTGGTGACAATGTTACTACTTTGCAGACAAGATATCCTAGGTTATTCTCTTATGTCAAGGACCCCTGGATAATTCTTAAAGAGGCCTTTGACTCACATGATTTGATCCAAAGGCCTCATTTACCATTGTAAGAGCAGGCTTTTGAGGAGTTTTTGGCACTTCAGTCTTTGATGGGGTCTCATGGTAGAAATTCAGGATTGAAGGACATATGGTTTTGGCAGGGGTCTACTAAGGATTACAAACCAAAGATGTTCTACTCTCACATGCACCCATCACTATCCTTTAATCCTTTTCTTATTTGGACCTGGAAGTCTGCTTGCAGCATGAAAATAAAGGTTTTTGCTTGGATGCTGATTATGGACAGACTGAATACAAAGGACATGGTGGAAAGAAGACATTGGCATCTTGAGGAAGGTGTGAATTGTGTGCTTTTTCCTCTGCAGACTAAAGAGACCAGGGATCACCTATTCTTCAACTATAACTTCAGTGTCAGAGTGTGGAACTACCTGCAAATCGATTGGTCCCATGGTGAATCAATGAATGAGTTGGTTGTTCATGCCAGAAGGGATTTTGCCAAATCTTTCTTCACTGAGGTGGTTTTCATTGCCTGCTGGAACATCTGGATCATTAGGAATGGCAAAGTCTTCAGGAATGAAAGGGCTAAGTTTAATAAATAGAGATGTGCCTTCATTCATGACATTTCCCTTATGCAGCATAGAATCAAGTCTGCCTTTAAGGATGAACTCTTAAGATGGATTTCATACCTCCCTCCTTGAGGCCTTTTTGTCCCTTTTGTTTTTCTCTTCTTCTTTATCTTTTTGAGGCTAGCCTCTTTGGTTACATCTTGTAATCTTTGTACTTTGTACCCTTTTTGAATAAAGTTTTGATAAGCTATGGGGGGTTTTCCCCATAGTTCACAGTAAAAAAACAGATGCTTCATCTGTATGCTCTACACAATAAGCCTCCTAACAAAGGTTGGTACCGGCCCACGGATTTCATCCATATGATTGAGCTTTGTCATCTCTATTGGTGTGTAACACCCCCTGTATTAAGCTACAGTGATCACCCTTTTGATGAGGCCATGTCATCATGATTAATAGTGCATAATCATCATTAGCATCATATTGCATTTCAACTCCTAAGTCAAATTCAAATTTAAATGAAAGTGGAATATAAAAGTTGTCCAACATAGAAACTAAAATGTCAGATAAATAACAAATATTCCAGAGGCTATTCTAAAATTGAAACCAACATCATTGGAATTGGATAAGTGACTCGAACAACCTCAAACAGTGGATAAAGATAATATTTAATAACCATTTATTAAATCTGAAATAAATATGGAATTATGTTTTGTCCAAACTAATTTTAGGTGTTAAGGAATAATGCACTGGTATTTATGAAATAGGTCACACTTTTTACAAAAACCATTTTGAGGCCTAGCTATTTACTAGATTGAGAAAGGAGAATAAAGAAAAGGAAAAAGAAATAGAAAACAGAGAAGGAGAAAAAAAAAGATCAACCCCCCCCCCCCCCACGGCCCAACTGGGCTGAACCCAGCCGGCCGGCCCACCTGCGTCGCCCCTGGCCTATAAGGCCCCCCGGCCGAACCCTAGCCCCCCCCCGATCCACATCCCCCCCCCCGGTCGCCCCCCTCCCTCGACTGGATCTGGATCGGGGCAAACCCCGCGATCCCGTCGCTCGTCGCCGCGACGACCTCGCCGCCCGCGCCAGGACGCCGCCCCGGACCCGCGCATCCCCCGCCGCCTGCACCTCGTCTCCGTCGCCGTCTGTCCCCGTCGATCGCCCCGACGCGCCGACCGCGCCCCTCTCCGCCCTCGTCTCCGACGCCATCGCGGACCGCGTCGCCCTTGGACCTCGCCCCTCGCCGGACTCCACCGACGCCGGCCTCCCGTCGACCCGTCGTCTCCGGCCTCCACCCCGAGCCCCTCCTCGCGCTCGACGCCGACCCGCCCCGCCTCGACCCCGTCGCCGACCCCCCCTCCACGAGCTCGAGCCCGCTGCCCCGTCCCTGCAAATCTCGGTGAGGCCCCAGGCCTCCCCCCCCCTGCCCCTGCACCGCACGCGCGCCGCCCCGCCTCCACGCTCACCGCGCCCTCCCCGCGCACGCCGCCCGCCCGCACCCGCACGCCCGCCGGTCCCCAGCGCTCTCCCCGCGGCCGCCTCTCCACCGCCACGGCCGGCGCGCCCCGCTCCGGCCTCTGGCCTCGCCGCCACCCCCGGCCGGCCACCGCACCCTGGCCTCGGCCAGTGCGTGCGCGCGCGCCCCCGCGTCCTGCCCGCCCGCGCGCCCTCCCCCCCCTGTCCATTCGGGCCACTGACAGGTGGGGCCTAATGCCCCTGACCCCTGACCGAACGGGCCCACGGCCCAGAAACGATTTTAAGAAAACAAAAAATAAAAATAAATAATTAAAATAATTAAATTAATTAATTGATTAATTAGTTAATTAATTAGTTAATTAATCCTGATTAGGTTAATCTAATTAACTAATTAGTGTTAATTAAACAGTAATTAGTAATTAACTTAATTAACTGCTGACGTCAGCATGATGTCATGCTGACGTCATCAATCACTGTTTCGGATAATGTTGAATTAAATAATTAATTAAAATTTCAGAAATTAATAAAACTTTAGAAAATCATATCTTTTAAACCGTAACTCCGATAAAAAATATTTATACATGAAACTTGCTCAGAACGACATACGAACCCGAATACATCCTCCGTATTCCCATTAGACGCCCGCAACTATAAGAACGTTGAACAATTAGACCGATTTCGATAAATGAATAGTGTCCACCCTAATTAAATAAATCCGAATAAATTCCTAAATTAACTAAATCGCTTAGTTAGGCTGTATATCACCCTGGCCCTGCGTTTAGACATGTCATGCGTCCCTGTTGCATCATTGCCGTGTGTTTACTGTTTCTTCCCCCTCTTCTCTTCTGTAGACTACGAGACCGACGCAGCTGCTGGTGCCCCGACCGACTACGTTGTTGACGACCCCTACTTGCCAGAGCAACCAGGCAAGCCCCCCCCTTGATCACCAGATATCGCCTATTCTTCTCTATACTGCTTGCATTAGAGTAGTGTAGCCTGTTACTGCTTTCGGTTAATCCTATTCTGCTGCATAGCCTGTCATTGTTGCTACTGTTGTTGATACCTTACCTGCAATCCTAAATGCCTAGTGTAGGATGCTAGTTTGTCATCAGTGGCCCTACATTCTCGTCTGTCTGCTATGCTACATTATTGGGCCGTGCTCGCCACGGGTGGAGATTGCGGATATGTATACTACTTATTACATGTGACGTCAGATGGATACTAAAGTCGGGTCGGCTCGAGGAGCACCCGCAGGTGATTCACGAATGGGGGCTGAAAGGATTGGCCTCCTCGACGGCCCCCTAAGTGACTCTTTGTTGTGGAGCGGCAGGGCAGGTTGTGACCACCTAGGAGAGAGGTGGGCCTGGCCCTGGTCGTCGTCCGCGGTGATCTCATAATAACACGTTTAACGAGATTGGATATTTGATCTGAGTCTGGCCACTGGCCTTTACGCACTAACCAACTACGCGGGAGTAGTTATGGGTATCCTGGCGTCGTGGTATCAGCTGAAGTCTTCTTGACGTCAGCGACTGAGCGGCGCGCGCCGTGTTGGACCGCGATAACGTAACCGCCGTGATCGTGTGGGTTGCTAGGTCTGCTCGCGGCCGCGTACGCAACGTGCAGGAGCGCACTGGGCGATGGGCCCAGACCCCAGAGTGCCTAGGATTAGTCCGGCGTGCTGACCTCTGTGTTGAGCCTAGGTGGGGCTGCGACGTGTGGATCTTCCGAGGCCGGGCATGACCCAGGAAAGTGTGTCCGGCCAAAGGGGATCGAGCGTGTTGGGGAATATGTGGTGCACCCCTGCAGGGAAGTTTATCTATTCGAATAGCCGTGTCCCTCGGTAAAAGGACGACCCGGAGTTGTATTCCGACCTCATGACAACTAGAAATGGATACTTAATAAAACACACCCTTACAAGTGACAGTTATAACCCGGTGGTCGCTCTCTCGCATGGTGGCGACGAGAGGATCGACGGGTAGGATTATGCTATACGTTGTTGCTTGGTTAACTTCCAACTAATCTCTTCTATTGCTTCAAGATGGAGGCTGCCAGAAGCGTAGTCTTCGACAGGACTAGCTATCCCCCTCTTATTCTGGCATTCTGCAGTTCAGTCCACCGATATTGCCTCTTTACACATATACCATGCATATGTAGTATAGATCCTTGCTTGCGAGTACTTTGGATGAGTACTCACGGTTGCTTTCCCCCTCCTTTCCCCCTTTTCCCTTCTTGCTGGTTGTCGCAACCAGATGCTGGAGCCCAGGAGCCAGACGCCACCTTCGACGACTACTACCACCAGGGCGGAGCCTACTACTACGTCCAGGACGCCGACGACCAGGAGTAGTTAGGAGGATCCCAGGCAGGAGGCCCTGCGCCTGTTCGATCTGTTGTATCCCTGTTTGTGCTAGCCATCTTATGGCACCTTGTTTAACCTATGTCTGTACTCAGATATTGTTGCTTCCGCTGACTCGTCTATGATCGAGCATTTGTATTCGAGCCCTCGTGGCCCCTGGCTTGTATTATGATGCTTGTATGACTTATTTATGTTTTAGAGTTGTGTTGTGATATCTTCCCGTGAGTCCCTGATCTTGATCGTACACGTTTGCGTGCATGATTAGTGTACGATTGAACCAGGGGCGTCACAAGTTGGTATCAGAGCCGACTGCCTGTAGGAATCCCCCTTTCCAATTCCTTGGCCGAAGTTGAGTCTAGACAAAGAAAACCGTTTTACTAACTTGGCTGTGTGGCTTACGGGCCCACATTGCCAACTGGGTGGTATTAGGATCTTTTATTCCTCGTCTATACTCTGGGACTCTGATCTCTCTTCTACTCGGGTTAAATGAATTTTACTAACGCCGACACTTAGGGTCTCGTGATCACATCCACCGGAGTTCTAAAAATTTCCCCCCTTGCTTCGAGATTGTGGGCCAGGTTCTGCTTACAGGATCCTTTTATCGAGGGCACCCTGTGTTGTCACTTGCAGATTCCTCGCCCCACCAGTTTTCCCCGACGTTGATGTAGCCTTTGCTATGTCTCGTTGTGTACTTCCTTACCGCGTGCCTGCGCGCCGCCTAGCATGTCCAGTTTATGAAATTGCGCCGTTATGCTGTCCGCATGTACCTGACTTTGTGTAAGGATATGTATGTCTTAATTGACTACTTTTATGTATTTGATGCACTGCTTAAACTATTGTCGAGTTACATCATGCTTGTCGCTAAGCACTCGCGCTTGCGTTTACTAAACTACCCCCTGTTGTAATTTAGCAGGATGGTTAGACCCGCTGGTCGTGGTCGTGGCCGTGGTGCCAACGATCCACCACCGCCGAACTATATGGCGGCTATGATGCAACAGTTTGAGCTTAACCGCCAGTTCATGGTTGGAATCATGGCTCAGTTTCCGCATCAGAACAACCAGAACCAGAACCCAGCTTCAATAACTTTGACAGAATTTACGCGACTCAACCCAACGCAGTTTCGCAACTCTGACAAGCCACTGGATGCTGATGACTGGCTCCGCGACATCACTCACGAGATGGAGTCTGCTAATGTCGCCCCCGCCAACTTTGTCACCTTCGCGGCCTTTTTCTTAAAGGGCCCCGCTGCTCAATGGTGGGACACACACAAGCGTACTCTGCCTGTTGGAACAGTCATCACCTGGTATGAGTTCCAGGCTGCTTTCCGTACACGTTACATCCCTCAAGCAATTATGGAACGCATGAAGACCCAGTTCCGTAACCTCACCCAGGGCAATAAAACCGTCGAAGCTTATCAGCGGGAATTCCTTGATCTCTCCCGTATGCCGAATTCTCTTACAACAATAGCTATCAAGCTAGTCTGAAGATGGCACCGTTTGAAGTTCTATACGGTCGTAAGTGTCGAACCCCTCTGAATTGGTCAGAAACTGGGGAACGCTCACTCGTCGGACCGGACATTATTCGGCAAGCTGAAGAACAAGTCCGCATTGTTCGTGAACATTTGAAATCTGCTCAGTCTCGTCAGAAGAGCAACTATGACCGAAAGCACCAGGAAATAGTCTATCAACCTGGCGAGCAAGCTTACCTCCGCGTCACTCCGTTGAAAGGCACTCATCGGTTCGGAATCAAAGGCAAGTTAGCTCCACGCTACATTGGCCCGTTCCGTATTCTTGCCCGTCGAGGAGAAGTGGCATATCAGTTGCAATTGCCGCCAAACCTTTCTCAAGTACATGACGTCTTTCATGTATCCCAACTCCGCCGCTGCTTCAAGGATCCTATTAGAGCTGTGGATCATGAAGTGCTTGAATTACGGGAAGATCTGTCTTATCCAGGACATCCCATCCGTATTCTTGATCAAGCTGAGCGTCGAACACGTCAAAAGTCAATCAAGTTCCTCAAGGTTCAGTGGTCAAACCATTCTGAGGATGAAGCCACTTGGGAACGCGAGGATCGTCTTCGCGATGAATACCCCGCTTTGTTTCTTTCTACCTCCTAAATCTCGGGACGAGATTTCTTGTAGTGGAGGAGATTTAATTGCACCTCGCCGCCCCGCGCCAGGACGCCGCCGCCCGGAGCCCGCGCATCCCCGCCGGCCTGCACCTCGTCTCCGTCGCCGTCGTCCCCGTCGATCGCCCCGACGCGCCCGACCGCGCCCCGTCTCCGCCTCGTCTCCGACGCCGTCGCGGACCGCCGTCGCCCTTGGACCTCGCCGCCTCGCCGGACTCCACCGACGCCGGCCTCCCCGTCGACCCGTCGTCTCCGGCCTCCACCCCGAGCCCCTCCTCGCGCTCGACGCCGACGCCCCGCCTCGACCCCGTCGCCGACCCCCCCTCCACGAGCTCGAGCCCGCTGCCCCGTCCCTGCAAATCTCGGTGAGGCCCCAGGCCTCCCCCTCCCCTGCCCCGTGCACGCGCACGCGCGCCGCCCCGCATTCACGCTCACCGCGCGCCCTCGCCGCGCACGCCGCCCGCCCGCACGCCGCACGCCGGCGCCGGCCCCCAGCGCTCCTCCCCGCGGCCGCCTCTCCACCGGCCACGGCCGGCGCGCCCCGCTCCGGCCTCTGGCCCTCGCCGCCACCCCCGGCCGGCCACCGCACCCTGGCCTCGGCCAGTGCGTGCGCGCGCGCCCACGCGTGCTTGGCCGCGCCCGCGCGCCCGCCCGCGCCCGTGTGGCCATTCGGGCCACTGACAGGTGGGGCCTAATGCCCCTGACCCACTGACCGAACGGGCCCACGGCCCAGAAACGATTTTAAGAAAACAAAAAATAAAAATAAATAATTAAAATAATTAAAATAATTAATTGATTAATTAGTTAATTAATTAGTTAATTAATCCTGATTAGATTAATCTAATTAACTAATTAGTGTTAATTAAACAGTAATTAGTAATTAACTTAATTAACTGCTGACGTCAGCATGATGTCATGCTGACGTCATCAATCACTGTTTCGGATAATGTTGAATTAAATAATTAATTAAAATTTCAGAAATTAATAAAAACTTTAGAAAATCATATCTTTTAAACCGTAACTCCGATAAAAATATTTTATACATGAAACTTGCTCAGAACGACGATACGAACCCGAATACATCCTCCGTATTCCCATTAGACGCCCGCAACTATAAGAACGTTGAACAATTAGACCGATTTCGATAAATGAATAGTGTCCAACCCTAATTAAATAAATCCGAATAAATTCCTAAATTAATTAAATCGCTTAGTTAGGCTGTATATCACCCTGGCCCTGCGTTTAGACATGTCATGCGTCCCTGTTGCATCATTGCCGTGTGTTTACTGTTTCTTCCCCCTCTTCTCTTCTGTAGACTACGAGACCGACGCAGCTGCTGGTGCCCCGACCGACTACGTTGTTGACGACCCCTACTTGCCAGAGCAACCAGGCAAGCCCCCCCCTTGATCACCAGATATCGCCTATTCTTCTCTATACTGCTTGCATTAGAGTAGTGTAGCCTGTTACTGCTTTCGGTTAATCCTATTCTGCTGCATAGCCTGTCATTGTTGCTACTGTTGTTGATACCTTACCTGCAATCCTAAATGCCTAGTGTAGGATGCTAGTTTGTCATCAGTGGCCCTACATTCTCGTCTGTCTGCTATGCTACATTATTGGGCCGTGCTCGCCACGGGTGGAGATTGCGGATATGTATACTACTTATTACATGTGACGTCAGATGGATACTAAAGTCGGGTCGGCTCGAGGAGCACCCGCAGGTGATTCACGAATGGGGGCTGAAAGGATTGGCCTCCTCGACGGCCCCCTAAGTGACTCTTTGTTGTGGAGCGGCAGGGCAGGTTGTGACCACCTAGGAGAGAGGTGGGCCTGGCCCTGGTCGTCGTCCGCGGTGATCTCATAATAACACGTTTAACGAGATTGGATATTTGATCTGAGTCTGGCCACTGGCCTTTACGCACTAACCAACTACGCGGGAGTAGTTATGGGTATCCCGGCGTCGTGGTATCAGCTGAAGCCTTCTTGACGTCAGCGACTGAGCGGCGCGCGCCGTGTTGGACCGCGATAACGTAACCGCCGTGATCGTGTGGGTTGCTAGGTCTGCTCGCGGCCGCGTACGCAACGTGCAGGAGCGCACTGGGCGATGGGCCCAGACCCCAGAGTGCCTAGGATTAGTCCGGCGTGCTGACCTCTCTGTTGAGCCTAGGTGGGGCTGCGACGTGTGGATCTTCCGAGGCCGGGCATGACCCAGGAAAGTGTGTCCGGCCAAAGGGGATCGAGCGTGTTGGGGAATATGTGGTGCACCCCTGCAGGGAAGTTTATCTATTCGAATAGCCGTGTCCCTCGGTAAAAGGACGACCCGGAGTTGTATTCCGACCTCATGACAACTAGAAATGGATACTTAATAAAACACACCCTTACAAGTGACAGTTATAACCCGGTGGTCGCTCTCTCACATGGTGGCGACGAGAGGATCGACGGGTAGGATTATGCTATACGTTGTTGCTTGGTTAACTTCCAACTAATCTCTTCTATTGCTTCAAGATGGAGGCTGCCAGAAGCGTAGTCTTCGACAGGACTAGCTATCCCCCTCTTATTCTGGCATTCTGCAGTTCAGTCCACCGATATTGCCTCTTTACACATATACCATGCATATGTAGTATAGATCCTTGCTTGCGAGTACTTTGGATGAGTACTCACGGTTGCTTTCCCCCTCCTTTCCCCCTTTCCCTTCTTGCTGGTTGTCGCAACCAGATGCTGGAGCCCAGGAGCCAGACGCCACCTTCGACGACTACTACCACCAGGGCGGAGCCTACTACTACGTCCAGGACGCCGACGACCAGGAGTAGTTAGGAGGATCCCAGGCAGGAGGCCCTGCGCCTGTTCGATCTGTTGTATCCCTGTTTGTGCTAGCCATCTTATGGCACCTTGTTTAACCTATGTCTGTACTCAGATATTGTTGCTTCCGCTGACTCGTCTATGATCGAGCATTTGTATTCGAGCCCTCGTGGCCCCTAGCTTGTATTATGATGCTTGTATGACTTATTTATGTTTTAGAGTTGTGTTGTGATATCTTCCCGTGAGTCCCTGATCTTGATCGTACACGTTTGCGTGCATGATTAGTGTACGATTGAACCGGGGGCGTCACATGGTGTTGTGCTACTGTTTAGTTACTGTCATGAGAAAGTGGAATTGTTTCGCATGTTAATCTACGGCTGCTAATAAATTGAGGCACCGGTTAGCCACTGTTATAGCTATTGATAAAATCAAGTAATAATACAGTTCAAGTTGAGCTGCTGTCTTTGGTATCATATCATTTCCGGTGAGGATAATGAGAATGCATCTCTTTGTGACTATACATTTCATTAGTTACTCCCATTGTTAATGTAATGGCTATTTTAAATATTTCCTTTTCTTTTTTCGATTAAACAGGGATGCTAGCATTTAGTTGATCTCTTGTCTTCGCACAACAGGATCCTCCTCCTCTGAAGAATAATATGGAGTGCCTAGTTCCGATTACGCCAGGATGAAGAAGCCAAGTCTCACTTCTTATCAGAAGGGAGCAGCTGAAGGATGGTTACATTACTGCCCACAAGAACAAACTAACTTCAGCTCAGAAGGACTCACAGATCTCCATCTTTGTTGCTGTGATGGCCAATACAATGTTGTTTTAGGATTCTTTCTGGTGACTTCCATTTTTTTAAATATGTGCTCTGCATGGATCATGTAGGTGCCTGTTTAAACTATAAATACATAATACAGTTTGTTTTATACTAATCACTTCTTTGTATTTATGCAAACAGGGATGATCAGCTTGATTTCAATGGGAACTGCACAAAATGTTCTGTTGGTTTGTGCCCTCCATTATACTTCATCATGCGCAATACAACGAATGTTCTCGAATCATTAATTTCCACCTTCACCCACAAAATTAGCTACAAGAAAGGACGTGCCGATATGTTCAAGGCGTTGAACATATAAAGGCGAAATCCTACAAGCTACGTGCGAAGTTGGTTAATTTTAGTGGAACTGCACAAAAAGAACAACTGGTTTATTTAGCACGAGGTAGCATGTCAATGTGAAAACTTATGGCAAACCCCACCCATTCCACAATCGTAGGCATTTTATATTTTTGAATGGGAAAACCTTGTCAAAGTTTGCTCATTGATGTATGCAAAAAGACACGCATTTGATATTTTGGAATGGGACAACCTTGTCAACTTTTCCTCATTGATGTTAATAAGAAGACATGCGTTTGATATTGCCATTAGCAGCATCGATCGATTTTTCTTTATTTGTGTCTAGTTGTGAAGTAAATATTGGATCTGACGTGTGAATCATTGAGATGCATAATGATCAATTGTTGTGAATGTTGTCTATGAATTGCTAGGCCTGTGAGATTGATTGCAATGTACAGGCATCCTAAAAAGATGCTCAAACTTTTTGTATGTGTGAAACTGCTGCAAACGAGGTGATCACCGTGCGTCCTAAGAATAATTCTAGTACATATTAATTTGCATGTTCATCTAATGCCACTCATACAAGAATTCGAACTAATCGGACTAAATTCATTCATACATGGCCGGATTTCATATAAACATGCCGGATTTCATTACATTTCACACATTCTTCAACTAAAAAGGGGTGCGCTGGAGGTATAATTAATTAACCTAATCTATGATCTCTGGCGCCCATTCCCCGTGTCCGGCTGAGCCCCAAGAACTGAAGCTTGTTCTCCAGCTCAGCCTCCGGAGCCACAGGAAGTAAAGTTGTCCGACTCTACGTCGCGGCCAAGCAGCTAATCGGCCGTCGATGTTCAAACCGCCAAGCTTGGCTTCAACCAGAGGGTAGGAGCGGTGGCCTTACTTGGACCCAAGCGGCGGTGACCAACCGTCTTCTACTCTCCCTCATTTTCTATGTGGCGCGGCCTCGTTGGCGGCGGGGCGGGGCCTCGACGGAGCCCGTGATGTCCTCTGCCTCGTTGCCGGCAGGGCGGCGCCTCGACGGAGCAGGGGAAATCCTCCCCCTCATTGCCGGCAGGGCGGGGCCTCGGCGGAGCCGGCGATGTCCTCTGCCTCATTGTTGGCGGGGCGGGGCCTCGGCCGAGCAGGGCCTCGTTGTAGCCGGCGAAGTCCTCTGCCTCGGTGCCGACGGGACGGGGACTCAGCGGAGCCGGCATTGTCCTCTGCCTCGTTGTCGGTCTCCCCAAATAGCGCCTCGCCCGCTTCATCACCCTCTTTGTAGGTGGCCGCAACCTTCGCCACCCGCATGCGGTACCGCCAACGCGCGAGGAGGCTCTCGCGGGCGGAGCGGTATGACTTGAGCAGCGACTCTTGCTCCGCCCGCTCCATGGCAATCTGTTCCTCCGCCTACAGGTGCTCCTGGAGGACATGGTGGTTGTAGGCGGGCGTTGGCCTGCACCTCCTGGAACTGCTCCTCACGCTTCTGCCTCACCATGTCCATGTATTGGGAACGGGCCTCGTCGATGGTCATGGTGCAATGCACCGGCAAGGATGGCGCGGAGGAGGGGCTTGGCGCTGGATCGTCGATGACCACATTCTCCATTGGGACATCGTCATCCTCCAGCTGCCTGCCGGCCAGCCAATCGGCAGTAATGGCTACCATCTCCTTCTTCTGATCCGTTGTCCGCCCGTCCCGAAGAGCGCTGGAGCGTGAGGAAGCCATGGTGGGCGTGGTGTCGAGAGGAGAAAGGGAACGGAGGCGGATGACTGCGGCTATGGCCGGCGCAATAGTTTATATAGCAATGGTGGGCGACAGAGGGACGGACGAGTGGCACCGGAGTAGCTGCCTCGGCAACAGCATATTAATGTGGGCGGCAGACGGACAGACAGATGGCACTTGTGTCATTTGAACGCGGAGCAGTCGCCTGCATGGGGAAGCAGCGCGGGCGGCGCTGATCGTTTCGGGCAAAAAGTGCGCGCGGGCAAGGGAGGGGTCTGGGTGGGCCAGGGCGGTCAGACTCATGCTTGGCAGCGGTCCGGTCCAGTAGCCAGACATGCTGGCTCGCCATCGAGCTCGCCGAGCTCAGCGATGACAACCAGACAATGGACGTGGCATCCGACCAGGAGCCAGCGCCACCGCCCAAGCCTGTTGATGCCGTCTTCACCATAGAGCAGGTGCGTCTACACTTCGACGCCCTAATGGTGGAAGAGCTACCAGCGCCGCCAGTCTTGGCGTTCCGTCAAGCACAGGAGGAGCGGTGCTACAACCTTCATCTCCTCAACGAGCACCGGCTCATCGAGGGACGAATCGCCGGCTAATAGGCGAACGTCAATGCCGTTGCGGACATGCTGGCCAATGATCCTAGCTTCCTGGATGAGCAGTGGGCGCTGTATCAGACTATCTGTAGGGCCCGCGAGGACCTCTCTGTCGACCTTTGAGTTGTTGCGCTCGCCGTGGCACCCCCGTCTCACGTTGTCAACATGGTCAACGAACATGAGGAATCACGAGATGACTTTACGTGGAGAGGATGACAGTAGGGACCCATCAGGGCCATAGACGTACGTACGCAAGTGCCTCCTTATTACAACTATTAAAAAATTGCTTCCTCCTGGTTTCTTGACATCACGGTCCCACACCATTTGTAACGTATATAGTCAATAAATGAGAGAATTGCACCAGGAGCGGCCGACAACTGGGACTCAGCAGCTCGAACAGTATTTGTTTTTTGAGGGGTGAGCAGAATTTTTTTTAGCGATGTCTCGGGCAGGAAGCATGTGTGCCTGGGCGGGCTGTGGCTCGTCTAGCCCAGGCTATTATTTTATGTCGACCAAATATCCAGCCTAGATATTAAATTTTCAAGGTGTTGCCCAGCTATAATTTTTTTGAGGAATACCCAAGCCAGGCCAACTTGTTTTTCTCCACCCCGCTGGGCTGCAAATCTTTCCTAGGAGGGATGCATTAGGCTTGCCAAGAAAATGGGCTTTAAGAAATAATAAATGGGCTGTAATTAAAAAAATGTGCTGTAAATATAAAAAAACGCACCGAACAGGTAATTAGTTTCAAAATTATTTTTTTGGATTTTTAAAATTTTAATTTCATTACTTGTTGCGCGCAAAATTTCATTGAATTTTTACCAAATATAAATTTAATTTGAAATTTGATTTAATTTGACTCGATATTTTGGGATACAAAATATTTTGGATCCCATCAAAATGTGGGAAATTTCGTTGACCCGTTGTCCTGTCTAGAAAATGGGCTATAATGTTAACAAACAGTAATTGGGATGTAGTAAATTCCATTAGAATTAAGAAATGGGCTATAAATTATTACAAATCACAAATGGGCTATATGCTCTCTGCCACATATGTGATACTCACTTGTGGGCCTACTAAGTTGACGCGTATGCAAGGCTTTTTCAACTTATAGTCAACACACGATTCTAGCAGCTGTGGTCATTGGATGTCTACCCAACGGTGGTCATGCTTCTTCAATCTCGGATTTTCTTGCTTCAGCCGCCCAAACAACCGCCGACGGTACCACCTGCTACTGCCTCCCATGGCCGGCTATGCTATTGCGCAGGCCTCACTTACCCAACCTACTCCCATCGCCGTCCAGGCCATTCCTCTACTCACCAGCGTCACACCGCAGCCGAACCAGTGAACCCTCGTACTCCTCTCCGCGTGGGTATCCATTGCTGTGTCTTCACCGGCTCTGGGTCGTTCCCTTCCTAGGCCTCGCCATCGTCCACCATGTTGGTTTTCTTGGCGCGGCGTGGTCAACTTTGTCAACAAATGACATCCATTGGAAGAGGAATGTACATGGAGTGGCTGACAGCAGGGACCCACATGGTCCACGGCCGCACGCAAGAAAGTGCCTCCTTATTATGCGAAAACAAATGATTTCTCCCCCTGACAGGTTTGACCCACAAGCTACATCTTCCTCTCCCTGATAGCTGGGACCCTCCAGCTACGTCTTCGCAAGCAAGGAAGTGCCACCTTATTATGCTAAAAAAAATGATTCCCCCTCCTATCTGGGACCCACCAGATTTGGAGGCTGACTTGTGGGCCTACTAAGTTGATGCGTACGCAGGGCTTTGTCAACTTAGTCAACAAACGATTCTAGGTGCACTGACCGTTGGATGTTAATCCAACTGCCGTGGTGCATCTTCAACCTCTGGTCTTCTTGCTCCAGCCGCCCAAACCAGCGCCCGCCGTACCACCTGCTCCTGCCTCCCATGGCCGGCTGTGCTGCCACCGCTGGCCATGCCATCCCTCTACTCACCCACACCTCCTGTTATTCTCTGGCGACGACATACTCCCCTCTACTCACCCACACCACAACCGAACCAGTCAACCCTCGTAATCCCCTCCGCGTGGGCATCCACTACTGCGTCTTCCCTGCCTCCGTGTTGTTCCCTACCTAGGCCTCATCGTCGTCCACCGCCTTGGTGCTCTCGGCACGGTGTGGTCAACGTGGTCAACGAATGACAGGCATCGCAAGACGGCTGTATGCGGTGACGCTGACAGCTGGACCCACCACCTACATCTTCGGACGCAAGGAAGTGCCACCATATTATGCACAAAATGAAATGATTTCCTCCCCCTGACAGCTGGGACTCAGTAGCTATATCTCCGCACGCAAAGAAGTGCCTCCTTATCCTCCCTGACAGCTGGGACCCACCCGGTCGAAGCGTACGTAGCATTCTCTGTCTGGTCGCCAATGTGTACGTACATACTAGCCGATCGGTGTTTCTGCAAGGATGAACCGTGGCCGAGCAAACAGCGGCACATGTCGTAGTATAGTCCGGCCCTGAGTCCATGTAGTCCCGTCTAAATGGAGTACACGTACGTACAACCACACTGCAAAAACTATGGGCACATACATACATATGGCCGGGGTCTCAAACGCGTACTCGCGCGTACGTACTGCCAGGGCTCATGTACATGCATGTATAGGCAACGGACGACAGCAACAGCATCCTGTTCATCGGGAGCCAACCGGCTTGAACGGAACGACTAAAATGGAGTCTGGCGTACCGCAAAACGGAGGAAAACGACCTTCTGTTCAACCGCGTACGGTCGAAACGGGGTCCTGTTCATCGGGATGGGTCTGATGTACCGCAAAACAGAGGAAACAGACTTCTGTTCTAGTGCCTACGGTTGAAATGGGGTCCTGTTCATCAGGAGGGTCGTGGCATACCGCAATATGGAGGAAACCGACTTCTCTTCGAATGCCTACGGTCAAAACAAGGTACTGTTCAATGGGATGGGTGTGGCGTATCGCAAAACGGGACTCCACGAGCTACTGTTCATCCACCATCTATGGCCTCGCTCCAGCCTCCACAAACTACTATTCATCCACCGTTGACTTCCTCCAGCCTCCATCTGCTACTGTTCATCGACCGAGACTTCCTCCTGCCTCCACTAGCTACTGTTCATCAATGGGCTACTGTACATCAAGCCTCCACCGACTACTGTTCATCCAGCCTCCATGGGGTACTGCTCATCCACCCCAACCGGCTGGGGTGCGGCGGCCTCCTTGGGGTCCTGTTCATCTAGCGGCAACCGCCTACTACCACGGGGTCCTGTTCATCCAATCCCCACAACCAACCGGCTCGACTCACCATGTCTCGACTCATTCTACATACCGCGCGCACGGTAGCAATGGTCACTGTTCATCGAGAGGCAACCCAACACTGGCTGGCTACGTCTCGCACGGGGGCTTGATTGGCTTCAGTAAATAGCAGCAGTGATCGATCGCTCGAGTTCAGTTAGCAGCAGCAGCGATGGAATCGCTCGCGTTTAGTCAGCAGTGAATGAATCGCTCGGGTTCAGTTAACAACCAAGGGATCAATCGCTCGGGTTCAGTAACGTAGCTAGTGCGATCGCTCGGGTTCAGTTAGCCAACGCCTCACACCCATGCGCATACGAGAGAAACGCGCAAACCACAGTGCAAGTCTCGGCCCCGACCGGTACCCACCGTAACCGGAAACTCCCCAATATTTTCCTCGCCCTCGCTTCTACCATGATTTTTTCTGTTTGCATGGCCCAAAGAATGTCATGCAGGTGCGTCTAAGGCCTGCCCACGACGAAAAGCCCAATTTATGTCATGATTTTTTGTCATAGAAGTAGGAGCCCACCACATCTATGATGATATGGGTTTTCGTCACAATCATCGTCATAGAAGTGTCATAACCATGGCAGATTTTTTTTTCGTTCGGGCCAAAATGTCACGGATGTGTCATTTTTTTCTAGTGAGGTACACGAACTCTTCGGGAAACTCTTCTATCGGCTCTCCAGTATCTGGCATGATAACCTAGGTGAGTACTTTGAATGTACTAGCAAGCTCACAAACAATCCAAAAGCAAGCAAGAAAGAACAGAGTAAACAAACATAGCAATGAACTAAAGACTAGTAAAGCTGCTACTACCATAACTACGGCTTAAACTTAGGCTACTCGTTTAACGTATGATGGACCTATTCCTGGCATGATCTTTGATCAACCGACTTCTCAAAGTAGGTTACCTGCTTAACACAACTATTAAAGTTTAGAGTGACTGAATTATAGTGGTTGATCAAATAGTGTGACTTAACACGAACCATGTCCCATTGCCGGGGATTCAGCTATTCGAATAGTTTCAACACACACACTCTCCAGAGATTTTACACTTTACCTACAACTTAGAATCTTCGTCTAATGATTCCCATTCATAGCATGGCGCCCTAACTATGTCTCCGACCTCTCGTAGGCTAGCCCTGTGAGAGAGGATATGGATCCTTGCCACCCCGTGGCACTACTTGTATTCCCTCGGGAATCTTTACTCTTGAGCTCATCCATCGACCCAGGCTCTCTTGACTGAATGGCAACTTTCCATCCAAAGGAAGTCTACTCATTCCAGCTTTCCTCTTTGGAGACACAAGAAAGATACATTACTACAAACGAAACAAGGCCCTCCCACTGTACCATGGATGTTCGGTTTTGTGGCACTTAGATTGACCAGCTATTAAGGGTTGGTTTAACTGCAGCCTTTCAATAACTACTGTAATCCTCAACTAGCTTTCCTACTTGGTTGAAGTATTCACCAAGGGCTCGTCATCCTAAGTAAAGTCTTTCCCTGAGATGCTTCGTGAATGTTGCCACTTACCTTGCTTATGATTCATGCTGTCAAAATAATTACCTGTTAAGAGTAAAGTTTGATACATCTCCAACGTATCTATAATTTTTTATTGTTCCATGCTATTATATTATCAATCTTGTATGTTTTATACATTTACAAGCAACGTTATATCAGTTTTTGGGACTAACCTATTAACTTAGTGCCCAGTGCTACTTGCTATTTTTTATCTTTTTTTTAACTTTGCAGAATATCAGTATCAAACGAAATCCAAATTCGACAAAACTTTTTGGAGATTATTTCTGGTGATAAGAGACATTGGAAGCTTCGAGAGACCACGAGAAGATGGAGGAGTGACCCACTAGGCACCTGGGCGTGCCCTGGTGGGTAGTGGGGCCCACAAGCCTCTGTTTGACCAACCTCCGCCTCTATAAATACTTTAAAATTAGAAAACCTACCAGGGAGTCCATGAAATATGTTTTCCTCGCCGCAAGTTCCAGAACCACGTGATCCCATCTAGAGGCCTTTTCCGGCACTCTGCCGGAGGGGGCAACGATCATGGAGGGGTTCTTCATCATCCTTGCTGCCCCTCCGATGATGCGTGAGTAGTTGACCATGGACCTATGGGTCCATAGTTAGTAGCTAGATGGCTTCTGCTCTCTTTTTTATCTTCAATATAATGTTCTCCTCGGTGCTCTTCGAGATCTATTTGATGTAATTACTTTTGTGGTGTGTTTGTTGGGAATCGATGAATTGTGAGTTTATGATCAGATCTATCCATGAATATTATTTGGGTTTTCGCTGAACTCTTTTATGCATGATTGTTATAGCCTTGTATTTCTTCTCCGATTTATTGGTTTGGTTTGGCCAACTATATTGATTTATCTTGCCATGCGAAGGGGTGCTTTGTGATGGGTTCGATCTTGCGGTGCTCAATCTCAGTGACAGAAACAGACATGACACACATGTATCGTTGCTATTAAGGGTAACAAGATGGGATTTATTTCATACATGGGTTTATCTTGTCTACATCATGTCATCTTGCTTAAGGCGTTACTCCGTTCTTTCATGAAATTAATACAGTAGATGCATGTTGGATAGCGGTCGATGTGTGGAGTAATAGTAGTAGATGCAGAATTGTTCCGGTCTACTTGTCTCGGATGTGATGCCTATATACATGATCATTGCCTTGTATATCGTCATAATTATTTACTTTTCTATCAATTGCCCAACAATAATTTGTTTACCCATCGTATGCTATTTTCTCGAGAGAAGCCTCTAGCGAAAACTATGGCCCCCGGGTCTATTTTCTATCATATATTAAAACCAAAAATACCTTGCTGCAATTTTCTCTTTTATTTATTTTATTTTTTTTTTGTCAGATCTATTTATCAAATCCTATACAATTTAATTTTGCTCGTAACCGTTGAGGGATTGACAACACCTCTATGCGTTGGGTTGCAAGTATTTGTTGTTTGTGTGCAAGTGTTGTTTACATAGTTTTGCTTGGTTCTCCTACTGGATTGATAACCTTGGTTTCATAACTGAGGGAAATACTTATCTCTACTGTACCGCATCTATTGGGAAACGTAGCAGAAAACAAAAATTTCCGCCCTACGACCAACCAGGAACAATATGAAGATGCATAACGGGTTGTGATCAACGATCGTTACCGATTTCGGGAGTGTAGCAGAAGTAGACAAGTCAATGTAGATCGTACTTGGAGTCCCTCGAGCATTGATGACGATCCCGCGAACCGCCCTTGAACGATCCCTCGAACGGAAGACCGAAAGCACGACCTCTCTACTTGGTTGCAAGCGTACGGTCTTCATGATCCAGCAGCGCTTCACCGTCCAGAGCTAATCATTGCCGGAGAATTAGAGGGAGGAGATTAAAACCACACGAGGCTTCTAATTATGAGGATTAGAGGTGGCTAGGGCTAGCTCTAATTAGTCAACTAGGACAAACAAGAACTAGATCAATTAGAGCAGGCTCCAAAACTTGTATTTTTGGGGCTAGCCCTGCTCCTCTATTTATATGTTGAGCCCTGGGGTCGTAACTTGGGGAGAGGGCCTCCCCAAAGTTAGTTTGTAATCCAAGGAAGAGTCCTTCTCAGATTCCAGCACAAGATGCCACAGTCCTCGGCATCTGGCCCAGACTCCATGGTCCTCGGCGTCTGGCCCAGGGCCATACGCCAGGGTCCCCTACGTCTGGTCCCTGACCTCTGCAAAACTTCCTTTTGCATCGACCTAAAACCCTGTGGGCTTTACCCCTTGGCCCAGCCAAAGTGTCCTCACACCAGAACATTTCTGGAAACATCCGAAACCCTTCCGGTGGCTCCGAAACGCTTCCGAAACCTCTCAAAACTATTCCTGATATTAATGAAACAATTACACAAATATATTCTCATCACTCCCATCCCACTAACACTCAATAGATCATGATTACCTTAAGATTGTGACCCCATAGGTTCGGTAAACCATAGACATGAACGAAACCCCTTCGTTCAATGACCGATAGCGGAACAGTGGACATCCATATCGGTCCCTATGATTACACGAATGATATTCGGGTGAACATTTGGTTATCATGTGATATTCCCTTTGCTTCGTGATACTTTACAAAACCCAGTGTGCATCGGTATCCTCCAGAGTCATCACCATGCTCACTATACCATTGCTCCCGTTACCGGTTTTGTTCTTCTTTCTCATTGACATTTTTTAGCATCCCCGTGATGTAGTCACCTGTGTCTGGCCAGACGATGATGGATGTCGCCACACTGCGAGGGCCCTAAGAATATCTCTCCATCGTCGGAGGAGAAAATCCCACTCTCAAGCTGTCCGGTCACTTGTCAAACTTTCTGATGTGCCTAAAAGTTGTCGTTATGATCACCTTGTTACAGATGACGTTTGAGGAACCCCGAAGCCCACCGTTTGCTAGGAAGTTATCGAGACACTCTCATGGTCTGAGGAACTAAAACACATGCTAACACTCCATGTTATAACAAATGATTTTAGACGATATAATCACATAGTATAACAGACAAGTATTGGGTCGATTCAATATGATCGTTCTTCTAACGTCATACCCTCAATGTTGTTTTAGGACTATCGTTACACTTAACAATATCCTAAGATCCAGAAAACGTGATCGCCAACAACACTTGAGCCGGTCTTAGAGGCGAGACCGAGAACCTATTTTATTCCGTTTATCATTCCACACGTGCATATGGGGTTTCCACTGAATCGCATATTCCAGGATCGTAGCAGTTATAGCATGGAATATAAACTCTTAACTATGTATATGGAAATATAATAATACAATATTATTGCCTCTAGGGCATATTTCCAATAGTCTCCCACTTGCACTAGAGTCAATAATCTAGTTAACACTTTAGCCTTTAACACCAATGGCAATCCGGTGTTAGTCCATGCTTTGCTTGTGGTATAGACTTCGTCCTATCGAATCTGACAACTTCAGATCCGCGTGTATCATTTGCATTTCTTTGCATCTATAATGCTTTCACAAGAATTCATAATTTGTGTGAAACTGGCTTTGCATATATATTGAATCACTGGTAGAACCTTTGATTCCTTAGACTGAGTTATGGAACCACTGTTAATAATAGTGTTCCAATGATACAATCATCTAGAAACCATACCAAGCTCATGAATGAACGTTCGATTCATTTTTTGCTTCTAAAGCAATAATATACTTAGCCTTCTATTATAGAATTCACCACAATAACTTTTTGGACCAATTCCAACTTACTGTGCCACCATAAATCACTTTTAATTTGAAATCAAAAAATCACTTGGAGCATAGATGAAGATTTTATCGATGTAGTACTTACAACGAGCCTTCATTGATGTAACTCCTTACAACAATCTCTTCATTTTCTCCGTGTGTGAAAAACATGTCGTTAATGCTTAACGACATTTTTCATTGTTGTCCTATGATAAAAAAATTGACCATACTAGTAACTTTTACTTACAACTAACTTGGAGTATTGGAAATATCTGGTTGTTTACATACCATGGAATACAAGTGTGGTTGAAATCATATTTCGCTCATCAGTATTTCAGGATACCGACTCCTTCCATGTGACATTGACAAGACACTCTTCTTGACATTTTACATACTAAACTGCTTTAGTATTCTGTCAATATGTATTTTGGCTAAGTTCGATTAGACACTATTATCTCCATAGATCATTATGTCTAATACCAAGACTATTCATTGCCTAAATATTCTAGAAAAAACTAGTTTCAATAAAGTCTTAATCCGTGTCAAGAAATTTACATAACTTCCAATCAACAATATGTCATTTACATATAGTGTTTAGAAATATTACCATGCTCCCACTTACTTTCTTGTAAATACAAGTATCTTCGCTTTACTCGATGAAATAAATTTATTTGACCATTTCATCAGTACGAAGATTCCAAATCCACTATGCTTGCTTCAAATCATTATAGGATCTCTTGAAGTTTGCATACTTACTAGCATCCTCTGGATTGACAAAATTACCTCGGATCGTATCAAACATACAACCTTGGTTCTATTTCCATCTCATGGAATCATTTTTACATCCATCTATTTTATCTCATAATTGAAATATTTAATAATTGCTAGTTTAACCCGAACTAACATTAAGTATTGCTATGATGAGACAATCTCGTCATAGTCAATTCTTTGATCTTGTCATATACTATTTGTAACAAGTCAACCATTATATTTTTTTTAATCTTTGTCAGCTTATAGATCCATTACTATTCTTTAGACTCTAAGTCTTTCAATGGGTTCATCAAGTTCTAAGCTTGCATTATGTGAATGGATACTATCTCGGATTATATTGGCATATAGCCAATTTCCGGAGTCAGGGCCCATCAACACATCTCTGTGATTTATAGGTTTATTGTTTGCCCAACAATATTTCGTCTGCATACCACAAAGGTCTGCATGAATTTTTCCAACCTATATATTTCAGCTTCAAGTTCGACGATAGTCTCTATATCTCAGGTAGAGGCTTTTGTATCATTCACAGTAAGAAATTCTAGAATTACTTCCGGTGTTTCTTTTCTTTGACCTGATTACGAAGATTTTGCAATCTTGAAGAGTTGCACTGTCCTCCCACTCACTCTTTTGTAGAAAACAATTTCTTCAAAACTTCTGCACTCTATGGCAACACTTTGCCCCAGCGTAGTGATAGAGGAATACCCAACTATTTGGCATAACCTACAAAGTAGCACTTATTTCAATAAATTTGATGGCGCTCCTTTTTCAGTGTGAAAGCCGCAGTCTCTAAAGCATCACTTTGAAAGTATACTGTCAAAATAATAAATGTCATCTTTGATCTCACCATGTCAGACATAGTTTGATTGCATCTACTTAAAACAATCTACTCTCAGTAGTGTTTCTAGGAGGTGCAAGCTTTAAAATTCTTTTATAGCTCATCAGACATTCGCTAAATTTGTACCTCAAATATTCTTTTCTGCAATCCAATTATAGAAACATAATTTTCTTGTTACAATAATTTCTATTTCATTCTGAAAACCTTTCGAAACACCTCAAAAGATCTAGATTTATGTATCAATTAGTAAATATAAATATCTACTTGAGTCATCCTTGAAGATAGATAAATCCACTGCTTGCAACAACACTTATTGGACTACACACATCGATATGCATATTTCCAATTATTTTGTTGCTCGTTCTGTATGGCCCGTGAATGGTATTTTAGTTTACTTCACTAATTGGATGAAACTTGCAAGTGTCAGATGATTCTCAATCAGATGACTTCAAAACTCATCACTATGAAATTTCTCCATGCTAGTTTCTCCAATGTGACTAAATGCAGTGCCACACAGATGTGGTATTCTTTTAGTCTTGCGACATTTAGCATCAGTGTTATGGATGTTCAATTTTATTACCAATATTCATAATATACATCTTATTCACAATAAGAGTATGCCCTTTTGTTCATAACATCGAACAACTATTGTTCTGTCATGGACAACCTCCTTCATAACATCGAACAACTATTTTTCTGTCATGAAGAACCTCCTTGCAACTTCTATGCAATGGGCTGGAGTGTACAAAAACTCTAAAATGAATTATGATAATAAATACAGAGGAAATACACTGATAGAAATACTGTAACCTTTTACAATCCATCAAAATATTTTAACCTCATTATTTGTTGGTCATTTAGGCCGTTCGAAGTTTCTTGCAACGATTTGGAATAATATGCAATCGAGTCGATATCCTGGTGATTAACCTTTTAACCACAATACCGAAGAATCAATGATCAACAAAATTGATCATTTTTTCCAAGAACTACACTTTACTTGATCAACCACCTCTGCATCTCATAACTTGTATGGCGTTCATACCTGAGTTGGACATTCCAGTCTTCTTTTCTTTCTGCCTTTTACTTCTTATAGTTTTACTTCAATATTTCTCTTACTCTCAGAAGAAACAACAACTTTAAGAGTGGCATGAGCCCCGAACTTCCCTAGGCGTGTAAGTCTCATTACATCCTTTGGTTTTGTTCTTTCTCTACAAGTTTTCACCGTCAACACATGACTGGCTTTCTTCGAGATTGTCGATGTCAAAACTGGCAGACCTCGGGGTAGGGGGTCCCAAGCTGTGGATCTAGGATCAAAGGTTAACAAGGGATGACGAACACGATGTTTACCCAGGTTCGGGCCCTCTCGAGGAGGTAAAACCCTACGTCCTGCTTGATTGTATTGAATATATGATGGAGTTTACAGAGTAGATCTACCTCGAGATCAGCACGAGCTAAACCCTAGGCTACGGGGTGGTGAATGAAGCTCTCCCCCTAAAGACTAAAACCCTTGGTTTATATAGACACCGATAGGGTTAGGGTTACCAAAGATAGATTACAACAAGAAGGAAAGAGATCTTGTACATCCTTGACTTGGAGGGTACACCACGGCTTCTTAGGTCTCCGGCTATCACACGGCTCCACCAATCCGGCCCATGCACAATGGGCCATCGCCCCGAGGACCCCTTAGTCCATGAGTCCCTCAGTAGCCCTCGAACTTGCCTCCAACGCCAAAGCTTGTATCCGGCACCTGCTAGTCTGACCAGTATTCGGCTTGCGAGGCAAGTTCTTCAATGTTCGGGACCAGATGATGTCCGGTATCTGAAGTGGCAATTTTACTTAACACCGAAGGAAAATAAAAACATCGCTCAAGCGCGAATAGTGCCTTTATCTGACAACTTTTTATCGCTCAACGAAGAGTCGCTTCCGGCCATAACGCCAAGCAGTTACTGTTTCTTGAAGCGCGGTTTGAGGCTGACGCCGCGTCCTCTGAAGGTTGAAATCGTGTCCCGCTTTTCAGGGGATATGGTTAATGATATCAATTCCCCTCCCCGCTCATAATGTTGTGGAGATATCAGGAAGTGGAGAGGCCAGCGGCGCGGAAAAAGGAATCCCCAGCCTGTCAACTGCCTACAAAGGGGGAGGGCCGCTACAGTTTGCACCTCACGCCCTCCTCCACCTCCCGCTCGCTCAGATCCTCAGAGCTCCAGCGCCATTTCTCTCTGCTCTTACAGCAAATACAACTTCACCTCCCTCGGCCATGGCTGGATCTCGTGCCAATGGGAAGTGGGAGGCCTCCTCCGTTACCAACAAGGACATCCTGAAGCTGAAGGAGGCTGGCTACTTGCCGGCCAATGTCGCTCATCGGGCCCCTGAAGAGGGCCAGGTCATCCCAACGCCCGGACCTAGCGAAAGAGTAGTATTTCTCCCCCATTTCCTCAGGGGGCTCGGGTTTCCCCTGCATCCGTTTGTGCGGGGGCTGATGTTTTTCTATGGGCTGGATTTTCACGATCTAGCCCCCAATTCCCTCCTCCACATCTCTTCCTTCATCATATTCTGTGAGGCCTTCCTCCGCGTCCAGCCACATTTCAGCCTCTGGCTGAAGGTGTTCAATGTCAAGCCCAAAGTGGTTGGCGGCGAACATGTGGACTATGGCGGGGCCATGATCAGCAAGCCGACGCGGGTCCAGTGACCAGAGGGCCAATTCGTCGACACCGTCAGGATGTGGCAAAAGGAGTGGTTCTACATCACCGAACCAAGGGGAGCCGGCTGGGCAGCAATTCCTGCATTCCGATCTGGACCCCCCACCAGGATGACCTCTTGGGTCGAGCAGAGCCCAGACTGGGAGTCACCTGATGATTTGAAAGTGCTACAGAAGCGCGTTGGCAGTGTGATGGAGACAGGAGCAAAGCTGGTCAATGTGATCCAAATCATGCTCAATCGCCGGATCCTCCCCTGTCAGGAGAGGGCCAAGCCCATGTGGGCACACATCCCTGAAGACCCGGCCACCATGCGGCGCCTCTTCGGCATGACCCACAAGAAGGTGTGGGGGCTGCTATTCAAGCCGCAAAAGGAGTGGCCATCGGAGGAAGGGGACATTGGCCTTGACACTGAGCACCCTCCGAAGAAGGTGAGCAATACTTTGTTCAAGCATAAGTCTAAACATTTATTTCGCATAACTTAATCCGAACCCCTTTACATGGGTTTTTCAATGCTGGCTTGCCAAGGCCGAAAAGATCAGCAGCCCGGCGCCGCTGCCAGAGGGGCCCCGATCCGAACAGCTAGAACAGTTGTTGGTCGTGGCACCGTACAAGGCGCCCGACAAGAAGGGCAAGAAGAAGGAGATATCGGAGGCTAGGGAGGGCTTCCGCCACAGGGTGGGCGACCATCCCGGAGATGCGGCGGTCTCATCCGTTCAGGATGGGGATGATGACGAGGGCGAGGAGGAGAGTGCCTCCTCACACTCCAAGAAGAGAGCGGCGTTTGAGGATGTCGAGGAGGTTCATCCTCCCCAAGCTCTCAAGAGGCGGTGCCGGCCTAAGCTGGTACTGCCTGACAGCTCGGACAAAGAGTCCGAAGCGTCCGAGCCGATCCCTCCAAAGGGACGCAAGGTCAAGTCCCTCATGACCAGGTACACGTTATGGCTTTTTTAGTTATCATATTTTTAGTAGTTTGCTTTGGTTTGAATGCTAACCCCTCCGTGCTGCAGCCCCCGCATGAACGCCCCACCGAGCAGACCTCGGAGGGGACGTCTCCGCCCACCGAAATGGCGGACAGTGGGTCTATGGCGCATTCCGCGCCTCCTCCGATCCCCGAAGAGGTTGAGGAGGTGCGGTCCCAAAGGACTCCTCCCCCTCCGAACACAGAGGGGGAGGCGGACACCATAATGGCCGAGGTTAACACCTTGGCCGCCGAAGATTAGGAGAAGGAGTCCGGACCATCCGGACCCCCACCGTCGACCACTCCCGAGCCCCCAAGGCCTTCGACAGCACAGGCTCCTCCCAGAGGGGAGGGGGCCGGGGAGCAAATGCCAGCGCCGAACACCTCCACACGAGCGGCAGCTGGCTGGCCAGAGGTTCTAGAGGAGCTAGTGAGCAGCTCCATCATTATTAACGGGCACCGCACTCTGATGAGTGTGGTCATGCAGGGTGTTCGTTCCGTCCAATCCGGACTAAGAGATGTTGTCCAAGGCCTTCTAACAGGCTTTGAGGTAAGTTGAGTAATCTTCTTTCCTCATGATGCGGTAGTGGTTATTAGTTTTAGGTAGGACGCACACATAGCAGCCCCCGAGACTCTGCCAGGACCTTAGAGAGACCGGCAGAGGATCAAATTCGGTAACCGGATAACAGTGTCGACATATTTTTGGTGACGCAGGCATCTTCCGTTGCCGCGGCTACTAATATCTTAGCATTAGAGGAGATGGATCGAAAGCTCCGGCTTTCCGATAAATAGCTTGACCTTGTCAACAAGCGGCTTGACAAGGCACAAGGTAAGCCCTGTAAGAAGATGTGCAATTGACTTGACGCTGGATATTGACTATCCGGACTATGTGTTAATCCGTAATCTTAACGATTCTGCAGCTGATGCCGCCGAGGTCGAGGGCTTGAAGGAGGCCCTGAAGAAAGCCGAGGCCGAGGCGGCCGCGAAGAAGACCGCCGCTGAAGAGGCAGTGGCCAAGCTTGAGAAGGCCAAGCTTGCTGCCGAGCAACATGAGACTCGGGTGACCGAAGTCCAAGTGGAGCTCTAGGATGCCGCCAAGAAGCTAGAGGCCCTTAAGAAGGGGCAGGAGGAGCAATCCTCCTAGCTATCCAAGGCGGAGAAGGAGCTTCAGGAGGCGAGGAGTGACGCTCGAGGCATCCGGGAGGAGCTCCGGCAAGCGGCGCAAATTGCCAATGGTAAGAAATATTTACTGCAGAGTGTGTTCGGAGTCAACAGATTCGGCTTGCTGACGAGGGTCTGGCACTCCGCAGGCGTCTTCGCCAAGCTCCTGAAGAATGCGGCGGCTGCGGCGAGGCAGTATGCCACCGCCGAGGAGGACTCCACGCAACGGCTCTTCTGGTCACAGTTTCCAGACTTCGAGCGTCCGCCCCTCCTCAGCGATCAAATGAAGCAGCTGATGGAGATGCATCGAATGTCCGAGCTAGCCTTGAAGGACCTCTGTTACAGCCTATGGCCGGCTGAGCCCCTTTCGGACACCTACTTTGGCCTTGTGCAGAGGCTGAGGGAGGGGCCGCTCTGGATTAACGCCGTGAAGAGGTCGGCGTGCCTTGAGGGGGTGAGGCTTGCGTTTGCGAAGACCACGGTTCATTAGCCAAGGATTAATCCAACGGAGATGGCCACTGGTCCTCCGCCTCAGGGGAAGGAGCATCGCCGCCCCGAGCAGTACTTCACGCAGATGATGACCGGAGCACGGGCGATAGAGGGCCAGTGTTAAAAAAATGTAATGCTTGAGTAGTTGTAGGAAGTTTGTATCAAGTGGAAACTATGCTTTATTACGCATCTGCCTGACTTATGTCATGATTTGATTTTGACTCCTGTGTGGCCATATTTTTATTTTGAACGCTACCAGTCATCGGTTTCAGCCCCCAAGTGAATATCACGAGGGGTGTTTCATCTCTGTACTGTTACCCTTAGCCAACGTCTTGGTGCCCGGAGGCAGTAGTGCGGGAGCGGAACCAGGCAATCAGACTATTCGGTTTTACTGCGTTCACTTAGCCTTAGGAGCTTGACGTGGGGTACTAGGGACTAGCCCCCGGTGTATTTGTGATGTACTTGAGGGTCGAAGCCTACCCTTTCCAATAACGTGGTTTGTGTTAAGACGAACCCTTCATGTGACACGGTGAAATCACCAACGATTTTTAGAGTCCAACCTCGTCATCGGAGCGCAGACCCATTCGCGCTTACTATGACGGTTAGTTTTTGGCTTTTTCCTCCTGAGGTACATGACCGAGCGAACCAGTAGTACAATCGCAGGGGTTCTCCCTTTGCCTTCTTAGCCGAACTAGCGGAACATAAGGGGCAAACACAGGAGCCGGTCAACCCAACTATTGACCCAAGACATAGTTCCGAATAGATGCATATAGTGCAATATCCGAGACGCCGGACACCTATCAAGAAGCGGTGTCGGACTTAAGGATATTGAGATAATATGTAAATCGAACTCGTGACTTATTAATATATATTTATGCCGGGCTGTTCGAAGAGCGATGAGAGAATCGGAAAGTGACAGAAAAATTGCAAGAATGCGGGTATCCGAACGCCATAAGGGGTATTTTTATTGTTTCTCGTAGGCTCAGGACATCTAACCGTACAATTCGAACTACGAAGGCGGTGCTTGCAAGAGAGAAAGAAAAAGAAAAATCAGAGGAAAGGTTGATGCAGGGCCTTGATGTGTGAGTTGAAGCCTTCACTGTGCCTTGCTGCACGTCTACGCCTTTGCTTCTGATAGGTGTGGGTTGGGACCTTCGATGAGACCTTGATGGGCGAGGGCCCTGCCGATGGAGCTTTATGGAGGGGGATATCCGGAATTGGTCCCCGGATCGTTCGAAGAGGAGGTAATTCCGAAGTTCGGTTGAGCCGAGCATGTACTTCGGTTTAATGTATGCCTCATGGCTGCCCATGGTATTTTAAGCACAAAGTTGTGCTGTCGAGGCACATGGAGCATGGAGAGGGTGGGCGTGCCGTGAGGCATGTACCCCTATTTGCGTCGAACGCATGCGGGTTCCCGTGACAGAGAATGGGTTCGAACCTGTTTGCTATTGTCGCCGGCCTTTACGGCGGGTCAGCATCCGGGCCTAAATGGGCCAGTATTGTACTCGGCTGCTAGGGCCGCTGTGTGTTCTTCGGTGCGAAGAGAGCGTTCTGTGTTGTCGTTGATGGTTATGATGACTGAGGGACCGGGCATCTTTAGCTTAAGGTACGCATAGTGCGGCATGGCATTGAATTTGGCGAAGGGTGTTCGGCTAAGGAGGGCGTGATAACCGCTGCGAAAAGGTGCAATGTCGAAGATCAAGTCTTCGCTCCGAAAGTTATCCGAGGATCCTAACACTACTTCGAGTGTTACGGTGCCCGTGCAGCGGGCCTCCACTCCCGGAATGACTCCTTTGAAAGTGGTATTACTGGGTTTGATCCTTGTCGGGTCGATCCCCATTTTCCGCACTGTATATTCATATATCAGATTCAGGCTGCTACCTCCATCCATTAGGACTCTAGTGAGGTGGAATCCATCGATGATGGGGTCTAGCACTAGGGCTGTGGACCCTCCGTGGCGTATGCTGGTGGGGTGGTCCGTGCGATCGAACGTGATCGAGCAGGCTGTCCATGGATTGAACTTCAGTGCTACAGGCTCGAGGGAGTATACGTCCCGTAGCGCTCACTTCCTCTCCTTCTTCGGTATGTGGGTTGCATAGATCATGTTCACCGTCTTGACTTCTGAAGGGAAGGGCTTTTGGCCTCCATTATTCGGCCTGCGGGGCTCGTCATCGTCCTCGCTACGTGGGCTTTTGCCCGAGTCTTCGACGTTGAGCTTGTCGGCCTGCTTTATCACCCAACAATTATGGTTGGAGTGGTTGGCAGGTTTTTCGGACGTGCCATGAATCTGGCAGGGCCTGTCCAGGATTGCATCTAGCTTGGACAGGCTGTCGCTATTGCCTTTAGGGGCCTTTTTGCACTTTCCGGACTTCGGGTTTCAGAATCCGGTGTTTACTGTCGTATCCTTGCCTTCGCCATCATTGTGGCGGAATTTGTCTTGCTGCGTCGTGGCTTTCCGTTTCCGTCCAAGACTTCAGAAGTACCAGGGGTATCGGGATTGGTGGTTTTACGTGCAAGCCAACTGTCCTCCCGCGCAAAAGCGGGTCATGAGAGAGGTAAGGGCTGCCATAGTTCATGGTTTGTCCTGGCCGAGCTGCCTTATGAGCCATTCATCACGGACACTATGCTTGAAGGCGGCCAAGGCTTCGGTGTCCGGACAGTCGACAATCTGGTTTTTCTTGGTAAGGAATCGATTCTAGAACTGACGGGCAGATTCACCGGGTTGTTGTGTAATGCGATTTAGGTCATCAGCATCGGGAGGCCAGACATTGGTGCCCTAGAAGTTTGTTCGAAAAGCGTCCTCGAGCTCTTCCCAACAGCCTATAGAGTCTGCGGGGAGGCTGTTCAACCAGTGCCGAGCTGGGCCTTTGATCTTTAGTGGCAAATATTTAATAGCGTTGAGGTCATCTCCACGTGCCATGTGAATATGGAGGAGGAAGTCGTCTATCCATATGGCTGGATCCGTGGTGCCGTCGTATGATTCAATGTTCACAGGCTTGAAGCCTTTAGGGAATTGATGTTGCATTACCTCCTCTATGAAGCACAAGGGGTGTGCGGCGCCCCAAACTCGGGCTACATCGCGTCGGAGGTCTTCGGCCCTCCAAATCTGCTGCTCCTCCCGGATTCTATCATTTCGGTTTAACCGATCATAGTATCCTTCCCGGTAAGCGGGCGGGTCTTCTCTGGGTCCATAAATGGACCTCGTACGACCTCCGCGGGCGTCTAGCTCCTGGCGGAGGTTGTTCCCATAAGTGGGACGCACTTGACCCTTGTCGTTACGGTGGGGTGGGGCGGCTGGGTGTTCGGCTTTATAAGCTTCCCTGTCCCGCCCTCTAGGGGGGCGGTCCGGCTATTCCGCATGTGTATGAGCTGGACGTGTTGGCTCTAGGGCCTCGTCATCGAACTGTGGCAGCAACTTTCGCTTGGGATAGCTTTTGACTTGCTGTTCGTGGCTGTGCCCCTCTTCGACGGCTCAGACTTTGGTCCACCGATCATTAAGGGTGTCTTGTTCGGCCTTGATTTTGCCCTTTTGTTTCTTCAGGCTGCGGGCGGTGGCTAGCAGCCTCTGCTTGAACCTTTACTGCTCCAGCGGGTCTTCGTGCATGATGAAGTCGTCCTCCCCGAGACTGGCTTCCTCTTCGGACAGTGGGAGGTAGTTGCTGTCTTCGGAGTCCTTGGGGTTTTCTGGATTGAGTGGGTCCTCCTGCCCCGCGTGGTCATCCTCATGATCTTCGTTGTCTGTGGCTTCGGCAAGGTCGTCCGTATTATTCTTGGTGCTGTTCTCCACCGAGTCTATGTTGCTCGCATGGCTTCGGCGTGGCTTCGACCTGCGGCGTTGTTTTCGACGTTTGGGTGGCTCGTCTCTGTGCTTCCCTCTGTCCTGATTGGGGGTTCTGTCGCCGTCTTTGGGGGTGTCCACCATGTAGATATCATAGGTGGACGTGGCCGTCCAACGGCCGGCGACGGGGGGACCGACCCCAGCATTAGCCGCGGTTATGTCCTCCTCGTCCAGGTATTCGGCATTCTCCGAATTGTAGTATAACATATCGGTTAAATCATCGATAGTTGCTACTAAATGGGTGGTGGGTGGGGCGCAAAATTCCCTATCGAACGCCTCGAAGGGTCGGTGATTGAAGGCGGAGGGCAGATTCTCCTGGATAGTCATTTTCTGAATTTAGTCTAGCGCCTCGTTCAACATATTGAGGGTGGCCGGACTTTATGGTGACGAAGCGGAGGTCAGTCTGTGACTCAACTGATCCTTGGTCCCGGATGGACCTGTCTTCGGGATTCGGGACCGAAACCTCGAGGGGCACCGGTTTGTCCTCGAAAACTGAGGGTATGCTTTGATCCTCCTATGCGCCCTCTGTGCCGATGTTTGAGATTAGGTCATTTTGGGCCGGGGGTGACCTCTGGCCGCCTTTCACCAACTCAGGGTGTGGGCTCGAGGCCAGCAAGGTGTTGTGGGGGAGGAGCTCGGCCGAGGTCGAATCTTGGCTTCTTACCTCTGGTTCTGCCTCGAGGGCCGGGGATAAATGCTCCACCGATGTGAGTTCGGTTGACGATGGGGTAAGATCCCCTCTCTTCGGGAGTCCTTCTTGGCTCGAAGCCATTTGGTAGACTAGGGCCAATTCATGGATCGGTTCGGAGGTGGACGTCGGAGCAGGCGCGGCAAAGCCTGTGGGGGTGGTAAATCTGGTGAAAACCAAATCCCCCCGCGCGTTAGTGACGTACTCCAGATTGCCGAATTGAATACGGTGTTCGGGAGTGAAATTGTCGACCTGGTCAAGATGGCCGGTTGAATCAGCATGCAGCACAATGCAGCCAAAAGTGAAGAGTTGTCCAGGGATGAAGAGATCCATGGAACTCATGTCCTTCCAAAGGACTAAGCGAGCCCTCGATCCTTCCGATGATCCAACAACGGAACTCTCAATGAAAGCACAAATGTCGGTGTCAAAACTGGCAGACCTCGGGGTAGGGGCTCCCGAGCTGTGGATCTAGGATTGATGGTTAACAAGGGACGACGAACACGGTGTTTACCCAAGTTCGGGCCCTTTCAAGGAGGTAAAACCCTACGTCCTGCTTGATTGTATTTAACATATGATGGAGTTTACAGAGTAGATCTACCTCGAGATCAGCACGAGCTAAACCCTAGGCTACGGGGTGGTGAATGAAGCTCTCCCCTAAAGACTAAAACCCTCAGTTTATACAGACACTGATAGGGTTAGGGTTACCGAAGATAGATTACAACAGGAAGGAAAGAGATCTTGTACATCCTTAACTTGGAGGGTACACCACGGCTTCTTAGGTCTCCGGCTATCACACGGCTCCACCAATCCGGCCTATGCACAATGGGCTGTCACCCCGAGGACCCCTTAGTCCATGACTCCCTCACGGATCTTACGCATTTCAGTCTTAAACATAGTTTAACACTTCACTAGAATTTGCAAACAAAACACTTCTTTTGATATCACATATCTTTTTAGCATTTGTTTGTTTTTGAAAACAATTTTTAGTTCCAAGAATATCACATAACTATCCCAAGCATTTTGGAGTTCGTGTTTCTTGGAAGCAAGCAGACCGTAATGCAATTCTAGCTTTTGGATCGAAGGACATGAGTCTCATCATCCATAGCATCAGCAAGAGAGTATTGTAAACATGCAGTAGGACAAAATCCTTCTTGGCACTTTTAGAGGATGATCCTCTCAAACATAAAGTTTCAACCAGATAAATAACAATCAATCAAATTCAACAACGAAGGTGGAACTGTGAGCCATAATTCTACAACTATAATGTAAACTACACATAGACATTGTTCATAATTAATCTGCACTAGTTATTATATTTAATTAATACATAATTGTTCTCCCACTCAAATCAATATCTCTCATAATTGATAGTGAGTGTTTCAAGATCCAAGCCTAGTTCTCAGTCATTGATGTGGACATCACTGATGACCGAAATTTTGACCGGTGGGCAAACTTTTGCCGATCATATCTCCATATGACTCTTGGTCATCTTTCGATGCTTTGTGCTCCGAGCTCAGAACGATTCTGCTAGAACTTCAATACAACCGAGTGCTATCTGCAAGCATGGTTTGGTCATCCCTGACTTACACCTCGTGTACGTTTGTGCTCATGTGGACATGACCCACTCCTGAACGCTAAGTGTTATAGACGGTTGCAACACTGGGAAGAGCACCTTTTAACTTGATATTTACTGTGAGAGATCACCCTAATAATTGACTACTGCGCAATCAAAGGGTGCAAACACCAAAGGGATAAACATCTCAAGCAATTCATAATAGCATGATATGGTATAGCCCTGGGCGCCGGGAGTTCTCCGTGATCGTCTTCAATCTCTAGTTGAAGCGACATGACGACCAATATTTCATTGCTGTGGCAACCGTTTCAAAAATGTTGTCATGGCGGCAATCTCAGAAAATGTTGTTGTGGTGACCATTTCAGAAAATGTTGCCGTGGCACCAAAATCTAAAATTCCGTCGTGGCATGAAATTATAGATCCTCGTCCCACGCCTTGGTGCACCTTCTCCTCATCAGGGTCCTCCATGTACATCTTGCCACCACCTGTAACCTATCTCTACGATATTTACATTAAGGTAGTAATCTCGTGGCTCCAGCCATCATGCCGTGACACGCAAGCCACTTAAGATTACAACATATAACCATCTCATACATAAACTCATTATCATGACGAAGGCTATACCACATCATATGAAAACCATGCAAAACCAAGTTAGACGTCCTCTAATCGGTCTGGCAAATTTTAATTACGTGGCTTCTAGGGTTATCGGATAAACCTAGCTACCTACGTGCACACCTTAAAGTGATAATACTTGTTGGTAGATTAACTTTCGGGGTGTGTGAAAGAAGAGACTTTATTTCAAATTCTCGTTCCCCCACACTAAACTTCATCTAATACGCGTGACCCCCTAGAAGATCATCGATCTTCATTTCCCTCTTACGCATGTGACGGTTCACTATTCTTGACTGTGGTGAAGCCCAAGGAACTGTTAGCAGATCATCGACATCCAGAGCCGAGCGATTGTCAGAACCTTGTGAAATGTAACACCATGCCATTAATGAACTGGACCGAAGCAACACTCGAGGGAAGCAAAGCAAGAACATCACCCTCACATCCACATATGATCTAGATCGCAACCTGCATCTACTCATAGAACCGCTCTGATACCACAATTGGGAAATATAGCAGAAAACAAAAGAATTTGCCCTACGACCAACCAGGAACAATACGCAGATGCATAATGGGTTGTGATCAACGATCGCTACTGTCGGTGTCAAAACCGGCAGATCTCGGGTAGGAGGTCCCGAGCTGTGGGTCTAGGATCAATGGGGAACAAAGGACGAAGAACACGGTGTTTACCCAGGTTCGGGCCCTCTCTAGGAGGTAAAACCCTACGTCTTGCATGATTGTATTGATGTGTATGGTATGGTTACAGAGTCGATCTACCTCGAGATCATGCGAGCTAAACCCTAGGTTGATGGTGTATTGGATGTTGCTCTAACCATAAAGACTAAAGCCCTCCGGTTTATATAGACACCAGTAGGGTTAGGTTTCACATGGTCGGTTACAATAAAGGAAAGATCACACTAAATCTTAACTTGGAGGGCATAGCACGGCTCCGAAGATCTTCTATCCGGTCACGGGTCCACACCCTAGCTTGGCTCCATAGTAGCCCATCAGTCCGGCCTATAAGCAATGGGCCGGCGGCCCGAGGACCCCTCAATCCAGGACTCCCTCAGTAGCCCCTGAACTAGCCTCCAACACCAAGGATTGCCATGTGGCATGTCTCAAATCTTCGGCTTGTGAGGTGAGTTCTTCACCCTCCCTCATATTGTTCTGAGTAGTATTCCCAGGCCGAATAATATCCGGGATCCATACTAACGTCAGAGGTTCACCACCCAGCGTGATCCATGTCAATGCCATATTCGTTTTCGACCGGCTTTAACAATCCGGAATCCGAGGACCCCATAAAAACATGGTGGGACCGTCGGGGTTAATGCTTACCTCAGGGCAAGGGCAAACTTTGACTTTCGTGCACCTTTTCTGAAGGCGAACGGCCCAACACCACCTTTTTGTGGACCCGTCCCTTCAGCTTAGGACGGCACGACTATTTATAAATCCATAGGCACGGGGGACGACTGACCCATCTTCCCCCTAAAACCAACGCTGGAGAAATCTTAGGCACCATGGCCGACGCCCCAAGCTCATCTTCACGACCTCACGGTCCCCTCCCAGGCGACTGGGCGAGCTGCTCCATCTCACGCCTACGGCTGAGCGATCTGCAGAAGCAAGGATATCTCCCCGTAGTGGATCTTGTTTCCACCCACGTCGGGCTGATCTTCGTAGATGGCCAAGCGTTCGCCGAGAACTTCCCTACTCCAAACAAGGAAGAGAGGGTATGTTTCATGCCCTTCCTTCTACGAGGTTAGGCTTTCCCATTCACCCTTTCCTACAGGGTTTATTAGAGTTTTACGAGATCTAGCCCCACCACATCACCCCAGGATCCATACTGAATATTTCTGGCTTCGTGGTGCTTTGCGAGATATTCCTGAGCTGCGAGGCCCACTTTCATCTGTGGAGAAAATATTTTTGCCTCGTCCCTCGTACCCGTTGAGGGTCAATTTTTGAAGTAGGCGGAGCGGAGGTGTGGTGTATAGCCGGGACAGGGTATCCCATTGGGACCCCATGAAAAGATTCCGAGGAATGGACCTCGAAATGGTTCTATATCGAAGACGTCCCCCTTTCCGACCCAGTCTGGAGGGGGCTGCCCGAATACTCAAGCACCCCACTAAAGAAGCGGTTCAATTGGCGACCCAAGAGTCCTTCCCAAAAAGATAGTGCGGAGGTGCACCTTCCGGCCACAAAAATTTGGCTGCTGGCTCATAGCAAACTGACCATGATTGACGTAATGGCCGTCGCCATAGCTCGGTGTGTACAGCCCCTTCAGCAAAGGATGCATCCTCTGTGGTGTTACAACGGGACGAGCGATGCGACCCACTACAAGCGACAAGGGCCGGACAATCAAGCAGCTATGGCCAAAATACTAGCCGACCTCTTCAAAGGAGAGGAGGAAGATTTTGCTCTGTTAGGTATTCGCGAGGGGTGTTCCAGCTACAATCCGGCAGAATGGGTAAGTTTTAGTCCTTTGCTTTCAATTCTGAGATTGTGTCCGAACATTTATCGGATGTATCTCCTTCTCAAACAGAGTTGGAGGCATCAGATCGAGTCCGTCCACTGCCCCCCTCCTCAACTGGAGAATCATTCCCATGATGACGACCCGGGGTATCATGACGATCTGGAGATTTCGATTGATTTTGAAGATGAGGTCTTTTATCAGGAAAGCCTTGACTGCACCAAGGTTGCCTGAATGACCGACCACCCTGGGGCCCTTCCTTCCTCCACAGTAAGTGAAAGGAAGACCTCTTCCAAAACAGGGCGCTCGCCTCACATTGTCCCAAATGTACTGACTTCTACTCCTAAGGGCTGCCGCACTGTGCGCCAAACAACTGCGGAAGGAGCGCGGGATATGCCAACCTCGGCCTGTAATGGGGCATCCAAGAGGAAGGCCTCCGCTGGAGCAGAAATAACCACTCCCTCGGCTCAAAGGTAATGTGTTCGGAACCATCAAAAGAGTCGCTCTTAATATCTTCTTCTGACGTTCGCTTAGTTTTGCAGAAGAAGAGTACCACTATGCCAATCCGAAGACTCCCCGGGCATGCCGAGGTGCAGTTCCAATCTTGGGCCTTCGACGCAGGCTAGGGACCATGCCGAACATGCGGCTGCCGGCGCACCTCTGGAGGATCCTGACGATGTTTCGGTTACCAGTTCTGAAGTCGAGAGTGTGATGAATTACCTCCGCCGGAGAGAATCCTTGCGCCACATCGCCTTTATCGACCAGGAGTTCAATGCATTTAATTCAGTGGAAGCGTACCTCACAGCGGCCCGAACGGGGCTCAAAGGGATCGCCAGTCTTCTTTCCTCCAGTGTACAGGTGCGAGATAAATTCTTTAGGAACAGATCATAAATCCTAACCTAGTAGCCCCCGAGCCTTAATTTGGACGGGACGGCCAGTTAAGGATCTGTAACCATATATTGTTTTGAGTTTGTAGGCCGTGAGGGAACAGAATAACAAGTTATCTGAAGACCTCTAGCTGACCCGAACATAGTTGGCCGATACTAAAGCCACCAGCGAAGCTCATGGTAAGCGGGGGAAGCTTGAGAATGCTTAACAACTGTATGGTGTTCCTTGCTTATAACACCATACTGTCCCTGTAGCCACCAAATCCAAGGGCCAATTGCAGAAGGACCAGGAGGCGGCTAGGGAATCCTAATGGCTCGCGGAGTCACAGCATGAGGCTGATAAATGAGTATTGGCACGAAGTCATGAGGAGAAAAATAAGCTCAAGGTGGAAAATCAGCAGAAAGCCGAAGAGATCGAGAGCTTAAAATCTCAGTTGGCGCAAGCCCTGGAGGAGAACCAGAAGCTAAAAGGCGGCATGTTAAGTAAGTGACGAATTCAACTTACATGTATCTGGATGATCACAATGTTTTGACAAGAATATGCCACTCCTATTTGCTGGGTCTCCTGACGGGACGGTCGGAAGAGAAGGTCGGTTCCTTTCACGGGAACCTTTTGAAGGAGCTAACCAAAATGCATGAGAGAGCTCGGAAGGCCATGAGGAGCATGGTTAAGGCATTATGGCTGCAGGAAGTGCCACCAGAAAGCATGGCTGAGCTGGCTAGCCGCTTTAAAGAAGTGAGGCGGCGCTTTGAATTATGGAAGAAGTCAGCCTACCGGGAAGGAGCGCGCGAGGCCTGGGCGATGGTGAAGACCCGGTTTACCAAACTTGATCCTGAACATATGGCTCGAGTTGGACCCGTGGGGCCGGATGGGCAGGAAATACCCCTTAACTTAGTATACGACCAGGTAATGCCTGCTGCTCGGTACTCTCAGTGAGATTGTGCTTTGGACAGCTTGATACACAATGTTGACAAAGAGTAGGGTGCGTCATTCTATGTATCCATGTACTTTACATCGCGCCATCGCGATCCGCAGTGAAAACATTGTCTTAACCGGCCATCGGCTTCCGCCTCCCCGACCAGTGGTTGGGGAGGGTTCCGTACTATGTGCCCTAAATAACAAGGAAACATTTTCGGCAACCAGGCAATCCGGCCATTTGGTGTGAACAGACAAAACATGCGCCGAGAGCTATGTTATATTACTTTTTAACGTAAGAAACATCTTTCGAAGAAAATAGTTCCTAAAAGGGTTCCTTTCTTCAGGTGTAGTATGTTGACCATAAACTGTAAGTCCGGATGTCAATGATATACGGATATTAGTGTTTTTAGGAACCAAGAATAGTAGGCTGGCGGCGAGCGCCTGGTTATTTTCACTTCCCTTGAGGCCGACCCACTATTTTCTGTAAGAACGCTAGCTTTTGGCTTCACCCATCTAAGGTACGTATCCGGATTACCCGGTCATAACAATTGCAGAGGTGCTACCTTGACTCCCTAGCCGAACAATCGGAAACGTAGGGGTAAACACAGGAGCCAGGCAACCTAGCTTGGCAAAGGACTTAAGTCAAATAGGTGCATATAATGGCTTGAAAGATATGGGAAGGATATGAGTTCAGACAAGATAGACGGGTTGTGCGATGAACATATTAATTGGCTTCTTTAAAAGGAGCCCCCAGGTAAAGCTGGGTAGTACATCTGAAGATGTGTACAGTAGCGACTTGCCGTGTTACGGTTTATCCAGACTCTAAATCTGGAGGTTAAAGCTCCAAGAGTAATAAAGAAAGAGAAAAAACCGAAGGAAAACAGAGAGTGGTGATGACGCCGCCGAACTAGGTGTAGAAACGCCGAAGCCGAGCTGCATTTGATAGGTTGGGTTCAAGGCGGTTATGGGTTGCAAAGGCGGTATGCCTCCCCCCCCCCCCCCCCCCGCCCCCCGCGAGTACTTCCTCTATAATGAAGGGGCCCTCCCATTTGGGTGAAAGCTTGTGCTTGTGCTTCTCAGGGAGGCGGAGGACGAGCTCTCCCACGTTGTATGCCTGTGCACGAACCTCCCGATTCTGGTAACGTTGTGCTTGCTGTTGATAAAACATGGAGCGTGCCCGAGCAATGTCGCTCTCTACCTCCAGGGCGTCCAAGTCGTCCTGCCGATCCAACTCGGCCTCCTTCTCTTCCTACATGCATACTCTAGGTGCGTCATGGATAAGGTCACATGGGAGGAGTGCCTCGGCGCCGTATGCCATAAAGAACGGGGTGTATCCTGTTGACCGATTAGGAGTGGTGCGCAGCCCCCATAGCATGAAGTCGAGCTCCTCTACCCAGTGGCAATCTGATTCTTCGAGTGAGTGGATTAAGCGAGGTTTTATGCTGCTCATAATGAGTCCATTTGCTCGCTCTACCTGCGCATTAGTTTGCGGGTGATACATCGAAGCATAATCGAGCTTTATGCCCATCTTAGCACACCAATCTTTAACCTCTTGGGTGGTAAAATTAGACACATTATCAATGATTATACTATGGGGAACACCGTAACGGTGTACGACACTTGATATGTAGTCCACAACTGGTCCGAATTCTATAGAGGTTACTGGTTTTCTTCGATCCACTTAGTGAACTTGTCGACCATAATCAGTAAATACTTCTTTTTCTTGGTCACCCCTTTAAGTGGTCCAACCATGTCGATCCCCCAGACTGCGAACGGCCAGGTTATCGGTATAGTCCGAAGAGCCATGGGGGGCATATGACTTTGATTTGCGAATAGCTGGCACCCAACGCAATGTTGGACTAATGCGCGTGCGTTTGCGCGGGCTGTGGGCCAGAAAAACCCTGCTCGGAAGGCCTTACTGACCAAGGACTGATCTGCCACGTGGTGGCTGCCCATGCCGGCATGTATCTCAGCGAGAAGCTATTGCCCTTCTTCTTCGGAGATGCACCTCTGTAGGACCCCTGTAGTGCAATTTTATAGAGCTCGCCCTCATGGACCTTGTACACTTTAGAGCGCCGGATTATGTGTCGTGCCTCCGTTTGATCATCGGGAAGTTCTTGTCGCAGTAGGTAAGCAAGCAAGGGCTCGGTCCATGGGGCGATTATGGCCATGATTTCGTGGGCTGAGGATGTTTCTTCGAGTGCAGAGCCCCCGATGATGTAGTCGTCGGGCTTGATTTCCGGGGGGACAATCTGGGCGGGCTCATTGGCTATTGTGCCACTGTCCCTGTCCTGACACACCACGGATGGCTTGAAGAGACTTTCCAGGAAGATGTTTCTGGGGATTGGGTCGCGCTTGGCACCCATGCGGGCGAGGACATCCGCGGCTTGGTTACTGTCTCTAGAGACGTGGTGGAATTCTAGACCCTCGAATCGGGCCGACATCCTGAGGACGACATTTCTATATGCCGGCAGTTTCGGGTCTTTGGCTTCGAATTCGCTGTTGACCTGGGAGATGGCGAGGTTCGAGTCTCCCCGCACCTCTAGCCGCCGAACAGCCATTGACATTGCCATCCTAAGACCGTGCAATAGTGCCAGGTATTCGACTGTGTTATTGGAATCTGTGTACATGATCTATAGAACGTACCGGATTTTGTCGCCTATCGGGGATATGAGGATCACCCCGGCCACCAGTCCGACTAGCATTTTAGAGCCGTCGAAGTACATTGTCAAGTGTGCATATGTACTATATTCCTTGGGGAGTTCAGCTTCGGTCCATTCGGATAGAAAATTGGCCAAAACCTTAGATTTAATAGCTTGGCGTGGATTGTACACGATTTCGAAGGGAAGGAGCTCTATGGCCCATTTGGCAATGAGGCCTGTGGCGTCCCTGTTATTGATTATATCATTTAGGGGTACCTCGGATACCAGTGTCACCGAACACTCTTGAAAGTAGTGTCGCAGTTTTCGGGATTCCATGAAGACCGTATAGGCTATCTTCTGGTGGTGTGGGTATCAGGATTTGCATGGTGTGAGAAAATTTGACATATAGTAGATTGGTTTTTGGGCCTGGAACTTGTGGCCCTCTGATTCCCGTTCTACGATGAGCACCGCGCTCACCACTTGATTGGTGGCCGAGATATACAGCAGCATAGGTTCGCCGATACCTGGTGTGGCCAGGACAGGGTTGCTTGCCAGGAGTGTTTTAATTTCTTCTAGTGCCACAGTTGCTTCATTGGTCCACTCAAAGTTTTTTGTCTTTTTAAGTAGCATGTAGAGTGGCAGTGCCTTTTCGCCGAGGCAACAGATGAAACGGCTTAAAGCCGCTATGCAACCTGCCAGCTTCTGGACGTGTTTGAGCTCCGTCAGTATTGCTAGCTGGGACAGGGCCCTTATTTTAGCTAGATTGGCCTCAATCCCTCTGTGGGAGACAATAAATCCGAGCAGTTTTCCAGCGGGGACCCCGAAGACGCATTTGTCAGGGTTGAGCCGTATATCGTAAGCCCGTAAATTTTTGAAGGTCATGCGAAGGTTGTCGGCGTTTTGGAAACCAGGGTACCCAGACTTGCTTGCCTGCGGCCAATGGCATGGCTCCTTCGACGGCCTGGTACGGCCCAGCTGCAAGACTACCAAGACAAGAACCTTGCGAGGGCCCCTTGGCCTCGCGAGGCGGACGGCACTAAGACCTCCAGAGGAGCGGCCTCCCCAGGCTGCCTCCCGAGGAGCGGAGTTTCCTATGCAAGTGCCCAGCCTCACGAGGCTGTGATGACGTGAGCCATGACGACCAAGGCCAGGCGGGCGCCAGCGGGCGCAGAGGAGACAGTTTCCCTTTCGGTGCTAAGGGAGCCAGGACAGACATGGGTTCCCAAGGAGCCCTCCAAAGGTTTCTATTCCAGTGCAACGAGACCAAGACCACGAGCTCGACAGGACAGATGTCATCGCCGAGCCCACTGCCGTGTCACAACCAGAAGCTTTGCAGGAGAAGACCATGTTTTGTCAGGATAGGGTGTACCTCCTGTCCCCTTTTAAATTGGCCGTTGTGGTATCCCTTCTTGCCTAAGTTTCCAGGGAAAGAGGACCGAGGCCCCTATAAATATAGGTTAGCCACCACCGTAGAAGGGGTCAACTCATTCTCACCCCCGAGCCCTCGCGAGGCAGCTCATCCACTGTACTAGTTCATCCTCAACCTCCTCGTGAGGCCAATCCACCACAAAGTTGGAGTAGGTTTGACACCGCAAGGTGGCCCGAACCTGGGTAAACTGCCATGTTCATCTTCTTCCCCGATCACGCGAATCTGCACTACTAGGAGAAAGCCTACTAGTAGCGCTGGAAATACCTATAGCAGTAGCGCTGGGTCCAGTGCTACTGCTAACGCGCTACAGCTAAGTTGTAGCAGTAGCGCTACTCGGACAAGCGCTGCTGGTAAATATGGTTAGCAGTAGCGCTGCTCCGGCCAGCGCTACTGCTAATTATCTGTAGCGCTGCAGTGAAGCAAATGCTGCTGCTAAACCAGTGTTGCCGCTAGACGCCTACCAACGCTACTGCTAATATTGCTGCTTTCATATTTTTTTCCTCTACGTATTTGTGATGTATTTGTGCATGCTCTATATAGTAGTTTCATCATATCATAACAAACATACATTATTGTCATCATATCATACACATACAGTAGTCTCGTCATACCATCATCATCATGCAACACAAATATCATCACATCTCGAAAATATCGACACACAAGTCATGTCATGTCTCGAATAAATGCGGCTGCATGGTCATGGCAAACACACACACAAGTTTCATCATCTCTATCTAAACCATGATGTAGAAGAGAAGAGCAATCAACATGAGCAAGAGCGCGACTATGTAGTACTTCTTGAGGCACCAGTTTCGCTCCCTCTCATGCCGGAGCGTCCACCTCAAGTAGCTATGTTCCGCTTCAGCTCTGCTGTCGAACCCTCAGTGGCTAGCGCCCGGGTACTTGTCCACCTGGGCCTGAGCGTCTGGCCAGTGGTCGTGCACTCATGGAACTCTCCCAACGAATACGGCGTAGCAGTCCTTCACCATCTCTGATCTATGTACCTGCATCGCCAGTTGATGAATTCAACGATAATATGCAACATAATGTACTTAAGAAACACAAAGAGGCATAATTAGCAAAATACAAGCAACATATAGTAAACATAAATAATGAAGTTCCTCATGCCCAAACTAATTAACTAGAGCGATCTACGCTAGTTTAGGAGGACGTTTTAATTACATCACAGAGTTTTGCCGTGCATAAATTCAAAGTTTTGCCATAGAAAGACAGTAGTGACACATTGTCATCGACAATCAGTGTCGGGGGGATGACCCCCGGGTACCCCAAAGACGGCAGTCGGACGGGGTGCCCGCCCGAGCCGACTGCTCCCCCGGCCGGCTGCTCCACCTGCGCCAGCGGTCGGCTGCCCGGAGTCAACTACGACGTCCCATCGGACACGTACGGACGAGACGGCTGTACCTGGCACTGTTGAGCAAAGTGGGGCACTATAGCCTGCATCACGCGTCACCTCGCATGACATCTCGCATAGTGTAGTTGGTGGGTGGGCCACCACCCACCATGCCTACTGCCACACTATAAAAAGGGCACCATGCCCACACTCCATTCACTCTCACTCACACACACCGTGACGCACAGACACTCACGGGCATGAAGCCCAGGCTCACATGCCACATTAGCTAGCTAGCTCTTTGCTACTGCTTCATCCATAATATAGCTTCAGGAGCAGCATTGTACTGCAAATATACCTCATATACAGACATGCAGGAGTAGGGGTATTATCTCTCCGAAGAGCCCCGAACCTGGGTAAACCACCGCGTGCTATTCTCATACCCATCCCAGATATTCCACTGTAGCCTTGCTCCACCCACGATAAGCCACCCGCTAGCATCTGCCGTGACGCGGTGCCCCTTGACCGCTCCCGCGAAAATACCACGACAGTTGGTACCCACCATGGGGAGAACTGCTGCTGGAACCGCGGTCCGGGCGGGACAATCTTCATCATCACCACTGCGGCGTTGTGCCGTCTCTCTGGTAGCGCTTGGGGGCTCGACATCGACACGCCCCCGGGGCGACCGCGCGAGGCGGCGCGCCTTCATCGTCGGCCTCGCCTTCTTCGTCATCAGCACCGCGGTGTCACCGCCGTCTCTTCTATGGCGCTCGGGGGCTCGACTTCGGCACGCCCCCGGCGGGACCGTGCGGGGCGGCGCATCTTCGTCATCTGTCATCGGTCCGCGCACTCTCCGCTTCGGCCTCGGCTCCGCTCCGCCTCTGTCCGCGCGCATCCGCCGCGTTGGGCCTACTCCACCTCGCCGAGTACGAGCGTCTCCTGCCTCCGCGCGGGCTAGCGCCCCTGTTTCCCCTCATCGCTCGCGCACCATTGACCGGCGGCCCGAGCTCTGTAACCATGGCTGGCGCCGTGCCTCGCGAGCATTTCTTTCGCTCCCGCTCCGACCATCAAACCATGGCCATACACCACCCAGATATTGCTCGTATAATGGCTAGATATTCTCTGTACACTTCCCAGGCAATGGCCATACGCTCCCCGTATGCTAGGTACATGCAAGTCAGATGATAGCCAGACAGTGGTCCGATAATGGCCAGGCGCTAGCTCCTCCTCTACTCGTGCTGCGGGCTGCCTCCTCCGAGCTCGACCAGGGCTCCCGCGGCTCATCGCCGTGTAGCAGCGCCGCGCTGCCCGTGCGCAGCCCGAGCTCCTCCTCTGCTCCCGCACCCAAGGCTCGCCTCCTCTCCTGCAGCGCCTGCTTCCTCCCCAGCGCCGCATCGCGCCCCCGCGACGTGCTGCCTCGCGTCTCCCCCAGCGCCCTGCCCCGGTCGTGTCGCGCGGCCGCTAGTCCGCTGGCTCGCTCCTCCCCGAGCGCCACGACGCCCGTGCCTCCCACGCGCTCCGGCACCCGCGCCGCTCCGCCGCTTCCACGGCTGCGCGCCCGTCGCGCTGCTGGTCGCCGCGTTCATGCGCCCCCTGCCCCCGCTCCTCGCCAGCTCGCGCGACCGCCTGCCGCCGGCCTCGCCCGCCACCCGGCCGCCTGCCGCCGGCTTCGCCCGCACCCGGCCGTCAGGTCACCGACGCCTCCATCCGGCTCCTCCGCGCCGGGTCCTCCCTGCCTTGTCCTCCGTGCCGGGTCCACCTCCATCCGGCTCCTCCACGCCGGGTCCTCTGCGCCGGCTCCACCCGCGCCGCCCAGCTGCGCCCTCCGCGCAGCCCATCCCCCGCCTCCTCCGCGAACCCGGCCCGCAGCCGGCCGCCCTCACGCCCCGCTCGCCGGCTGCTCGCTGGCCGGCCCCGAGCGCGCCGGCTGCTCATCGGCTCTGCTCGCTTCCCTGTGCCGGCTCTGGGCCGCCTCCCAGCTGGCTCCGCCTCCTCGTCCGCCTGCTTCGCCACTCGGACGGCCAGACGTGACCCGGCCTGCCTGCCCGCTTCAACACCGGGACAGCTGGAGAGCCCGCCCGACTGCCCGTCCGCCTCGATGCCTGGTCGGTCGGGTCCGACCGGCCGGGACCCCCTTCGAGCACCCGGAGGCTGGAAGGCTACACCCAGCGGGTGCGCCGACGTGCTCCGTGAGCACCAAGCCACGCCGGCTGTCTTTGTCAACCTCCGTCTCGACTGCGCCAAAAGCAAAGTGAGCTTCTATCCGCGTATCTTTGCACCGCAAGCAAAAACAGATAATCCCGAGCGATGCTCGGGGGGCTAACTTCGCATTTTTTCAGCTACTTAGCTATTCGCCCCGGGCCCAGCAAGTTTCGGCCCGGAGGCTGGTCGATTGGCCTGAGATGTTTGTTCACACAGACGGCTTAGTAGCTTGCACAGTACCGAAGGCTCACTCTTTGTCTCAACTACAGACCGCAGCGCGGCTATCCGGCTAGCAAGAGCAGACGCTGGAGGCCACCCACACGAAAAATGTCCAGGGAGAAAACGGTTCGGGCTACCCGGCCGTTTGCTTTATGACTATCTACTCGGTCGAATCTGCTCCCGAAAGTCCGAGTACCGTATGCTTCACTCCACGGCCCACTCTCAGCCACAGACCATCCCGCGGCTGTCCGGCTAGCGAGAGCACAAGCCAAAGAGCGGAGAGGACATGAAAAAGATTGAAGGGGACTCGGACAAAACCGAGTCGGCACCCTCCGCATAAAAATTGCACTGCTAAAACCAAAGCATTTGATATATCTGCACTGGCTAACTTTGTCTTTTGCATGATCATTTCCGTGGGGAACCCCCCCCCCCCTCCTCGCCTGGAGGCTACACCCAACGGGTGCGCCGGGTGCGCCGGCATGCCTCACTGGGAAAGCGCCACACCAGCTACAGGCTCGTGACTGGCTGCCTCTGCTACATTGACGGCAAAAACCCTCCGCCCGACTCTTCGAGTAGCCCGGAGGCTACACCCAGTGGGTGTGCTGGCGCGCCCCCACTGGAAGCAAGCCACGCCAGCTGCAGCCCGCAGCCGGCTGTCATCGACAGCATCAGTCAGCGGACTCTGCATCCACGCCCGACAGCATCAGTCGGTGAACTCCGCTTCCGCGCCGGACAGCATCAGTCGGCGGACTCCGCGCCCGCGCTCGACAGCATCAGTCGGCGGACTCCGTGCCCGTGCCCGACAGCATCAGTCAGCGGACTCCGCGTCCGCGCCCGACAGCATCAGTCGGTGGACTCCGCGTCCGTGCTCGACAGCATCAGCCGGCAGACCCCGTGTCCGCGTGCGCGCCCGGCAGCGCCATGCGCCCACTTGCAGGCATCCGCGCCTGGCGGTGCTCCACGCCCATCAGACGGCACGAACCTCGCAGGACAAGACAAAATAGCTAAAACCCTCCGCCCGACTATTCGAGTCGCCCGGAGGCTCGGATGCTACACCCAGCGGGTACGCTGGCGCCCCCCGCTGGAAGCAAGCCGCTCCGGCTGCACGCCCGCAGCCGGCGCTCATCAACAACTTATGCAACGACGACGACGAAAACCCTCCGCCCGACTCTCCAAGTCGACCAGAGGCTCAGAGGCTACTGTTGGGGGGATGACCCCCGGGTACCCCAAAGACGGTAGTCGGACGGGGTGCCCGCCCGCCTGGGCCGACTGCTCCCCCGGCCGGCAGCTCCACCTGCGCCAGCGGCCGGCTGCCCCAGCCAGTCGGCTGCCCGGAGTCAACTACGACGTCCCATCGGACACGCACGGACGAGATGGCTGTACCTGGCACTGTTGAGCAATAGTGGCGCACTATAGCCTGCATCACGCGTCACCTCGCATGACACCTCGCATAGTGTAGTTGGTGGGTGGGCCACCAGCCACAATGCCTACTCCCACACTATAAAAAGGGCACCATGCCCACACTCCATTCACTCTCACTCACACACACCATGACGCACACACACTCACGGGCATGAAGCCTAGGCTCACATGCCACATTAGCTAGCTAGCTCTTTGCTACTGCTTCATCCATAATACAACTCCAGGAGCAACATTGTACTGCAAATATACCTCATATACAGACATGCAGGAGTAGGGTTATTATCTCTCCGGAGAGCCCCAAACCTGGGTAAACCACCGCGTGCTATTCGCATACCCGTCCCGGATATTCCACTGTAGCCTTGCTCCACCCACGATAAGCCACCCGCTGGCATCTACCGTGACGCGGTGCCCCTTGGACATCATCCTGCGTGATTGGCCCATGGTAGAACATCCCTGTTAGTTTTAGGACCTCCTTCATGATCACTTGGGCAAGTTCACACTGTACGTGATAAAACTCAGCTCGGATTCGATGATCCAGTGTCTTTCCTATGCTTGTGGCCCAGTTGACAATCTCGGCATCATTGGTAGTAGCTGACATGCGAAGGTGTTGATTATCCCTTCTGTACTCGATCAGGTGATGCATGAGGTAGAATCCATCAGCCTTACTGGTGTACAGTTGCTGGATGCAGCAAAAATCGATCTTATGGCCAAAACCCAGCTCGTTCTTCCTGTACTTTTTCACCTTGATATATCCACCAGACAGGCTGAAGGTTAACAGGGCACTATCGAGAACACTCTTTATGTGCGTGTAATCTTTTTTCTTGATGTCCTTCGATGAGTCCAAGTACATAGCATGGGAGTATTCTGGGTACAGACAGATGAGGACGCCCCCCCCCCCCGCTGCACAAAATAAGTACACCTCAAATTAGCCTCCATGCTTGCAAATGAATGACTAAAACTTACGAAAGGATATCCGCGGATGACTTACGTGGGATGATAAGGCAGGAGAATCAATTCCTTGTCCTTATTAGCGATCATGAACTCACCGATGTACTTGCTCGCATAGTCACGGAGCTCTTTGGAGACTGCCAAGAAGCTCTCATGCATATAGTACGGGTCCGCAATGCAGATATATTTTATGTTCTCGCGCCTAATGATGTAGTTGAGATACATCGCATACATGCGGATGAACTGAAAATCCAGCTTGGTCATGTGGAAAATGTCGTAGATGTAGTCAAATTGCAGGATGAACTTATCCGCGGGCCATCAATCGATGTACAACTTCCTGCCCGGCACCTGAGCCGCTTAAATCGGGTATCCTGGTTTTTCCGAGATGAGAAGGCTTTTCTCTCTGGCCAGCACATCTTCATGAATTCTCCTTAGATCATTGTTCAGTATGTGCTCTAGCGCTTTCTGAGGTAGGATCGGGTGGCCGGTGACATGGAAATGCTCCGCACCTTCGACAGGTATTCTGTCTACCTCCCGGGGCTTCAGAGGCGGCTGGCTGCTTGAAGCAGCTCTGGCGCCTTTAGGGCCTTTCTTGTCCGGTCTCCTCCTTTGCTTCTTGGGGGGTGGCGGTAGTGAGCCCACATACCTTCCCTAACCACCACCCCAAGTGTCATCGGGCTAATCAGTGGATGGCCCTTAGGTTGTTGATGGGTAGAGGCGGCATCTGGAGGTGTCTCCTGTGAGGATCGCATGAAGAGAGACTTTTTGCATTCCGCCTAAGGATGTTCTGGCTCCGGCAAATCAGGCAGCATCAAGTCATCATCTCCATGCTCACAGCCTGAGTCATAGTCCCGAGCCATCAATCCTCCACCATCATAGGCGGTATTGATATACCTGAGAGGGTCATCATCATCCTCGTCCATGAAATCATTAGCATTTGCTTCTTCGACATGGGCGACGTCATCTGGCACTAATGGAGGCTCTCCCTCGCGTCGTCCGCTATCACCCGCCATGACAGGTGCAGGTAATTTGGTAGGTGGGGTGGTGTTCATACCTTCTTGAGGAGCTGTCGTTGGTGTGATACCGGGCGCCTTGACACGAAGAAGAGTCTTCGGCCAAGGCAAGAACCAGCTCTTGCATGCGCCAATCCGTTTAGGGGTCTCCTCGTCATCGACCGGTACCGGAGGAGGAAAATCCTCAAAGACCGCTTTGACACTGGCCACGTTAACCTTGAAGATGCCATCGGGCATCTCTTGGTTGTGGAACATGCGGTCCTTCGGCTTCACGATCGTTGCATTTCCCACGGCCACCTTCTGGCCATTGATCTCGTACAGTAGGGTGCACGGGGTATCGTTGGCCTACAAAGACATGTCTATGACGTCAAACATCCAAAAGGCAACTGAAACGGAAGACTGTAGACATGCTGGTGAAAAGGGTATGACGTGTAATTACCGTGAGGGCGTCGAGCTCAGCCATAGATGAAGCCCCACTGAGCATGCCAGAGACGGAGGTCGGGCTGCTATGAACAGGAGCAAGACCTTTTGCGGTTGCTTGAGCAGGTGTTGGTGGTGTGATGTTCATCGAATTGCTCCCGATGTAGCTGGGAAGGGGAAAGTCCGCTGGCCCTTTATCTGGATTGCTCTTCAACCAATCGATAATTGCGGGAATCAAGATGGTAATAATTGAAGATTAGAAGTGAGCCATGATGCCAACTACCGCTTCATTGACCGCTACATCGACTACCCCGAGCAACTCTTCTTTGGTCTCAGCTTTTGTCTTATTGAACGCAATTGCGACCTTCTCGTCGATGGTCTGTTGATTAAGCAACCGTCTCTTCCTTCTTTCCTCTGGCTGCTCATGGTAGCACGTCTTCCGAGAGGTGCCATCTCCGACGCCGTGCACACGGCCATAGGACGGCGGTTTGTCCTCCGGGACCTTTTTCAGTATGTTCAGGGCCCTGTTGAAAGGGGTGTCCCACGTGGGCCTCGTTGATGAATATGACGACTTGTCGCTTTCGGCTGCCTTTTGGTGCTGCTCTTTTTGCAAAAGGAACGTGGATGGTTTACTAATGTGACAAAACTTGTAATTGAATTGATTGGAAGCTAATATAATAAGGTGGTAATATAACAATTACCAGAAGTCTCATGAACTCCCTCGTGTTCGGGTCCGTGTAAAAGATCTTTTTGACGCGGTCCCACTTCTACATGGCCCTGATCCAGTCACGTTCCACCGAGTCGGTGAACTCCGCCAAGGGGTCTGGGATTCCGTGACTTTCACGTTCGGCGTCCTCCTTGGCCCATACGTGCCTCTTCCTCTCGTAACCACGGCTTCCGATGTGGTGGCGAGGCGTGTTCCTGGCCTGGAGCACCTTCATTTTCTTCGACCTTTGCTTGACTTCTTCTTTAGCGCAAGTCTCCTTGAATTTTTCAAAGTTCTCTTCCTTTAGTGATGGATTGTTAGCATGAATCTTGGACCACAGTTCATTCTTCGCAATCGCTTTTTTCACCCTAACTTTCCAGGCGCACAAGTCATTGGTGAACGTCACCATCGCCTTGCTGTTTATCTTTGTCATGGTGTCCTCATTCCATGGATGTTTGCTTTCATCCCGGCCGGGGAACAGGAACTTATTGTGTAACTTCTTTAGGAGCATGTGCTCCATATGTGGTATCTTCTTCAACTTCTCGTCGTTGATGTTGGCGGTTTCCTTGAGGATGCATCCTAGTTGATTGCCCCAACACGAGCGCGCTTCCTCCGGCACCGTTGGCTCTAATTTCTTGGGGTGCATCTCCGTGACCACAATTTGTCCGATGCCGAGCTCGTTTGGTTTTCGTGTCCTCTTCTGCTTTGGTGCTTTACCGGCTACGACAGCATCGTTGCTAGTCTCGGGGGTGGTGTCGGTGCCAGTGCCAGTGTCGGCGTCGGTGTCGGGGTTGGTTCCACTGCCGCCACCCTGCACCCGCAACTCATGTTCGTCCAGGTAATCGAAATAATGATTTGCTGCCTCGACAGGGTCTTCTTCGAGGCGACCAGAACCCCCGGCTTCGGCGTGGCTAGACATGTTTCCTATTCAACAATTGTAAATAAAAGATATAATGAAGAGAAAAAAGGGGCCTATATTTGGTCGGAATGTTGATTCATTCCCCTTCCGGCAAATCCCGGGCACTCCATATGTCCTAGTTTCTAGCACAAATGACGGAAATTTTCGGCATGACCTTTGCTAAAAAGTGGACATATGGAGCGCCTGAAATTCGCCGGAACGAAAATGAATCAACATTCCGGCAAAACATAGGCCACTCTGATATTCTTCGACATTCAACCAACATTGCAAAATCATATAAAATCAAAATGACATATATCATATAACATCAATGAAATATGAGCATCACGGGAGAACATGTATAAAGCAAGTACAAATAGTTAAATGACCTCACTAAACATTGCAAAATAGTGGTCTTTTCAAAAACCAAAAACCTTTGCAAAATGACCTTTCCAAACGAAAAATATCAATGACATATTTGCTACTGTTTTTTATTTATAGCTAAAAAAGTCCACTGTTTTATTTATAGCTAAAAAAGTCCACTGATTTTGCAATTTTAAGGAACTACTGTTTTTGATAAATTGCCTAGCTATAAATAATTTTCTACTATTTTTTATAAATTGCCTAGCTACAAATAATTTGCTACTTTTTTTTATTTATAGCTAAAAAATTTGCTACTACCCTAGCCAACATATTTATAGCTATTTTATATACCCTAAACTAAATTGCCCTAAACAAATTTGCTAAATTGCCCTAAACTAATTTGCTACTGTTTTTTCCTAAATGCTCTCTCTCTCTCTGCTACTGCGCTAAACAAAAATTTGCTATTGTTTTTTATTTATAGGTATTTGATATACCCTAAACTAAATTGCCCTAAACAAATGTGCTAAATTGCTCTAAACTAAATTGCCCTAAATTGCACTAAACTAAATTTCTCTCTCTGTGCTACATCTCCTAGGGTTCATATTAGAGAGAGAGAGAGAGCAGAGAGCAGAGAGAGCACAGAGAGAGAGAGAGGAGGGCAAGGGAGAGGAGAGGGAGAGGCTTACGGGGCAGCGGCGAGGTCGAGGGCGGGGGAAAGGGCGGCGACGACGAGGTCGAGGGCAGGGGAGAGGGCGGCGGCGGCAAGGTCGAGGGCGGGCCCGCGCGGCGACGGTGAGGTCGAGGGAGGGCTCGGGTGATGGCTGACGTTGAGGTCGACAGCGGGCAGGGGCGATGGCCGGCGATAGAGTGGGGGAGAGGTGGAGGAGAGGGGGGAAATGACTTGGTGAAATTTTGAGCTCGCGCGACGGGGCTTAACTAAAAATAGCAGTAGCGCTGGATTAGGGTTCCAGCGCTATAGCTAAGTTAGTTATAGCGCTAGGTTCCAATCCAGCGCTACTGCTAACTATTCCTTTTTTTGTTTTTTTAATTCTATAATACAAATAGCAGTAGCGCTGGTTTAGTATCCAGCACTATAGCTAACTTAGCTATAGCGCTGGTTCCCAATCCAACGTTACTGCTATTTTTCTTTTCTTTTTATTATTTTCCTTTTCTAGGTTTTAGTTTTCTTTTCTTTTTATTATTTTCCTTTTCTTTTCTGTTTACTTTTATTTTGTATTGCTTTCTCCCTTTTGTTTTTGTTTTTTTGTTTTTCTCCCAACGATGGCGCGTCTCCCTCCCACACTGCGCGAATATCACCGGAACCATGCATGTGGTCGTAATTGAAGGGTATACGATGTATACATCATTTAACCAATAACGGTTACTTAAGTGCATACACAAAATAGATACATATATATAAATGATGGTTTCTCAGCTGCGTCGACGACGTTTCACATTGAGCTTCTTCCCTTTCTTGTTCGTTGTCGAATAATTGAGCCCCTCCTTGTGACTTTTCTGGCACCATGCAGTACGATCTTTCTTAGGTAATGTAGTATTGATTCTTCTTGTCATGTATGCTTCATCGTCATCGTCATCTTCCCTCATCGGTTGCCATATTGGTCATAGTCTTCCTCGTTGGCGACTCCATCCATTTCGACGATGCTCCTTTTGCCTCTCCTCACGACAACACGGTTGGGATTGGCAGGTCGGTTATGAAGAAGCATTGTGTCACGTGCTTAGCGTGTACCCATGGCTCAGTTTTGGCGATGACGTTAACATTCACCACTACAAAAAAAAGACACATTCGTGACATTTTGGGCCGAACAATTTTTTTTCTGTCATGCTTATGACACTTCTATGACAATAATTGTGACAAAAGCACGTATCATCATAGATGTGGTGGGCTCCTACTTCTATGATAAAAAATCATGATAGAAAATGGGCTTTTCATCTTGCGTGGGCCGAGGACGCACCTGCATTACATTCTTTGGGCCGTCCATGACGGAAAAAATCATGGTAGAAGCGAGGGCGAGGAAACTTTCGGGGAGTTCCCGGTTAAGGTGGGTGCTCGAGGCCGAGCGATGCACGGAGGTTTGCGCGTTTCTCTCGTACACGTACGCTCGTGTGTGCGAGGCGTTGGGCTCTAACTAAACCAGAGCGATGCGTTCTCTTACTGAACCCGAGCGATTGCACTAGCTACGTTACTGAACCCGAGCGATCGATCCCTTGGCTGTTAACTGAACCCGAGCGATTCCTTCGCTACTGCTGCTAACTGAAGCCGATCGAACCTGCTGCCTCTTAATGAACAGTGACTGTTGTTGGGGGTTGGATGAATAGTTCCCATTGGGGGTTGGATGAATAGGACGCCGTGGTAGTGTACAGGCCATTGCCGCTGGATGAACAGGCCCCCGATCGAGGAGGCAGCCACACCTGAGCCGGTTGGGGGTGGATGAACAGGACCCCATGGAGGTCTGGTTGAACAATAGCCGGTGGAGGCTGGATGAACAGGACCCCATGGAGGGCTGGTTGAATAGTAGCCGGTGGAGGCTGGATGAACAGGACCCCCGTGGATGAACAGTAGCTGGTGGAGGCTGGAGGAAGTCCACGGTGGATGAACAGTAGCAGGTGGAGGCTGGAGGAAGTTGATGGTGGATGAACAGTAGCCCGTAGAGGCTAGAGCGAGGCACTAGACGGTGGATGAAAAGTAGCCCACGGAGTCTTGTTTTGCGGTAAGCCACACCCCTCCCGATGAACAAGACCCCGTTTCGATCGTAGGCGCTCCAACACAAGTTCGTTTCCTCCGTTTTGCGGTACACCACACCCTCCCGATCAACAGGACCCCATTTCGACCGTAGGCACTCGAACAGAAGGCCGTTTCCTCCGTTCTGCGGTACGCCAGACCCTTCCCAATGAACAGGACCCCGTTTCGACCGTACGTGGTCGAACAAAAGGCCGTTTTCCTCCGTTTTGCGGTACGCCAGACCCCGTTCCGGCTGTTCCGTCCAAGCCGGATGGCTCCCGTTGAACATGACGCACTCCGACCCAGTCTATGGCAGAGAACATATAGCCCATTTGCGATTTGTAATAATGTACAGCCCATTTTTTAATTCTAATGGAATTTACTACAACCCATTTACAGTTTTTTAAAATAACAGCCCATTTTCTAGCCAGGACAACGATTAATAATTTCAACCAACTGCTCAAAACAGAATTCAACAAAAAATCCCACATTTTGATGGGATCCGAAATATTTTTATCCCAAAATTTCGAGTCAGATTAAATATAATTTTAAAAAAAAATTGTATTAGGTAAAAATCTAACAAAATATTGCGCGTGCAACAAGTAATGAAATTAAAATTTTCAAAATCCAAAAATAATATTTTTGAAACTAATTACCTGTTTGGTGCGATTTTGTATATTTACAGCCCAGTTTTTATAGTTACATCCCATTTATTATTTTTAAAGCCCATTTTCTTGTTAGGCCTAATGCATCCCTCCTAGGAAAGATTTACAGCCCAGCGGGGCGGAGAATAACAAGTTGACCTGGGTTGGGTATTCCGCAGAAAAAGTATAACTGGGCTAGCCATTTTCACCTTGAAAAATTAATATCTGGGCTGGATATTTGGTCGACAAAAAATAATAGCCTGGGCTAGACGGGCCACAGCCCGCCTAGTTGATACCCTGCTCCTCTGAACAACAACAAAAACATTGCTCAAGAAAAACACTGCTCACAGCTCAAAAAACAAATACTGCTCGAGCTGCTGGGTCCCAGCTGTCAGCCGCTCCTTGTGCAATTCTCTCGTTTATTGACTATATAGGTTGACAATGGTGTGCGACCGTGATGTCAGGAAACCAGGAGGAAGCAAAAAAAATGTAGTTGTATATAATAAGGAGGAACTTGCGTACGTACGGCTATGGCCCTGGTGGGTCCCTACTGTCATCCTCTCCAAGTAAAGTCATCTCCTGATTCCTCATGTTTTTTGACCATGTTGACAACGCTCGGCGCCACGGCGAGCGCAACAACTCGAAGGACGACGGAGAGGGCCTCGCGGGCCCTACGGATAGTCTGATACAGCGCCCGCTGCTCATTCAGGAAGCCAGGATCATCGGACACCTATGAGCACCTTTGAGAGACTGAGCCGGCATGAAATGGCAAGACCGCGCTTGGGAGCTCTCGATTGTTTCACACATGTATTAAGATAGAAGTGTAATTTACTCAACACCGGAAACAACGCGTAAAATACGGGCGTAATGAAATCGACGGCCCGAGGTCTGTAACGAAAACCGGTGAGTTACGCGTGTAATTTGAGAGACCAGTGGATATTTTCCAGTCGAAAACGACCAACCAAGAGCTTTGCCCAAGACCATCTGCTTTTATTTACAAGCGTCAGTTTTACAAGCGGTGTAGGTTGGAAAACGACGATCCAATCACGGCCTAAGATGATGAGTTGGTCGGAAGATCATATGGTTTCACCTCTAACCTACCCGAGTTGTCGTATAGGCTATGAATGAAACATAAGACGATGAACTTCTTAAGCACAGAAACAACAGAAGAGGATGATCTTCTTAACATGCAAATCACTAGCATTAGATCACCATGCAAAACAATATGAAGCATTATTCTCAGGAGGCACGATGAACAGCTCGTGATGCCGCATGCCACAACATTCCAAGCTCAACTTTGCAACCAAACTCACAAGGCCTGGCATTTCATAGACAACATTCAGAACAAACTCTTAAAATACCTTACATAAGTCAAAATTTTCATTTGACTATGCATCTCATCAGAGTAAATATTTACTTATGAACTGAACACATGAATAGGAAAAAATGATCGACGTTGCTGACAGCAAAGGGCGTCCCATTCCAAAATATCAAATGCATGTCTTCTGGCTAACATCAATGAGCAAAATTTGACAAGGTTTTCCAATTCCAAAATATTAAACGAATGTCTTCTTGCTAACATCAATGATTAAACTTTGACAAGCTTTTCCCATTCAAAATATGTAATGCCTATGATTGTGGAACGGGCAGGGTTTGTCATCAGTTTGCACATTGAAATGGCACATTGAGCCGGATTAACCAGCATATCTTTTTGTGCAGTTCCACTGAAATCAAACAATGTCTTGCGTAGCATGGTGGATTTCGTATTTATATGTTGGAAGGCATTGAAGACGTTGGCAGCTCCATTCAAGAAGATTGTCCGGTGGCTCAAGGTGACGACGAATGATTAGAGAACCATTCGATGTATTGTGCATGATGAAGTATTATGGAGGACACGAAACATCTGAACATTTTGTGCAGTTCCACTGAAATCAAGCTGAGCATCCCTGTCTGCATAAATACAGAAAAGGTGTGATGAATATAATAGTGGTACTAGTTGATTAAACATACGCTCACAACTATAATCGTCTTCATTATCTTAACAGGAAAAGATAGGAATACAATAGCTTCAATTAAACATTTATTCAAAACTAAACAACAATATAAGTAGCACAACATAACAAAGCACAATCATGTGGATGAAGGCCGATACTGACCTCGTTTGTTACAGCTGCGTCGGCCACTGACTTGGTCATACCTTTCCTTGTGGAGTGAATTCTGCACTCCACGTGCTATTGAGTTTCCCATGCTCTCTGCAGACTAGTCATGTCACCAGAGTCTCCTAATACTCTGTAAAGCTTCTCGATCATTCCTTGTGTAATGTAGCGCAAACAGTGACTGCTTCTTTCTGCAAAGTGGAAAGACCAACTGGGCCCAATAATGCAATAGTTTGCCTTAAACACATTGGCTCCTTTTGTGCAGTTCAACTAAAATCAAAGTCGAAATAGAACCGAGCAGAAGTTTTGATATCCCTGTATGCAACAATAGGTATAAAGGAAACAATTACTAAGAAATAACGGTTGTTGACTTATACTCCCAGAAGAAAAAACATCTACCTTATCTTAATGGGTATCAAAGCAGGACAGTAACAATTCTCAAACAGTGTGATTCATTCATATGAACTGAGAAATTATCTTAACAATACCTTGTTTCAACATGTATAAATAACGACAAAGCAGAAAAGTACCATTCCTAAAACAATGCAACTAATTCATATTAACAGAGACATTACCTTAACAATACCTTGGTTAAACATGTAGAAAGAACTACAAAGCAGGGTAGTACCATTTGTAAAACACTGTAACTGATATATAATAACAGAAACATTATCTCAACAATACATTTCTTAAACATGTACTCCCACCAATCCCTAACAGAAATGGTACTCCCGCCGATCCCTAACAAGTGTTGCAGTTTTGAACTAAGATTCAGTAGTTAATTCTGAGAGTGGCATTGCTTAATTTTATCAGTGGCATTAGATTAACAAAAAACATAAACAGTTCCAGGGCAGAGTGGGTGCAACAGCACCATGTCCTTCCATCTATTTATAAAGGGGGTGATGCAGAGTTTGTTGTAACAAAGCAACAAGCATCATGTCTGGGTTGGTCCCATTTTTGTTCACTTAATGGGAAATGACAACAATACAATAGCTTCAATTCAACATTTATTTAAAACAGTACCACTACAAGTAGCTTAGCATCTCAAAGCACACTACACAATCATGTGGATGAAGGCCGGTACTGACCTTTCATGAGGCAGACAAGATCAAATATGAATCTGCCAACACGAATAGGAAATCCAATCTCGTTTTGTGTAGTTAAACTAAATCAAGGAAAGTTGCCGGTGTGACATTTAAGTTGAACTGCACAAAACACTCTTAAAATAGAAGTGTTTTTCGTAGTGAAACAAAAGGTTGCAATAGCAACGAGTTGAATAGATATCCCTGTTTTCAGAGGTAAAAAAAGAAACAATTACTGCCCAATAAAGGAGGATGAATCGTATGGCCACAAAAAGAAGCATCTACCTTATCTTGATGCAAAACAAAGTAGGACTGTAGCATTTCTAAAATGGTTGCATTGATTCATATTAACAGAGACATTCTCTTAAAATAACATTTGTTAAAAATGTAATTTACTTTTAACAGTTGCATTGCTTCAATTTTCCAGCGACATACTTAGCTTAACAATAGCAAAATAGTTGTATGGGACATGGAACATGCCAGCACCATGTGCGTCCACACGTATAAATGGGTGATGCAGAGTATGTTGCCAAGCAGCATATCTGCGTTGGTCCCATATTTGTTCTCTTTAAACCTTTTTCCGATGTGAGGGCAGTAAATCTAGTCCTGCACAAACTACCCGACCCCCCCAGTTTCTTTCCTTTTTCAACAAAGAGATCGGTTCCTTACAGATGTGTGTACTGGGTTACACCCTTTTTCCCCAGATGTGTGTACTGGGTTCCTTACAGATGTGTGTACTGGATAGCCAGTCTATACTACTTTCCCTCCCTCCTTTCCTCATTGAACCACGTCCTAGATTCATGCTCCACCCCACCCTCCCTTCTTTCCTCTTGGAACCAAGACCTAGATTCGACTACAGAATCGAAACAGATATGCATGCTAGAGCAATGACGGTTTCAAAGAAACTTATACCTTAGGGTCGTCGAGATGTGGCTAGGCGTGCGGCGGGAGGCCGGATCTGCCCACACTACGTACGGCAGTGAGGAAGAAGGGGTCGGAGGCCCTCCCACATAGGCGCTGGGTGAAAGAGAACAGCACAGCTGGCAGTGGATTGCCTCCCTCACCGAAGGCGACAGAGTGAACGCTCCACCTCCTCCCCTTCCCGGTGCGACGGAATCCAGATGGCTCCTTCACCAGCTGTGAGGGGGAAGACAGAGACGTAGTCTTGTTTAGATCTGATGAAGAGGGTGAGAGATTGTGAATAGAGCAAACCCTAGCAAAGGAATGCTGAGCCTCGAGCGTGTATATATATGTAGTGCAGCGAGAGTGTGAAGAGTGCAAACCCTAGCGAACAAGCGCTGAGGCTCCAGCTTATATAGTACTAATATAGTCGAGTGGTTTTCTTTTTATCTCCCTACCAATCGTTTTAAATTGTGTATGAAACAAAACTCTTTATTTAACGTACCAGTGAAGAAAACTACGATCAAGAAACGATCCACGCGTCCTGGTCGCACTCCCTGTCGTTCACGTGCGGTACACTACCCTCGGTTAGGTGAACAACCACACACGCGCCAAATTATCGGAAAGGTGTGAGAGAGTGTACAAATAAAGGAATTTAATTTCAATTATTTTGTATGTATAGTTTGCCCTCTCTCAATAATTATGGTTTGTTGTGTTAAAGTTTGACTTCAGTCAAATCTAATTTGCAGAGTAAATAAAAACGGAGGGGTACTACCTCCATTCGGGTTTTTGGTCCACACCATATTTTTAATCAAAGTCAGACCACATATTTAGTTAAAAGCTGGTCAAATAAAATTACAGGGTAGCTGAAGACGAAGTTGTGAGAAGGCTTAGAAATCAATACAAAACTTTTGCTCTTAGTACCAACGTCGATGCTTCTTCGAGGAAACATTTGGTTCATATCCAATTGTGTGATAAAATTGCACCAACATAAACGACTGCTCCAAGATGAACTGGTGAAGGATATCGTCTTTGTGGTAACAAGCAAAGAGCACTGATGGAAGACAGCCCATTCTTCATTGAACATCGATCAGCTTCACCAGCCGATGCAGCCATGAGACGCAACCATGAGCATCGATAGCTCATCATGGTGTGATGCATCATCAATTTTGGCATCATGTTTGGGTCAGGCACCAATGAAGTTTGATAATCCTCACTGTGTTTTGTTTCTTCTCGATAATCAAGCTTGAGAAAGGAAGAACTGAGCAACAGTGGCCATCCAATTTTGTGCAGTTCCACTAAAAATTGACGAAGACATGCCCGAGTATGGAGATATGCATCCCTGTTTGCAAAAAAATGATATTTAAGTAGTGTCGTTACTTTGTTTTAGCAGTAGAACAAGATTAACAGCGGCATCTTAATTGTCAATAAGAATTAATGAAACGTACACCAAAAAATAGAAGCATCATGATTATCTTGTTGGGAACTAAAGTAGGATACCCGAAAAAAACTAAAGCAGGACAGAAGCATTTATCGACGCCTCTACATGGGCATTGCTTCATTTTACCAGTGATAGTTTTAGATTAGTAGCAGCAATAGAAGCATCTGGACAATGACCACACAACCACCATGTACTTTTTGTCGAAAAAAACATGTATACCTCCACCGATGCATAAATGATAAACCTGGACAACTTTTGGTGTGGCCTTTCCTCTATAATAGTAAAAAATAGGTGATGTTGGACCAGCCGACGAACCCTAGCTACTGTACATGGGGATCTGGGGGTAGTGGTATAGAGGAAAACCCGCATGCGGAGTACAATGAAGCATGAAATCCAAACGAAGTTATACCTCAGATGGGCGAGATGTGGATTAGGCGGGCGGGCGGGATCTGCCCACACGATGGCAGTGAACAAGGGCGCGGAGGACCTTCGTCCGCGCCGGCGCCTGCTTAGAGAGGACGGTGCGCATCGGCTTCCACCATCGCTGACGGCGACAACGTCAACGCTGGACCTCCTCACCTCCTGCAGAGGACGGGATCCAACCGGATCTGTGACCACTGGTGAGGAGAGAGATAGAGTGGACACTGTCATCTTTTTTAGATATGGAGAGGGTGAGAGAGCGAGACGCGAGAAACCCTATTAAACAAGAGGCTACATATACAATGGAGTAAAAAAAATCTCTCCATAGCAGTGGTTTTAAATAGAATACGCGCATTCCCGGAAAAAAGAAACGAAAACTGGCGGACAGATCTTTTTTTAACGTACCAAGAAAGAAAACTCGATCAATAACATGCCCCCACTTCCAGGTCGCAGTTTGTATCACTTACGTGTGGTCCTCGACCCTCCATTATCAAGTGAACAAATTAAAGGGTCAATTTATTACGTACGTAAGCTGCCTCTTCGTGTACAAATGCGCTCCATCGTGTACTCGCGGGTATCTCGAAGGCAGAGTGAGTGCGTGTACATTTCTTCTTGTACGTTGTACTCCATTTATCTCACTTCATATTGTTTCCCACTCCTATGATATTCCTATCCTAGGAACAAAATGAGGCGGTACTAAGTTTGTGTGTGTGTAGGGAGAACGAGACATCGATGATGTGTACAAGTAGTCACGAGAGTCGTCGCGCACACACACATAGACATAGACATGCATATCCATGTTTACGTAAAATTCCATCTCCATCTCCATCTCCAATCTTATTTGTCCAACTAGCACATTATTTATGTTATTAATTAAGCAGCAATATTTACATACAACATCTCTTGTTTGCGGGCGTTCGGACCGCTACCATGCCCGCTCCTGACCGCCCTGGTCAACCCGAACCCTCTTCATCACCCGTGCACGCTTCCCGCCCGAAACGGTCAGTGCCGCATTCATGCCCGGCCAGAGCGGACGCGACCTCTCACTGGCACCGGCATTGAAGTGGCGCGCCGGCCGAGAGAGCGCCATCCGCGCCGCTTCCCGGTGTACGCGACTTCTCCACGTTCAAACGTCGCCACGGCCGGCCACAACATGCATGTAAAAATGTTCTTGGGAGTCCGTGCTACAGCTAGTTGTCCTCCCACTCCTTGTCAATCTCTTCCAGTAGTGCTAGTACTCCATGGCGCGATCCATCGACAAGCAGGTGGGAAAGTTATCGTATACTCTGTTTGCGGTGAGTGGCATGCCGAGCGACCATCTGGGGTGGAGGAGGGTGAGACACGAATGCGACAGACGTGATTTAAACATTGGTTTTGCTCGATGGCACGATCCAGCGAAACAAAATGTTGGTTTCCAAAAGAATATTGTACTGCATGAGAGAGATAGAGTGATGGTTTGCTTCTTCTGTCCAATAACTATACCGGGTCTATGTGATTTGGCGGCTCATTGGTCACTATTACTGTAGCGGTAGAGCGTCGTACAGCGCCTGCACTCTTATTTATTTATTCTGTGATAAAACTAATAAATTTCTCCACTCTTACACCGGAGGAGTACGAAACACGGCAGCCCAGTGACTACATGGCCCACCTCCCACTTTCACCATATTCCTTGGACATCGTGCGACACCTCCGGTCATTTTTTCTTTGCATCGTAGTACATTTTACCACATGACCCACCATACACTCTCACATACTACCTCCGTCCTGGTTTATTAGTCCCCTATGTAACTTATGTATGATACTAGTATATGATACTCCCCACTATGAGTAGCCTTATACGCATACAAAAAAGGACCAAAGGGAGTATGAAGCTTTATGATTTTCTTTCATGTATGTATCCTGACTCCAAGGTTGCCCCGTTACAACATTCCATCAAATACAAAGGAAAACTAACACGCATGCTGATGCATCTCAATGATTCACAGATCATAGCCAATATTTACTTCACAACTAAAGACAAAAGTTGTGAGAGTGTGTACAAAAAAAACTACTGATGGGGTCTCTACGCCGTAAACCCTAAACCTTAAACAGGATTTAATTTCCTGGCTAGGTAGAACCTGTCGAAGGAAAGAAGCCTGGCACCCTCGGATCATATGATGCTTTTGTGCAGTTCCACTCAAATCGAGCTAAGCATCCCTGTTGGCAAAGATATTGAAGAAGCGTGATTAGAATAATAGTAGTGGCACTAGTTCATGAGACATAAAATCATCACAAATAGAAGCCGGTAGAAGTAGAGAAAGATCCACATGGAGATGGAGCTACGTGGGGAGCTGCGAAAGTGGAGCAAGCCGGCTCCAAAAAGAAGTTGTACCTGGGACGTCAGGGTGTAGCTAGAAGGGCAGTTGGGAGGCGGCATCAGCCCATACCGTGGGGACCCCTGATCGGGACGCACCGAGAGTGGGTTTTCTCTCTCACCGCTGTCGACCGCGTCTACGAAGAACATCGACCCCTTCCCCCAGCAGCGGGATCAGGCCGGATCTGTGACCATCGGTGTGGCCACCGTCGTTCTATGCTTGTGAAGAGAGCAACCCAAGCAAGCAGGCTTGTAGCTTAGGCTCCTGTTAGTGTATATATAGCGGAGCGGTTTCTTTTTCTCTCCATATCAACCATTTCATATTGCATACGTGTCATTGAAGAGTGAAATGATGGTTGCTTCGTCTGACTAACTTACTGTGTGATTTGACTGCTCCTGAGTGGCCCCTACACGTACACCCCCTACGTGTCTGACCGTTCTTGAGTCTCACTTGTACTTATCTCTATTTTCTTGCATGACATGTAGACAGGATGCGCATAGAGGAATTTTGTTACTGCATGTTGTTATGTACTACTAGTACCTACTCCCTCCTTCCAGTTCACTACTAGTACTCCCTCCGTCCTGGCTTATAGGTCCACTTTGTACTCAATTCATGGGCTTGTTTTCCTCAAGAAATTGTCTTTACCAACATATTAATATCGGGAATGCATGCGTGAACAACGAATGATTAAACCTTGCATGCAACATTTTCACAAAGCATTGACTTATGAACATGTGAATGTGAGAGACTACAACCTCGTGCATGCATGCAATAGTCACACGTACACATGGACACAAAAATGCGCGCGACGCCCTAATGCATGCATGTCCGAGCACACTACGGAACACACACGGTCATGCTCAAGTGCTCAACCTACACGTGCATGCACACACATACTCAGCTAGGGTGAGCTAGTGACCGCATAAACACCGGAAAATGTATATATTGACCGCAATGAGCGTATTACCACATTTTAACTGTGGCGTTTGCAGAGCAATTGCCGCAGGATGAGGACATGATGCCCTTTGATGGCAATCCTCATCCAATGTCTGGTCAATTACAACCTGATGAGCAATTCTGGGCTTTGCCACCTTACCCTGCCCCTTGGCTGGAATGATGTGCCGTAGCCTCTACAACCTGATCCGCAACACCAGCCGCAACAGGATCAGAATGATGGTTGGGGTCAGCCTTGACAAGAGCATAATGATGAGCAAGAACAAGTTCAACAACAGGCGCCACAGGACAAAAATTCAATGGTTCTAAACCCCTCTTTGGGCTCCAATGATTCATCACAATAGTACAACCAGGCACTAGTTGATGGGCCTCATTTGGACCCAGTTGATGATATCCCTAATGGGCCTCCAGCGTAGCCAGTGATTCAGTTGGTGGAGGAGCCACATGAGGCTCCAGCCCAACAAGCTATTGGGCCAAATCTGCAGGCTACACATGCTCCACAAGTTCTGCAGAATGATCTTCAGTTTCAATTTGTAAAAATGCAACAAGTTCAGGTTAATGATGACCCTCAGGTAAACCAGGATCAACCTCTAGCCGTCCAGCAACATTAGCCCGTTCCTCCTCTGATGCAGCATGATGAGAATCAACCTCTGGAAGGGCCAGCTGTGGAAAATCACCTTGCTATTGTTCCATACCAGCCCCCACTGCAGCCACCACTTTTTGTTGGAGCAGCCAGGATAATGCTTGCACCAGTTCTACCTCCAGAGATGATTTGGCAAAGAACTGTTGTCTCTCTCATGCCCACCTTCTTGACAGCTTCCATCCCACCACAGCTGCAGTTTAACTTGGATGATATGCAGTCTCCTTTGAAGAGATCTTGGTCAAAATCTTTTGAGGGCATGGTCTCTTTTCAGTGGCCCAAATTGCAGCAGACATGCCCTCTCAAAGCGCTACCACCTCCGTCCAAGCCAGTTGCTCGTAATTTGTCCTTTGAGGAAGTGTCAAATAGTGCCCCTAATCAATATGACTCTACACAGCAGCCACAAGATAGTGTTCTCCATATGCCTTTTGCCTCTGCAACCATCAACTTCACTTCATCTAAGAAGCAGCCAAGAAAACAGAGGAAAGTAGCAACTCCACGGCCTGACTTCTCTGACAGGCGGATGACTAGGAGTGCGGCCAAGCTGCAGCGCTATAAGCCTACATCAGCCATACCAATGAAGCCAAAACCTCTTCGTCAACCCAGGGCCAAGAAGCCAAAGCTCCAGCAGGTGGACGAAACAGCATCGACGACAGCATCCGATGTGCCTCCTCCAACTCCAATACCTATCATGCAAGCACTTGGAGCTTCTTTGGACATATCTTAGGAGAAACTTTCTGTGAAGTAGCTTATGGCTGCCCCTAAGCAATCTCAAGAGCCATCAGTTTCTGATGATGAGTGATACAACATGTTCTTTTATAGGGAGGCAGAGCCCTTGTACTGCCATGTCTGTACTTTTGGTTGTTCTTTGCTTTCAGACTTCCTTTCTGTCAGTGGGTGATACTGTTGGTGTGCCATGCTACATTCAGACTCCTGGTTGTTATCTTCTGCAATGCTATTATGTAGTATTGTGTTTGGTTTTTTATCTTAATGAGTTTGCCAATGAATTCAGATCATAATAAGGACTGGAAAGTTCTGTGTTAGAATGTTTGAGGTTTGAATTCTGAAGTTAGACGGAGAGCTATTAGGGCAAAAATTGAAGAAAGTCAGTGCTCTGTTATCTCCTACAGGAAACCAAGATTGATTTTTTTGATCGAAGAGCTATTAGAAAATTTCGCCCTAAAAGATTTGATAATTTTGCATATTCTCCTTTTGTGGGAGCCTCTGGAGGGATTTTAGTCTTATGGAGCTCCTCTGCTCTTGTGGGTTCTCTTGTTGAGACTCAAATTTTTGGTATTATCATAAATTTCTTCTTAGCACATAATAACCAAAAGTGGACTTTGGTTAATGTTTATGGGCCTTGCCAAGGAGAGTTAAGAGACAATTTTGTAATCTGGTTGTATCACATTCAAATACCCCAAGATGATATATGGTTATTCCTTGGAGATTTTAATTTTATAAGATCTATGGAGAACAGAAATTTGCCAGGGGGAGATGTCAATGACATGTTCATTTTTCATGAAATAATTGGTCACTAGGGGCTGCTTGAATTACCTTTGAAAGGGAGACAATACACTTGGTCAAACATGCAGGAAAATCCTTTGCTGGAGTAGCTTGACTGGTTCTTTACCACAGCCAGCTGGATCACAGAATTCCCTAATACCATGGTTTATCCACTGGCAAAGACTAGCTCTGATCATGCACCCTGTGTACTCTCTATTTCCACATCTATCCCAAAGGCCAAAGTGTTCCATTTTGAGAATTATTGGGTGGACATGCTTGGGTTTTTTGACTGTGTCCAGCAGTCCTGGTATGCTCCCACCAATAAGACAAACCCAGCTGCTGTCTTAACAGAAAAGTTTAAAAGGCTAAGATATGATCTCAAGAAATGGCACACTGGGCTCTCAAGGTTGAAATTATTAATGCAAGCATGTAATGCTGTCATTTTGGCTTTTGATAATTTGGAAGACCAGAGACCATTAACCAGGCCTGAATTCAACTTCAGAAAAGTGGTTAAGTTACACCTTGAAGAATTACTACACCTGCAGTATATGTATTGGAAGCAAAGATGTACAATGCGTTGGATTAAAGTGGGTGAGGAAAATTCAAAGTTTTTTCAAGCTATGGCAACAGAGAGATTTAGAAGAAATACAATATCCAGTCTTGTTAATCAGGATGGCCTGACAGTCTCATCTCACAGTGAAATGGCTGGGTTGGTTTGGAGCTCTTATAGAGATAGAATGGGGATAGCATAGGGTATTGATATGCAGTTTGATTTGGAACACCTCATTCAGTCTGTGCCAGGTTTGGACACCTTATCTGGGCTCTTCACACATGAGGAAATCAATGAAGTTTTGAAAGGTTTGCCTTTGGATAGAGCTCCAGGGCCAGATGGTTTTACTGGGATGTTTGTGAAAAGGTGCTGGCATATTATTAAAGAGGACTTTCACAAGTTCTTCTCAGACTTTTTTTAAGGAAAGATTTCTCTACAGAGCATTAATGGATCATTGGTCAATTTAATTACAAAGGTTCTATCACCAGAGGGACCCAATGATTACAGACCTATCTCCCTTACCAATACCTATCTCAAATTTCTCACCAAGTTGCTTGCAAACAGGTTACAAAAAGTTATACTGACATGTATCCATAAAAATCAGTATGGCTTCCTCAAGTCTAGATCAATCCAAGATTGTATTGCATGGAGCTTGGAGTATATCCATCAGTGTCACCAATCAAAGAGGCCAATTTTGATCCTCAAACTTGACTTTGCAAAAGCTTTTGACACTGTTGAACATGACCTCATTCTGTTAATGTTAAAGCATAAGGGTTGTGATGATAAATGGATTGGCTGGGTTAAAGAACTCTTGTCCTTTGCTTCTTCCTCCATCTTACTTAATGGAGTACCAGGTAAGCAATTCAACTGCAAGAGAGGTGTCAGGCAAGGAGACCCACTCTCACCTTTGCTTTTTGTCATTGCTGCTGACTTGCTGCAAATAGTGGTCAACAAATTGCTTCATGATGGACTCCTTGCATTACTTATTCCATCCAATGATCCTGATTCCCCAATTGTCCAATATGCTGGTGATACATTCCTAATAGTGCAAGCTGATGAAACTCAATTGTTGGTTCTTAAGGAAATGTTGGTTTCCTTCTCTAGTTCTTCCCTCTTATCACAAGGAGCAAGGTTGCAGTTGTTACAATCTGTTCTATCCTCAATGCCAATCTACTTCCTATGTAGTCTCAGCTTACCTGCTGCAATTATAAAATAGTTGGAGAGAATCATGAGGCAATGTTTATGGAGGGGAAATTCTAACACCCCAGGAAATTCTTTGGCAGCCTGGCCTATGGTATGCAAACCTAAGGATTAGGGGGAATGGGTATCATTAACCTATCGATTCAGAATAGAGCTCTGCTCTCTAAACATCTGCAGAAGTTCTACAACAAGGATGATATTCCGTGGGTATCTTTGATATGGGATACTTATTATAATGGAGTTGCTCCCCATGCAACAGTTCAGTGTGGATCCTCATGGTGGAGAGATATTATGAAGATTAATGATATTTATCGAGCACACTCTACTGTCACTGTCAATGCTGGCGATAGTGCACTCTTTTGGCATGACTCGTGATTTCTCAATGGTTGTTCCATGCCAATCAAAGAGAGGTTTCCAAGGCTCTTCTCCTTCACCATGGATGATAAAATCTCAGTTAGAGATTTCATAGAAGATTTGGACATCCCAGCTTTGTTTCAACTTCAACTGTCCCCTGAAGCAATGGAGGAATTGCAAGCTTTATAGTTTGGCATTCAAGGATTGCAGAGAGATCCTAATGCACCAGATTCCTGGTCATGGATACCTGGAAAAGGTGTTTATACTGCCAAGAGTTACTATGTTCACATGCATTCTTCATTGCCCAATGATGACCCCTGCAAGTGGATCTGGCAAAGCAAATGCATCATGAAAATCAAGGTCTTTGCATGGTTAATGCTTAATGACCGTATGAATACAAGAGATATGCTCCTTAGAAGACATTGGAGATCTGTGGAAGATGACAACTTATGCCCAATGTGTGTTGCACAGCTACATGAGGATAGAGATCATCTCTTTTTTAAGTGCAATTTCAGTACCAGGGTCTGGAATTATTTGCAAATACAGTGGAACACTGGTTTGTCCATCAGGGAATGTATTTTGGTTGCCAAAAGAAGCTTTCAAAAGCCCTTCTTCTTTGAGGTTGTGTTTCTGGCTGCATGGAGTATATGGACTACAAGGAATGATAAAATATTTAGACACATCAGGCCAACCTTTGGGGCATGGAAGGCCAAATTCATTCATGATATCACATTGCACTCCCATAGAATGAAACCAACGGTGAAGCCCTTGCTGCTGCAATGGATACAGGCACTACCCTAGTACCAAGGATGTGTCTCAGGATGATTATGATGCTGATTGTAATGATATTGGTTGTAATTAGTTTCATGTATATAGGTAACTTCCTAACTAGTTAGGTAGCTTAGCTTCTTTTAGTTTCTGTACATATTTACTTTTGTAAGAGACTAAGTTGGAGGTTATAATAAAGGACTGTGGGGCTTTTGCCTCACAGTAGTCAGTAAAAAAAAAGAGCGTATTATGAAGTCCACTGACCGTATTTTTACAAATATACAGTGACAGACAGTGTATTTATCTCATTTCAAATTAAGCCATATTAACCGGAAAGGAGGCAGTATGGACTAGCATTACTTTGTTGTGTCCCGTCAACTTGCAGAATGAGGAGAAGCTTGCAGGACGGGAGAAGCTTGCGCACGGTGGCTCGCAGAACAAGGAGAAACTTTTGACTAATGCAAGCTCTCCCTCGCTCAGGCGGTGGACGTGCAATAGTTAATTCGGTGTCAGATTGCTAGAAGCATACATTGTACTAGTACCATTATTGTTCGACTTCCCGAAGAGGCGAACAGCCAAGCGCAAAGTTTACTACTCCGAGTACTAGTATTACGTAGTACTACTAGTACTACTATAATGGTATGTACTACTAGGAACCGCATGGTGGAGCGTCTGCACTCTTATTTTATTTTAACCTGTGATAAAACAATCTTCAACACATTTGGCTCTCTTCGAGGGTTCTCGCATGTGATAATGGAAGTTGATTGCATGGAACACTCGCCACAATTCTCGCTTAATTCTGGCTCCTATCCTGTTAGAAATAGGAGTGCTCAGTAATATTTTCTTTTTTTTTGTTATTCAACATGTAAACAGGTCAGCAAACCTTGCGGCGCATCTTTGTGCGAACCGTGCTTGCTGCACTTTGAATGCGACCAAGAGCTGGCTTGATGAAACACCTCGCTTCCTTCTTTTTTTGCGGGGTACCTCGCTTCCTAGTGACCAGTCTCTTGGCTGATTGTCCTAAGAATGCTTACATATGAATAAAGCTCTCTCATTTACCCGCAAAAAGATTAAGCCATATTAACCAGAAAGGAGGGAGTACGGACTAGCACTACTTTTTGGTGTGTCCCATCAACTCGCAGAACAAGGAGAAGCTTGCAGGACAAGGTGAAGCTCGCTTATGCCCTCTTCGTCTACCTCACGCTCGGTGGCTCGCAGGATGAGGAGAAGCTTTTGACTAATGCAACCTACCCTCGCCCAGGCGGTGGACGTGGAGCAGTTCATTCGATGTCAGATTGCCAGAGGCATACTACACTGTAGTACCATCATTGTTTGACTTCCCCAAGAGGCGAAGAGCCAAGCGCAAGGTTTAGTAGTACGAGTAGTACTACTAGTATACATGTACTAGGAGCCGCATGGTGGAGCGTCTGTACTCTTATTTTATTTTACTCTCTGATAAAGTACACATTTATTCGGGAGAAGTGCAGAAAATGGCAGCCCAATAGTACTATTAAAAAACATCGAACATGTAATGATGATATCGATCAACCATGCTCAAATATATCTTGGCCTCCGTGCAAGCCTGTTTGTGTGTTCTCGCTCCTCGTCTCTCTCAAGGAACGGCGGGTTGGCCATTTTACCGTCAATTGAGATCGGTTTGCTCACACTCCGGTCCCACATGTCAGTGATATGCCAAGAGGAAGTGCGTTGACCGACAGGCCATACATGTACTTGCTTTTGCAACTTCATACTACTCCCTCCGTCACATTTTACAGGGCACACTTCATTCTCATGCATTTCTCTCCATGCATTTCCACCACCAGAGAGATTTTAGACGCGTTTGGTTTAATGCTCAATTAATTAGGGCATGGTAACTACAATCAAGTCCACAATTTTCTCTCGATGTAGGTGTGTACGCGGAGTGGAGTAAGTGCATGCATGTGTGTACCCGGGGTGGAAGCACTGCATGCATGTGTGTACGGATTATTTCCTCTAGTAATAGATGCCATGCTATAACTACCAATGCTATTTTTCAGGCCGATCGCTAGTCGCCTTGGTCCCAGAGATTGTTGAAGTGCACTCTATAAACTGTGGCGGAGGGAGTAGTATGAGCGGATTCAAAGAAGAGCATATTTATGGTTGCTTCTTCCAAGCAACTTACAGTGGGATAGGTGGGGCTTATGATTTGACTTCTCATTACTCACTATTAGTGTGGCGCAACGACCGGGCTGAGTCTCTCATGCGGTTGTGCACTATAATTTGGTGCATGGCACATGGACCCCGGATGCTGAAGAGGCTTCTGGCAGTGCTATCAAGCTTCCAGCATTTGTTTACATAATTGACGTACTATAAAAATAATTTTCCAGCGACATGAAATTGTACAATGCTCTAAGCTTTCAGCTTTTGTTTCGTGTGTCCTGCCATCCATGCTCTTTCGGAAAAAATAAAAAACTAACTTCCTTGCTAATGCATCTCAATGATTAGCAGATCAGAGCTAATATTTACATCACAACTGAAGACAAAGTTGTGAGAAGGTGTTAAATTAAAATTGATCCATGCCTTCATTGGCAGCAACTTCCCCCCAGCTCTGTCTAAATCAACACGGCATGTTGGGAAAAAAAGTAGCTGTCAGGAGCATGCAACATTCCGATCATTTTGTGCAGTTCCACTAAAATAGAGCTGAGCGTCCCTATTCCAAAGATATTAAGTGTGATTACAATAATAGAGGACTGTTAATGAAACAATAAACACACAAATAGAAGCCGGTCACCTTTGCAGTCTCTCTTAAGACTAACTAGTTGTAGAAGATTAAGCAAATAGTTGGAGAAGATTAGGCTCGGAGTTGGATGAGGAGGATAGAGCAAAACCAATCTCCCTTTGTGCAGTCGCACTGAAATGTAGAGACATTGCCCGTGTGACATTTTAGTAGAACTGCACAAAACACTCTTAAGAAAAAAGTGATTTGTGCAGTTCACCAAAAGGTCGCAATAGCAACGAGGTGAAATGAATAGCCCTGTTTGCAAAAAGAGGTAGAAAGGAAACAATTACTAGCCAATAATAGTTGATGACACATACGACGACAAAAAAGAAGCATATACCTTGTCCTAAGGGAAGATAACTTGCACGGTTGTGTTTATCTAAAACGGTGTGAGGACGAGATTGCAATATGGAAAGTACGCCGGAGGAGCTACGTTTTGGGCAAAGAACTAGGGAAGGTCCACATGCAAGATTTTCCACATGCAGCGACGTGGGAAGATGGGCAGTGGAGCAAGGCTGGAGGGGATACCTGGGGGTCGTCGGGATGTAACTAGGAGGGCGGTGGCGGGCGGGATCTGCCCATACTGCATCAACGAGCAAGTGGCGTAGGCCCTACCACGCCAGAGCTTGGTCAGAGAGAACGACGGGTACCACAGATCGGGACGTGTTGCCTCGGCGTTGTCGAATGGAGAAACGATGCACATCCTCCCCTTTCCGCCGGCGGACGGGATGCGGCCGGATCAGTGACCAACGGTGAGAGAGAGAGAGGCCACATCCGCCTTGTGTGAGATACTCTGAAGAGAGACAAACCCCGGCAGGCAGGCTCCATTGTATATAGTGGAGCGGACTACTTTTTTCTCCATAAAAATCATTTTATATTCTGTGTACATGCCATTGAGCAATATAACTTTATTTAAAAATAACGCGCCAACGCATCAAGTCAAACTTTGTTTCGTGCACGCGTGGTACACGACCTCCGTAGGTAAACAACCGCTACACGCGCTCAAATTAGCACGTGGGCTGCCATTTCGTACAGAAATGAGCTCCATCGTGTACCCGCGCGGGTGTGGCTGGGCACGAAGCGTGAGTACGTGCACCTATTCTCTTCGTGTATGTACACCACCTACGTGGGTTTGTGAGAGAGATACAAACCTAGAGAGAGATAGTGTGTGGGTTCGGGGGGGTGCGGGGGGTGCATGAGAGATAGACAGGGAATATGTGTCGATGATATTTCAAACAAAAAATGTAACATATGCAATGTGTGTGAAACAGAGGCCTGGATATATCATATATATATAGAGGGGGCGATCCACAAGAAGAGAGTGGAGGTATCATCGGCGTGAGGTATCCATAGAATCAAAGAGAGGGATGAAGTGTGTGTGTGCGCGATCGATAAAGAGTGCCATCGAATTTGTGTGTGCCCACGTCAATGATATAGGGTGGCTGGCCTACTGGAACGTGAGAGGGGACAGGTGCAGTTTGTCTCTGTGGCATGGATACCTACCTACAGTGTTCGACTATCGGTGTGTGTGGGGGGGGCAGAGACCTAACTATAGAGGTAGAATGGCTGGTATATGTGTGGAGGAGGAGAGAGACCTACCTTATGTATTGAGGTAGATCAATCGGCATCATGCATATCTGTAGGAGAGGAATAAGGTTGGGAGAGAGACAAAGCTAGAGTGTCGGAGGGGTTGGTGGAGGAGTTGCTTCTCACAAATGGTGGGAGAGGCCTGCTAGACAAACGAAGGGCACGCTTGCAATATCAATAAGAGAGGGGATGCCTGCCTGTCTGTGCACGTGTGTGTGAGAGACAGGTCAGGAGGCATGCACTAATGATGAGGGTGGACGATATGGGTGTGGTAAGCAGACGTACCGACATAGGAAGATCAATCGTCCTTTGTCGAAGAAAGGGAGAGACATAACTTGTGAGGTACGTCGATCGATGCGTGGGGAAAAAGAGTTATAGTCGACCTAGGTATATGTAGGGAGATCGATCGGTATACATGCATGTATGTGTTAGAAGTAAATAAGACCCAGAGAGAAGGATAGAGAGAGAGAGGGATGCAGCTAGGAGGTGGTGCGAGAGGCTTACTATATCGAGGGGGAAGGAGTGTGCGAGTATTAGATTGATGAAAAGAGGATCGGGAGTGAGGCATGGACGGTGAGAAGAGAAGAGGGAAATCTTGTGTTTGTTGTAGGCACACCTGGCTATAGAGGTATATCGATCGGTGTGTGCCGGAAAGAAGGAGCTGGGGGGCCTACACACACCGTGGGTGAACGAGCTAAAGTGAAATGACGAATGTGCGCGATGGAGCTAGAAAATGCTGAGGGAGGGTGAGAGGGAGGCGGGGCATGTGCATGCACGAGAGAAAGTTAGCGCTAGCTACAAAGATAAGAGGATTGTGTGGGTGTAAAAGACGAATATATATCATAATTCATTATAAAAGTGGATTCGGATATTTGAAGAAGATATCATAGTGTTTTAAACCGACGCATGCATGAATATATATAATTGTGATACGCATGGTGTGGTTATGAACATGTTATACTACATATAATATATAGAACATTTATTTGAATTTGTGATAATGTGTGGCTTTTGTAGCTCAGGGCTAAATACTTGTCATAATGTAGGGGGCAGGGCACTATACTTTGTGTGATAAACACAGTGTACGTATGAAACATGGTTTAGATTATGAAGATCTAGTTAGTACATCAAATGTACTATTATTTGGAATCAACATCAAGTGTATTCAAAATTTTGAATTCGAGTTCATATAGTACACATAGTTCATATCTATCTCTATAGTAATCAGGTGGTGTGTTGTTAAGATAATATACGAATGATGGTTTAACTTGGCAACAATCATGATTGTAGATTCTTATTCAAATTTAGTTCGAATTGCAGCGGTAGTATAGACATTTGGAATGCACTAAAATATTTGTATGAGTAGGTTACATGCATTATACAGCCAGCGAAAAAATTTAATTAGACATAACATGGATTCATAGCTTTGAATAGCATTTGTACAGTAAAACGGGACAAGACTCTCTGTTTGTGTGGTGCGAATAGTTTTATCTTTTTCGTTTTTTCGTTGAGGGAAGTGCGAATTGATTTGGTACGTACATAATTACACGTTAGGCTTGTCCCTAAAATTCAACCCGCGCCTCGTTATCCCGAAAATTCAGATATCGTGCTGCCAAAACTCACACATTCACAACCCGCGCCTTGCTATCCCGAAATTACACGCACGAAAACTCCCTCCAGCTGCCAAATCCCGACATGCGAAATCCCCCATCTAACCCTGAGCCGAAAGGGCCGCTAGTTCAAATCAGTGGGGGTACTTTTGTAACACACCCTACATTTTGGACAAGCATGTCCTTAAGTCATGGTTCCCCCTTCCCATTGCCTCCTTTTCGCCATTCGAAATCCCAGGCCGCCATAACCTCTCTACTCCAGCCGCGAAACCCCACCCTCCTCCGTCCGCCACCTCACCGCTGCCCAGCCGGAGCCTCTTCCCCGACAACATCGTCCATAGCAACAGCTCGACGTCCCTCATCCACCTCCCTGGATGAGGATCCGTCGTCGATCTCGTCGTCCCGCCGGTTCAGCCGCCTTGTCCTCCACCTCCAAGGAGCTGCTCCAATGATCGCCTCGTCTATCGCGGCTGATCCATCCCCATAGCGCCGCCTTAACCTGCTCCACCAGAACCGCAGCATCCTCACCGACTCCTCAAACGAAGCCGAGGCCTACTCGGCGCCACCAAAGAGGTTGTACACTCATCGCATCACACCTTCTCCTTAACTCGACCTCTCGGCGCCGACGGTGCTCCATCCCGCACCTCCATGGCGCGGCTACCTCGAAGCCGGCGCCGCTGGCGACATCTCCACAGTGGCTCTCCCCCAGTGCGAGGGTCCCTCAGCGGCGGTGTCCATACCAGCCAGATCTGCTGCTGCTGCTGCTCCTGCTGCTTCATCTCTCGCTGGGTCGCGTCATTGCTCTGCTCTTCCCCTTGCTCGTGCTGCTGCTCTGCTCTTGCTCTCGCTGCTAATGTTGGTACATGGGCTGCTGCAGCTACATGAGTTGCTGCTCTGGCTCTAGTTCGCATTGCTCCTCCAGGCGCTGCTGCTCCGGCTACTATCTGTTACTGTGTTCCCTGTCAATCGCCTGCTGATTTAGATCACTGTTTCTCTACTACTAGTGCTCGAGCGGCCTAAACTACATGTGAAGTGCCTCTCTGCTACTAGTGCGTTCAGTTTCGACAGTAACATTTAGATTCCACAGTAAATTTCAGTTTCGACAGTTAAGTTCAGAGTCAATAGTTTGTACCTCATCTTTTGTAGTCAGGTGTTTTTTGGTGATGTAAATTTTACATCTATCATTTTTTGGTAATGTATTTTACATCATCTATTGGAGACGCTATTAGAATCCCACTTGAGATTAATGATGTCTGTCTTGTACTGCTTCAGCCTCGACGTCTTACGGCTCGCCGGAGCTGCTCCAACGACAGAACCATCCATAACAACATAGCAGTACCCTGGATGCCGTCTACAGATGCCTCAGATCTTCCTCCACACCTCCGACAGCCACCTCTGCCGCAACTTCTTCAGCGACCAACCCAATGATGCTGAGGTCAACACGGCTACGCCAAAGAGGTTGTACACTTGTCGCATCACTTATTACTCTACATTCATGTCGAAACATTAGGGCTATTTTGGTTCAAAGGAAAAGGTGAAGGAAAAACATAGTAATAGGAAATTTTCCTATGGCACTCTACTATTCAATTATTCATGCATTTCGTTGAAAGGAATGGAGCAAAACATCCACCTGGACCTACTTTTCAAAATCCTATGCATGAAAACAAGACTAAGTGCATTAGTGGCAGAATAACATTCTAACTGTACACACTTTCATATGGTTTCACTTTAATTTGGCCATGTTTCTTTGCATTCCTATGCTCTTCCAATTCCTGTGAACCAAACACCCAAGTTGACAGAAATCCTATTTTTACAAATGCTCTGTTTCCCACGTGCATTCCTATCCTATTCCGGTGTTTTTCCTATCCCTGCGTTTTTAGAATCCTGCAAGCCAAAGGAGCCCTTACAGAATTACTTTAGTTACAGATAGGTGTCGAAGAAAACTTTGTGTAGTTTGTCCTACTCCTGCCGCGACGTCGTCCACCTCACCTGAGCTGCTCCGTCGACAGAAGCATCCACCATACCAGACATCACGACTCTTGACCATCTTTCGCCGCCTCAGATCTCCTTCCCTGCCGCCGACACCCACCGCAATTGCATCACCATCATCGACTCAACAGATGAACCTGAGTAGTACACGGGTCCACAAGAGAGGTCGCACTCTTTTGTTTCTGCTTATGTTATGCATTGCTTAATATTACCTGCTACTTTATCGTCCTGTTCACCTCTTAGACTCCAAGTCAGGTGCAAATTAATGTTCAAACTTGAGTTTTAAAATTACTTGTGGGGTACATATCAAGGCAGCAATGAATAGTATCTCTGTCTATTATCTGGTTCACCTAGGCTATGCCTATGTTGTTCATCTTGGGTGGGAAACAAATAGTAAAGCAATCATCATCTGTCTTTTTATTAAATGAAAGCTATCATCAGCCTGCTATCATTATTTTTGGATCCATCCACTGGTGTCGTGGGAAATCACGGCCACCTATGGGGCCATGAGCCCCTTGTAGTTTGGCAGGGGGGATGAGCACATTGCACAAAGAGCGGAGAACGTCTCGCAGCACGGTAGAGATCGCACGGGCAATTTTACCCAGGTTCGGGCTGCCGTAAGGCATAAAACCCTACTCATGCTTTGGTGGATTGACGGTGGATTGTGGTGGAAACACAACGCTCTTGCCCGGTAGGGTTGCCTCGGGGCGAGAGCAGCTACGCGCGTATGAGTGTACAAGGTTCCGAATCCTTTCTATGGTTGCCATGGGCCTCCTTTTATAGATCAAGGGGTTACCACAGTGGCAAATCAGTCATTGTGTACAGATTAGATAGCAAGCAGTGCTATCATACCTAACTCGGCAGACAGGGCAGAGCGCATTAAATGCGCTGCTTAGTGTCACATCATGGCCTGCCCGGCACGCCTTGCTGGGCTGTTCGGCCACCTTCTCTCCTGTCTGAATGACACATCGCTGGACGGGTGTCATTTGGAGGTGATCTCTATAGGAAGTGGCTGCCATGTGGCAAAAAACAGCCACTTAGTCACTTGAAGGCTTGACACCGCACCGATCGATGACTTGTGTCACTGCGAGGTGGTGTGGTGAAGCCTTGGCGGGGTGGTTTGCTTTCGTAGCGCCCGGCAGGCCTGTCGGGACGGTCTTGAGGCTTGCTTCTGGGACAACCTTGACCTTGCTAGGCTCGCCTGCCCGGCAAGGGAGGTTTTCCCTTAGTGGTGTCTTGCTCACTTAGCTCGTCTTGGTCTTATTGATCTGCCCTTTGATTCTTCAAAGAGTTGATCTCTTCTTGCTTGGTCTGGACTTGGATGTTGCAATCTTGATCTTAGGCTTGTGCACGGTCTGGGCAACAAACCCAGGGTTTGTCGCACTGACAGGATCCCCCGGGCCTATCCCGAATGCGCTGCCGGGCGTCGTCGGGGTAGGCCCTAACCAGTGCACAGGCAAGAGGGTAGTAGCTGTTGGTCCTTTGAGATCTTCTTTGCTTCTTCATTAACCTGAGTCCAGGTCAGTTTCCGGTTCTCCCGTGCGTCATGTAATGCCAATTGTGGTGAGGGAGATAATGGGCCACGATTCGTGGAGTACCCACTATTGGCGTCCTGGGACCTAGGGTACCCAGACTTGTCTGCCTGCGGCCCATGGCGTGGCTCCATCAACGGCCTGGTATGGCCCGTCTTCAGCACTGGCAAAGCAAGACCCTCGCGAGGGGCCAAGCCTCGCGAGGCGGACAACGCCAAGACCTCCAGGGGAGCAGCCTCCCTAGGCTGGCTCCTGAGGAGCGAAGATTATTATGCTGGCGCTCACCTCAGGAGCTTAAGGTGACGCAAGACATGACGACCAAGGCCAGGTGGGCGCCAGCGGGCGCAGTACAACAGGTTTCCTCTTTGGTGCTAAGAAGGCAAGCGTAGGCGCGGAGTCCCGAGGAATCAGCCAAAGGTTTCCATTCCCGTGCTACAAGACCAAGACCGCCAGGACGGTAGGACGGAGGTCATCGCCGAGCCTACCACGACGTCACGACTGGAAGCTTTGCAGGCGAAGACCACCTTTTGTCAGGATAAGATGTACTATTTGTCTCCCTTCAAACTTGGCCGTTGTGGGATTCCTTCCCGCGTCCATTTTGGGGGAAGAGGACCAAGGCCACTATAAATATAGCTTAGCCACCACCATAGCGGGGGATTGGGATCGGGCCATCCGAACCTCCACTAGCTCACCCCAACACAAGAACAGACCTCCTGAGGTAGTTCTTCCCTTGTACTAGTTCATCCTCAGCCCATCGCGAGGCCAATCCACCCCAAAGCAGGAGTAGGGTATTACACCGCAAGGTGGCCCGAACCTGGGTAAACTGTCGTGTCCCTTTCCCTTCCAGTTCATCGAGCTAGGCCGTGAGATCGACGGGCTGGCAGACTGGGGAGATCGAGTTCTTCGCACGCACCCCAGAGTTCGAATCTTTCTTGGGTCTGCAGAGCCCCGAATCCGACATTTGGCGTGCTAGGTAGGGATGCGTCGGAGCCGCTCTTCCGTCGGTCGATTCACCACCGTCCCACCGTTCTCATGGCTGACGCTCATCGAGTTTGTGCTGAGCACCGGGCTGCCCTCGCCGCCCGCGTCGCCTAGACAGCGCCGGCAGGCGACGGCGCCCCCCAGCGTTCCCCATCGCCTGCAGCAAACGCTGCCACCGGCCCCGCGGCCCTTGAGTAGTAGGCTTCGTCGCTGCAGCCCTCTGTGCGGCGTGACGGACGCACCGCCACCCTGTCGCTGACTCCGGCGGCTGCTTCATCCTCCCATGCCCGTCGCGGGCCGGCGAACGCGCAGGCTGCGTTGCTCATGGCACGCGAGCTTCTACGCTATCGCCCGACTGACGACCTCTACGAGGACTGGCTGGACCGCATCGCTGAGCTTGTCAGCGCCGCTGGAGAAACCCCTGCACCGTCTCGCTCGCTGCCTCCCCCGCCGCCTCTTGTGGGCGATGTGGCCCACGGTGCGCCTCCTCCACCTCCCAGACAAGATGTCGCCCCCGAGCCAAGGCGTGAGGCTCCTCGGCGCGACCCGCCTCGTAGGGCATCGGCGCGCGACGAAGAAAGCTGCCAAGTGGTGCAGCAGCCCCTAGAAGAGGCGCGCGCGGTCCCAGCGCCGCCATGTTAAGACCGCGTGCTGCCCGAGGCGGCGGTGCGCGAGCGCCAAGACCAGGCTCCCCCTCTACGACGGGCTCCCGTGAGTGCGGCGGGCTGCCGTGCGTTCACCCCGGAGCTGCGCCTCATCGTCTGGCCTGGGAAGGTCAAGCCAGACCTGCCTCCACGCTATGATGGCACCCCCGACCCTGCCGAGTTCCTCCAGCTCTACGAGTTGAGCATCTAGGCGGACAACGGCGACGAGAAGGTCATGGCGAACTGGTTTCCCATGGCCCTCAAGGATGGCGCGCGCTCATGGCTCCTGAACCTCCCCGCAGGATCGATCTCCTCATGGGATGAAATGCGAGAGCGTTTCATCCCCAACTTCCAGGGCACTCGCAACCGCGCCCCGGCTGCAGGTGACCTGCGGTGCATCAAGCAGCAGCCAGGGGAGACCTTGCACAAATACATCCAGCGCTTCACCAACGTTTGCCTCAAGACCCCCAAGGTGTCGGATGAGGCAATCATTTCGGCGTTCACTGATGGCGTCTGGGATGTCAAGATGAAGGAGGAGCTCGCCACACATGAGGACCTGTGCTCGGCTCTGGAGATGTTCAACATGGCAACCAGATGCACTAGGGCTGAGGAAGGTCGCCTCTCCCTCCTTGAGCTCCTGGAGGCCGATCCAGAAGACTAGAAGGCCAAGGCCAAGGACGTGAAGTGCAAAGGCCAGGCAGTGCTCGCGGCCGAACCAGAGATGAAGCGCTGCTGCGACCTCCCCGAGTCCTCTAAGGGCAGCCACCCGTTCTGCGTCTTCCACAACGTGCACTGCCACAACACCAATGACTGCCAAGTTCTCAAGGCCATTCGCGACGGGCGCCTTGGCCGCTGCCCCGAGCGCAACGACCGCGGCTATGGCCGTGGAGGAGGCTGATGTGGGGGACGCTGGGACAACCGCGACCCCCGCCAGGACTGGAGCGACTAGCCACATGAGGATCGCTGGCAGGGCCAGCCTCACGAGGGCCCCTGGAGGGATCAGCCTCGTGAGGACCATCCTCAGGGCAATGCTGGCCTTCCTCCGCTGCCGCCACCGCCAAGGAGGAACGACGACCACCACCCAGATGATGGGGCTGGGGGCTTCCAGAGCCTCGTGCCATCGCTTGCATCCTAGGCGGCGCTCGGGCTCCCGCCTCCCATCGCATCTTCAAGCAGTTCGCTCGCGAGCTAAACGCGGCCCTCCCCAAGCTCGAGGCGTCGCGTCCGCTCAGGTGGTCCAAGTATGCTATCACCTTCGACTCTACAGACCAGCTCAAGTGCATGGCCACTGCTGGCGTGCTCCCGATGCTCCGCTCGCCCACCATCAGCAACGTCCTCGTCACCAAGACACTCATCGATGGCGGCATGGGGCTCAATGTCCTTTCTGTCGAGGTGTTCGACAAACTCCAGGTGTCGTACGACCAGCTTCAGCCTACCAAGCCTTTCTCGGGGGTGACCGATGGCTCCACCATCCCCATAGGGCAGATCCGCCTCCCTGTCACCTTCGGCAAGCGTGACAACTACCACACTCAGCTCATCGACTTCGATGTCGCCCACATTCGCCTCCCGTACAACGCCATCCTTGGATATCCAGCCCTGGCCAGGTTCATGGCTGCGACTCACCATGGCTACAACGTCCTTAAGATGCCAGGAAGTGGCGGCATCATCATGGTCGCCTGCGACAAAAAGGATGCGGTGTGCTCCCTCGAGCGCGCCTACCAGGATGCGGCGGTCGAGAACCCAGATGACGAGGGCACCACATACTGACCTCAGGTCACCCCCAAGAAGAAGAAGCAGCTGCTCCGCCAAGGATCTCAGGAGGATGGGGCGTCCGACGGTCGTGCCTCAGGCCTCGCGCCCACTGGTGGGGCGCCTTCCCCTCTCGCATAGGAAGGCGCGCCCGGCGCCCCTCTCAGGTTGGGCTTGGGGGCTCTCCTCTGGAGGGCATCAGACCTAGCCAGCATCACGAGGGAGGCATTCGGGCACCATCTGGAGGCGTGCTTCGATGCGCATTTCCGCAAGAGGAACCCAGGGCGCGAGGCGCCAGGCGCTCAGGAGTTCATCACCAAGGCGATCGAGGAGCTTCAGGAAGCGAGGGCCATGTGAGGCGATCGTCGCCCCGTTCCACCCGGCACAGCTCCCTCCCCTGACGAGGGCAGTGAGCTGCGCATTTGCGTCAACATCCCAGGGCTCAATCGAGCCGCGTCTCAGGAGCTCTTCTGGCCGTCAAGCCTCGGCCGGTGTGAGGGCCCCCCACACAGCTACGTTCGCATGCCTTTCGGCTTGCCGAACGCGGCGGCGGTGCACCAGTGCTGCATGCGGGCCGTCCTGGAGGATCACGAGGCCAGGCGCAAGGTGGTCCAAATGGAGGAGGCGACGGACCCTCGCGAGCCCCCCGGGCCTCTGGAGCCTCACGATGGTCAGGAGCCGGACGCCTTGTGAGGAGCGACTTCTACGACTCGCGTCTTCAGCTACTCCGACACTTATTCAGCGACGGTGCCAGGTGACCTTTTTTGGTTTGTTTAGTTGGGGGCGCCCCCCGGGCTGCATTATCCCCAAGCTGTATGGGTCCGTTCCTGCCGCGTGTATCATTTTGCGCATATCTTAGAACTGGGCTTACCCTCTCATGAGTCGCTTTATGTTTATCATTTCCCTGTCCGGTGCTTCGCCGCCATGTACATCGTACGCCCTCACAAACCTGCCCGCGACCGCCTCATGATTAAGGACTGGCACGGCGTCTGTGCTCGGGTCCATCCCTGTAGCGTCGCTAAACCCAAGTGGCTGAGCTATGTCTTGCGGGCCAGCTCCCGTGCATGTCACCTCCCATGGTCCTTGGTTCCTTGTTCTCGCATGAGCTAATCAAGAGCGGATGAGTTAGAACGCACGACCCGGTGCCTTGCCGCCGCGGGAGCCGCGCGCCGGTTGTCTTTCTTTAGGATTTTCGCATGAGAAGACTGGGCACGGCGTCTGTGCTCGTGTCCGTCCCTGTAGCGTCGACAAACCCAACGGCTGAGCTCTGACTGGCGGGCCGGCCCCGTTCACGTCACCTCCTGGGGTCGTTGGTGTTTGGCCTTCTCATGCGATATCCTCCGGAGATTCACTCGGCGCAGGCTACCTGACCATCTCGCAGGACCCTCGTAAATATCCCGAACTAAAATCCAGGTGCAACCCGCCTTGAGGTAGGGCCTCGTGAGTCCTGCGCTGGCTCACGAGTGCCCAGACACACCTCCTCCAGTCCTGCCATGGAAGCCACATGTCTGGACGGGGCTGTACACGCCCCGGAGTCTCCCCTCAGAGGGACCTCCCACCCACACACCAGTGGAAGCCCCGTGCTCCGCGATGGCGGATGACACAGTCGAGGAGCGGCTATGCTCGTGCAAGAGCGGAAGCACCATGCTCCGCGCTGGTGAATAAACAACTGAGGGCACCCCAGTGGTCGCAGTAACCTCAGGAGAGCCGCCAGGCTCGCTGCTCGGCCTCACCGCACGCTCTTCCCCTCGGAAAGGTCGCGCGAGGGGGCTGGGCACGGGGGCTACGCTCAGGTCATGCGTAGCATACGCCACCTCACCAGGTCCCTCGGACCTGGTCTTCTCGCGTACCTCCCGAGCGAAAGCCCAGTGAGGAAAGGTATGGAGAGTTGTTCGTACGTCAAGGGGGACCCCTGAGCATCGCGACTCAGGGGCCTCACTGGTCACGTAGCCCCTCACCCCTTGGTCTCGTTCTGGTGATCCAGACGCCCCAACGGCGGCTGAGGTATGCTCGGGGCCGGGCCCTGCCGACACAGAACGCCAAAACGACACTCATGTCTCCCTCCTGAGGGTTGTTCGTACGTCAAGGGTGACCCCTGAGCATCACGACTCAGGGACCTCACTGGTCACATAGCCCGTCACCCCTTGGTCTCATCCTGGTGATCCGGATGCCCCAACGGCGGCTGAGGTATGCGTGGGGCCGTGCCCTGCCGACACAAAACACTAAAGCAAACGGGAAGGAAATCGCGAAATCCTAGCAAATTATTGAAAGCATATTGTCTCTTAAAACTCAAAGCTGAAGTTCTCACGCCTCCACGAGGCATGGTAAATGTCGCAGGATTAAAACAGGAGGAAGCGCCACCATCGAACCTCTTCTTCAGCCTTGGACGCCACCGTCGCTCGCCTTGGGGGGGGGGGGGCGTCGTCGACAACGTCGCCGCCATCCTCGCCACTTGCCCCGGTCATGATGTCGACGCGAAGGAACTTCTGCAGCAGGGCCTCCACCTACTTCCCCACCGCCTCTGCGGCAGCATCGTGGAGCTCAGGGGCCACAGGTTCGAGGAGCGCGCCAAGATCGAAACTTGGGTTCTGAAGGTAGAGGTGGCTCAAGACTCGCGTCGCAGCCGAGGTAAAAAGCGCGCGAGTCGCCCCCTCCACCATGGTGCCCACTCCGGCGACGATGCCCTCGAGCGCCGCAGCAAGCTTGGAGAGCATCCTGGCAGAGGCCGCTCGTGCCAAGGTCGTGTCACCTCGGGCCCCTCGGCGATGCCTTGGGAGCAGCCGAGCCTCTTCTTCGGCGGGAGTGGCCCGAGTTCCACCCGAGGGGCCTTCCCTTTCTCCGCTGCATAAAACCTCCTCACCGGCGCCATGGACACACTGACGAGACGGTGAGATGGGAAGCGAGAAGAAGGAGCAAGCAGCGGGAAGACGGAGATGAGCAGGGGGCTCCGCCCCACCCCCATTTATAGCCAGAGGGAGGCCAACCACCGGCCTCCACAATCCCCAGTAATGATGATCTTTTTTGCATGCAGAAGGCTGTTGTCAAGTCGAATGATTGCCGAGGCTGCGTGGGGAAGTGGAGACACACACGTCCCATCAAGCGCCACGCAACGACTCGGTCCGCAGGCAAATGGGGCCCGCGGCGCTTCGCCCTTGCCCATTGGCTCTGCCTCGAAGCCAAGTCCGAGCGCGCCTTGGGCCCGGGGGCTACTGTCGGTGTCCTGGGACCGAGGGTACCCAGACTTGCCTGGCTGCGGCCCACGGCGTGGCTCCATCAACGGCCTGGTACGGCCCGTCTTTAGCACCGGCAAAGCAAGACCCTCGCGAGGGGCCAAGCCTCGCAAGGCGGATGACGCCAAGACCTCCAGGGGGAGCAGCCTCCCTAGGCTGGTTCCTGAGGAGCGGAGATTTCTATGCAGGCGCTCACCTCAGGAGCTTAAGGTGACGCAAGCCATGACGACCAAGGCTAGGCGGGCGCCAGCGAGCGCAGTACAACAGGTTTCCTCTTTGGTGCTAAGGAGGCAAGCGCAGGCGTGGAGTCCCAAGGAATCAGCCAAAGGTTTCCATTCCTGTGCTACAAGACCAAGACCGCTAGGACGGCAGTACAGAGGTCATCGCCAAGCCTACCACGATGTCACGACCAGAAGCTTTGCAGGCGAAGACCACCTTTCGTCAGGATAAGATGTACTATTTGTCTCCCTTCAAACTTAGCCGTTATGGGATCCCTTCCCGCCTCCATTTTGGGGGAAGAGGACCAAGGCCACTATAAATATAGCTTAGCCACCACCATAGAGGGGGATCGAGATCGGGCCATCCGAACCTCCACTAGCTCACCCCAACACAAGAACAGACCTCCTGAGGTAGTTCTTCCCTTGTACTAGTTCATCCTCAGCCCATCGCGAGGCCAATCCACCCCAAAGCAGGAGTAGGGTATTACACCGCAAGGTGGCCCGAACCTGGGTAAACTGCCGTGTCCCTTTCCCTTCCAGTTCATCGAGCTAGGCCGTGAGATCGACGGGTTGGCAGACTGGGGAGATCGAGTTCTTCGCACACACCCCAGAGTTCGAATCTTTCTTGGGTCTGCGGAGCCCCGAATCCGACACCCATGTCCCACGTTCACGGGGCGGTAACCGCCACCCCACTATCCTTCCCGCTCCAGGTGCTTGTGCCACATGTATCGCATGCATTGCGCAAGGTTGGTGGCAGATGCGGAGGACGCGGGAATGAGTGCCATGGTAGAAACCCAGGCCTCATGGATTGGTGCAAGGGGTCGGCCTTGATTCTTCGAGCCGTTAATGGTGAGGAGGAGCCGGACTGGCCGAGCGGGGCGGTCACTTCCATGGAAAAAATCTAGCCCCCTGCCCCGCCCGCCTATAAAAGGAGGCACGGGGTGAGGCATTCCTCCATACCTCCTTTCCTGTCCATTTCCGCCATAGCCACCGCCTATCATGGTCAGAGGTTGAGGGTCCGGCCCTGCACCAATGGAGATGAGAACTTCTGCTCGACAGCGTCTCCCTCTTCCCTCCGAAGATGCGGGGGCGGAACCCGCTATGAGAGGAGGTGGGAGAGGGCGAGGTCGTGGTCATCGTGGCACGCGGGGCCGAGGAGGACGGGGCGGCGCTTTGGTTGCGCCCCGACCGGCCGCTCCACCCCTGATGGAGGGCCATGTCAGAGACCAACCCCTGGAATTTGTCATCAGGCTGTACAAGCCCCCGAGCGGCCGCCTCCACCTCCCTACTCCATTTGCAATGGCGATGGAGCTCGAACAGCCGCGCGCATTGAGGCTACACAGAGGGGCCGTGGGAACGGTAGCATGCGGGTGGATGTGGATTTCCCCGCTCCTCACGTCTTGTACCTCCACCGTGGGTGGAAGACCATTGCCCGTTCCCATAGCCTGTCAAAAGGGCACGTCCTCCATTTTAAATTAATGGAGGCCGACTTTCTTTCCATCAAGGTCTTCGGGTACTCGGGTGCTCACTTAGGGTGCTGCACGGAGAGCTCGACCGACGATGAAAGCTCCTCCTTGAGTGACAGCGATGAGGAGGACAATGACGGCAATGACGACGGCGCCGACGGGGAGAGCGACAACTCTGACTCTGACTGATCATCAGCCGCACCATCACCGTCAGGCGGCATCACCACTATCCGCACCTGCATCCCGTTCCCGGCAAGATTATTTGCCGGGGAATTGGATGCAGGGGTGGGAGTAGTGCCCCGGTCTCCTCCAGCAGTCTTCTAGCTGGACCCCGGGAGTCTTCCTCGTGGGCTGCAGCTCTGTTTGCCCTGCCGCGTCCTACTAGACCTGGTGGCGGTGGCTGCTGGGTCGTCTCCGCCCATATCTTCACCATCACCTTCGTCCGCGCCCTCCCGCTCTCGCCAAGCTCCTCGTCAGGGGACCTGCCGGGCATAGGCTGGGCTTCTGCCCAGGCGCTCCTTTTGCCCTCTTCACCTCCTGCCACAGTGCCTAGGAGGAGGGGGACAAGAAAGGGCATCACGGGGCACTTATCTTTTTTCAATCTAAAATATTTTCGCACTTGCCAAACATTAGTTCAAATTATGTAATCTCTTTTTATCTGTGCTTGTGTTCTGCAAGATCTATACTTGTTTATCAGCATATTAATGAAAAAGACAAACCTTGCAGGGCACTTGTGTATGTAACATGTCCATGCAGAGGTAGAATGCCTCTATACACTCAAGTAGACAAGTCTTTCCCGATAGGCTATCCTGCCGGTACCCTCAGTTTGCTGTCGCGGAGCTAGGCCTGCCGGGCACAAATCGTGAAGAGGGACCAGCCCCCCGCCAAACCTTCTTGCCAAAGGCCACTACAACCACCCTGACCAAAGCAACATTCGAGTCAAGGGATGGGAGCACCTAAGTTTCGAAGGCGGCAAGGTTTTCTTATGCACAAGTTTTTTCTTTACAGAACACGTACGGATAAGAGAGAAAAAGAACTTATCTGTTTGGGCTTGCCAGGGATTGCAATGTAGGCTTGTCTTCTCTTCTTCTCTTCAGGACCAAATTCACAGTAGGAGCTTGCAGTTTGATGCAGATGAAAATGATTCCTCATGCGATCTTATCTACATGAACATGCTATGCTCATGATATGCTTATGCATGCATGCAATTTGTCGGGGGCCCCCCAGTGTTTCATTTATCTCTCTATTGCTCAGGGTCTGCGCCTGGCTTTGTTCAAGGGGTTACATGCAACAGAGGCAAGGCCTGTACAAAAGGGTGGCTGCCGGGCAGGGCCCGACAGCCGCGCCTTATGGCTAGAACTTGCGGAGATGCTCAATGTTCCATGAGTTTTGCAACTGAATGCCATCTCCGGTCTCCAGACGGACTGCGCCAGGTCTGGTGACTCGTACTACCTGGTAAGGGCCTTCCCACTTTAGCGTCAACTTGTTCCTTGGCGAACTTAACGCGCCTAAGGACAAGGTCGCCTTCCTCAAAACTCCGGGCATGAACGCTGCGGCTGTGATAGCGACGCAGGGCTTGCTGGTAGCGTGCAGCACGCGTAGCAGCCTGGAGACGGTTCTCCTCGAGTAGCGCAGCATTGTCATGTCGGTGTTGTTCCTGTGCTACTTCATCGTAGGCAAGTACTCGAGGTGACCCGTAAATGAGTTCCGTGGGGATAACTGCTTCTGCCCCATAGACTAGGGAGAAGGGAGTCTGTCCAGTAGCTCGATTTGGTGTCGTTCTGAGGGACCAAAGAACCACCGGCAGCTCATCGATCCACCACCTGCTACACTTCTGGAACTTATCAAATGTTCTCGTCTTGAGCCCTCGCAACACTTAAGCGTTCGCCCTCTCAGCTTGCCCGTTGCTTCTTGGATGAGCAATGGAGGCAAATGAGATCTTGCTTCCGAGGGCATGAACGTATTGCATGAAGGCGTGGCTCGTGAATTGGGTGCCGTTGTCGGTGATGATTCGAGCAGGGACTCCGAAGCGGCACACCAATCCTTTCAAGAACTTGATAGCTGACTGAGCAGTCACCTTTCTCACGGGCTCTACTTTCGGCCACTTTGTAAACTTGTCGATTGCAACGAATAAGAATTCAAAGCCCCCGGTAGCACGGGGGAAGGGGCCCAAGATGTCGAGCCCCCAGACCGAAAATGGCCATGATAAAGGGATTGTCTGAAGAGCTTGGGCAGGCAGGTGGATATTCTTGGAATGGAACTGGCAGGCTTCACATTTGGTGACCAACTTGCATCTTGGAGGGCTGTTGGCTAGTAAAATCCTTGCCGGAAAGCTTTTCCAGCCAGAGCCCTCGATCCAATGTGTGAGCCGCACATACCCTTGTGTATCTCTGCCTGCAGTCCCTTTCCTCCTTCCTGGCAAATGCACTTCAATTTCACACCGTTGGGCCTCCTTCTGTACAGCGTGTCATCAACGAATTGATACATACTGGCCCTCCGGGCTACTCTTTCAGCTTCTTCTTGCTCTTCGGGAAGTTCTCCAGTTTGGAGGAAGTGGACTATGTGCCGCGCCCAAGTTGGAGCCTGAGGCTCGGTAACGAGGACTAGCGACACCTCCTCGTTTGTGGGAGTGCGTTCCTCGACCGCGGGGACTGGTGGCCTGGCGAGAAGATGCAGCTCAACGACCGAAGGGGAGTTGTTCCCGACAAGATCTCTGCCGGGATCCTCGGAAGGTTCTACTGGGAGAGGCTTGCCGGAGTCCAGTTTCCTCCTCTTTCTGGCCATTATTGCCGGAGATACGGAGGGCTGGGTTAGATGGAGAACAAAGTCCCTGGTTCCACAGGAAGCTTTGTGTAGCACACTTCGACAGATGGTCAGCAATGATGTTTCCCGCACGGGGTACGTGCTCTGCTTGCAATCCGTCAAAGCGCTCCTCCAACTTTCTCACTTCCTCAACGTATGCCTCCATCAATGGACTTTGGTAATCCTTGTTGACTTGTCTCACCACAAGTTGCGAGTCTCCGCGGATGATCAACTTTTTGATCCCCAGTTCTGTTTCAATCCTGAGCCCGGCAAGGAGCCCTTCATACTTCGCAGTATTGTTGGTAGCCTTCTCCCGGGGAAAATGCATCTGGACGACGTACTTCAAGTGTTCTCCAGTGAGAGCAACGAGAAGCACGCCAGCCCCTGCACCTTGTAGGGAGAAGGCACCATCGAAATAAATGATCCATTCTTGGGGCGCTTCCTTGCCGGGAATAACTGTCTCCAACACTTCTTCATTAGGAGTTGGCGTCCATTCTGTAATAAACTCTGCCAATGCTCTGCTCTGAATAGTTGATGTGCTCTCAAATTTCAAGGCAAAGCTGGATAACTCCAAGGCCCACTCCACTATCCTGCCGGTAGCGTCAGGGTTTCGGAGTATCCGTTGCAAAAAGAAACGGGTGACAACCATGATCTCATGGGCTTGGAAGTAGTGGCGCAGTTTCCTCGAGGCCATGACAAGGCCAAAAATTAACTTTTGCACGCCAGAGTACCTGGATGTAGCCCCCTGCAATAGGGAGCTGACGAAGTACACTGGGTGCTGCACCACCTTCTTCCTCACCGCAACCCTGGGGCTGCCTCCGCTGCCTTGCTCTCCTCTGTCTTGATCTGCATCTGGCCTTACCGGGGTGTGCTCACTTTCCTCCCCGGAGGGGACACTGGTTGAGGCTGTCGCTGCATCCACTTCCCGCTGAGCCACTAGTGCTGCGCTGACCACTTGATTAGTTGCCACCAAGTATAGAAGTAACGGCTCTTGTGGTTTGGGAGCGACCAAAGTGGGTACAGAGGAAAGGTAAGCCTTCAAATCTTGTAGTGCGGCGTTTGCCTCTGGGGTCCACTCCACGGGTCCTGCCTTCTTCAAGATTTTGAAGAACGGCAAGGCACGCTCGGCAGACTTGGAAATGAATCTGCTAAGCGCGGTAACAAACCCAGTCAAACGCCTCACGTCCTTAACTGTCTTGGGTGCTTGAATCTGCTCGGTAGCCTTGATCTTGTCGGGGTTGGCTTCTATCCCCCGGAGGGACACAAATAAGCCAAGTAGCTTGTCGGAAGGAACGCCAAACACGCACTTCTCCGGGTTTAGCTTTAAGTTGATCTTGCGCAGATTAGCAAACGTCTCTTCCAAATCCTGAATGAGGGTTGATCTGTCCTTGGTCTTGACCACAATATCATCCATGTAAGCCTCAATGTTTCTGTGCATTTGCGACTCAAAATCAATCTGGACTACCCTTGCGAAAGTGGATTCGGCGCTCTTCAACCCGAAAGGCATCCGCACGAAGCAGTATGTGCCACATGGGGTGATGAACGCGGTCTTTTCTTCGTCTTCCTTGGACATAAAGATCTGATGATATCCATAGTAGGCATCCAGGAAGGAAAGCAGGTCACACCCGGAGGTGGGATCCACAATCTGGTCGATGCGCGGAAATGGAAATGGGTCCTTCGGGCATGCCTTGATCAGATTCGTGAAATCTATGCATAGCCTCCATTTCCCATTAGCCTTGCATACCACCACAGAATTCGCTAACCATGTTGGATGTAATACTCCTCTGACCAGACCAGCTACCTCAAGCTTCTTGATCTCCTCGACAATGAACTGTTGCCACTCCAAGGCTTGCTTTCAAACCTTCTGCTTGACGGGTCGGGCATGTGGGCAGACAGCAAGGTGGTGCTCGATTACCTCCCTGGGAACACCAGGGATATCAGATGGTTGCCAGGCAAACACATCGATATTTGCCCGCAAGAAGGCAATGAGCGTGCTTTCCTATTTGTCATCAAGGGTGGCACTGATAGTGAAAGTACTGTCAGCGCCAGCCAGCCCTGCAGGGACCTTTTCACAGCGGGTGCAGCAGCCTTGGATCTCTTGCTATTGGAACTCTCCGGCAAGTCATCAACAGGCGCAACGTACTTTGAAGAGTTACGCTTCCCAGATTCCTTGCTGGCGTCCCTGTTAGCTTTCTTCTTTCCTTTACTTTCCTTGGCGGGAACAACAGCTTCGGCGGCCTCTGCCATGACTGCCTCCCGGTACATCTTGTCCACGCAAATGATTGCGTCCTTCTCATATGATGGAATGGAAATGACGCCTACCGGCCCTGGCATCTTCAAGGTGTTGTAGGCATAGTGGGATGCTGCCATGAATTTGGCCAGAGCTGGGCAACCAAGGATCCCATTGTACGGTAGGGGGAGGTCGACCACATCAAACACGATCTTCTCAGTCCGGTAATTCAACTCTCCCCCGAATGTCACCGGCAACGTGATTTTCCCCTTAGGACGGCTCCTGCCGGTGTTGATTCCTTGAAATGTACCAGTAACCTTGAGCTCTTCCTTTGCTATCTGAAGTTTGCTGATGACCTTTGGAGAAATCAGATTCAACCCAGCCCCACCGTCAACCAACATCTTTGTGACTTTGAGGTTGCGGATTATTGGTGAGACCAACAACGGCAAGCACCCTACCGCGGTAGTGCGGTCAGGGTGGTCCTCTTCGTCGAAGATGATGGGCGTGCGGGACCACTTGAGTGGCCTCCGAGAATCTGCCGCTGGCTCCACGGCATTCACTTCACGCGCCCACCGTTTAAGTTGGCGGTGAGAGGAGTGCAGAGATGCACCCCCGTCAATGCACAGGGCGTCAGTGGCTTTCTGGAATTCCTGCTCGCTGGTTTCCTCTTCTTCTCCTCCATCACTCTCATCGTTGCAGTCCTCCTTCTCACGGCCTCTGGCGGGTTTTCCTTGATTCTGAGGAGCCTTGCCGGGGCGGCCTACTCCACCACCTCGGCCCTTCCCGCCAGTGCCATTCTGACCTTTTTCCTTGTCACGCTTCTCATATTCAGCCCTCTGCTTCTTGACGAGCTGCTCAACCTGATGACACTCCTGGAGATCGTGGCCCTTGGTCCGATGGATCTTGCAGTACGGCCCATCACCTTTCCCTGCCTTCTCAGCAGCCGCGGCTTCCCGGCAATCAGTGCACGCGGCAACTTCCTTGCCGAGTACCTCAGCCTTGGCCTTCTTGCTGGTACTAGGCGTGCCTGACCCCTCAACGGTCATCACTGCCTTATCCTTGCGCCTTTTATTGCGCTTCTTGTTCTTCTTCTTCTGACTAGTGGCCTCGTCATCATCCTCTGAGTCGATGTCGACGCCATCCTCTTCTCCGGGGAGCCTCCTCCCCTCCTCTACTCGAGCACACTTATCCACCAGAGTGTAAAGCTCCTTCATAGTCTTGGGCAATCGAACGTTCATCTTGGAACGTATCTGACGATTGTGCATGTTGGACTGGAACACAGCTATCACAGCTGCCGGGTGGATGTCTGGAATATTTCTGTGGACTCAGCTGAACCTCTGCATGTATTTCCGCAGAGTCTCTCCTTCTTTCTATTGGAGGAGCTGCAAGTCGCTAGGCCACCCTGGTTCTTGATGGCTGCCCGTGAAGGCACCAACGAACTCATGGCACAGGTCAGCCCAGGTTGAAATGGAGTTCTCCGGCAAGTGCATCAGCCAAGACATCACATTTGGCTTGAGTGCCAAAGGGAAGTAATTGGCAAACACCTTCTCATCTCTTCCTCCGGCATCTTGGACAGCGATGGTGTATATGCTCAGGAACTCTGCCGGGTTCAGTATCCCGTCATACTTCTCTGGTATCTCTCTCTTGAACATGCGAGTGGATGGCCAATGGACTTGCCGCAACTCACGGGTGAAGGCAAGGCACCCAGCCTCAAAAGGCAAGTACCCGCCTTCGGCGAGTGCGGGCTCATCGACGTCGGGGCCATCACGCCTGTCGGACTGGCAGTGGGCATCGCGGCGTCGCTCGAGGGTGACACGCGCGCCTTCCCTTTGCCTGTCCTCTAGGACTCGCCATTGGCCTTGATGCGATCGAGGGTCGGATGAAGCCATCAAGACATTGTCGAGTTCTTGGCCACGTGGCTCTTGCGCTGGCTACCGTGGAGGGGACTGCACCATAGGGGTGGCCCCCTCCACATGGCCAGTAGTGCGGGCTATTATCGTTGCCTGGGGAGGCCATGGCGGGCCAGCTCACTGTCATCCTCCCGCCCCGGCGAAGCCAATCAGGCTCTGAATGGTGCCTCTCCATTCATCCATATGATCGGCTACCGGCGGAAATCTCAACAGCAGCTGGGCCTGCGCCATGGCCTCTGAAGCGGTACTTGGCATGGATGTCGATGAAGACCACAACGTCGCCCGACTCCTGATGGTGCCGGTAGTGGTTGCGCCGTGCTCCCGTCGCCGTGAGCCAGTCGCTAAGACGGCGTGGTGATGGGGTGGAGGCGCTTGTGGACCAGCGGTTCCATTTAGCGCATTGGCTGGGTCAGCCCGCTTCGGGGGTGGTGTATGCCCTGCGGCCGCGCCCGCAGCGGGGGCGGCCGGCGCCAAAGATGTCGTGGGAAACCACGGCCACCTATGGGGCCATGAGCCCCTTGTAGTTCAGCAGGGGGGATGAGCACATTGCATAAAGAGCGGAGAACGTCGCGCAGCACGGCAGAGATCGCACGGGCAATTTTATCCAGGTTCGGGCCGCCGTGAGGCGTAAAACCCTACTCCTGCTTTGGTGGATTGATGGTGGATTTTGGTGGAAACGCAGCGCTCTTGCCCGGCAGGGTTGCTTCAAGGCGAGAGCAGCTACGCGCGTACGAGTGTACAAGGTTCCAAACCCTTTCTATGTTTGCCATGGGCCTCCTTTTATAGATCAAGGGGTTACCACAGTGGCAAATCAGTCATTGTGTACTAATTAGATAGCAAACAGTGCTATCATACCTAACTCTGCAGACAGGGCAGAGCGCATTAAATGCACCTCTTAGTGTCACATCTTGGCCTGCCCGGCACGCCTTGCCAGGCTGTTCGGCCACCTTCTCTCCTGTCTGAATGACACATCGCTGGACGGGTGTCATTTGGAGGTGATCTCTATAGGAAGTGGCTGCCATGTGGCAAAAAACAACCAGTTGGTCACTTGGGGACTTGACACCACACCGATCGATGACTTGCGTCGCTGCAAGGGGGTGTGGTGAAGCCTTGGTGGGGTGGTTTGCTTTCGTAGCGCCTGGCAGGCCTGCCGGGACGGTCTTGAGGCTTGCTTCCGGGACAACCTTGACCTTGCCAGGCTCGCCTGCCCGGCAAGGGAGGTTTTCCCTTAGTGGTGTCTTGCTCATTTAGCTTGTCTTGGTCTTCTTGATCTGCTCTTTGATTCATCAAAGAGTTGATCTCTTCTTGCTTGGTCTGGACTTGGATGTTGCAATCTTGATCTTAGGCCTGTGCATGGTCTGTGCAACAGACCTATGGTTTGTTGCACCGACAACTGGTTGTTACCATCACTCTAGATTTCTACATGCTCTCCTTTCATAATCTCACTATATTTTTTTCGTATGCATGTCAGATATTGTACACAGTCATGTTGAACATGTAGATAAAAAGAGAAGAGTTTTGCACGGCAATACAATGTCATGCAGACATCGCTCCATGGTGGGTTCAATGGCAAACCCTCCCCCTCCTCCAGATTGTAATCCAGAGGAAGATATCTGTTCTGAGGCGGATTCAGACGTAGCTGACCACTCCTATTTACCCCCTGAGGTGTTTTCTCTAACTTGGCATGATGATGTTGGTAATATCATGCATATGTTGCCTTGCAGTGCCTACTTTCGACATCATATATGTCATCTGCTTAGTTTAGACATGTTCTGTAATGCCACCTGTTTAGTTTCTATATCATATATGTGAATTATGCAATCTCATCTCATTTAGCCAGCCATAATATATGTGAAATATGCAATGCCATCCTGTTTAACCAGGCATCATATATTTGAATGATATCTTGCCAATCCTTTTCTTCATTACATTTCCATTTGTCGACAATGTTTGTACATTCAACTACTCTTCCTGTGAATCAGCCATTTGAGTGGGTGATGGAAAAATCTGGAGTGAAAACAAGGTCTTCAGAGCAGGCAGTGCTACCTGTCGAAGCAGATCTCTTGCTGGGTCCCGATAGATCCTCAGAGATGCATTCAGAGATAGATGACCAATCCTATTCCCCCAACGAGGTGTATGCTCTAACTTGGCATGGTTATACTGCTCATATCATGCATATGGTGTCTTGCATTACATAGTTTAGACATCATATAGACAATATTCAACACCATGTTCTTAGTTCAGACATCATATATGCGAATGCCCTCTGCTTAGTATATAAATAACATATGTGAATTAAATCATGCGATCCTGATTACTTACATAACATGTATGTGAATTATGTCATGCGAACCTATTTACTAAAGACATCATATAATTATCTCATGCCATCCTATTTAGTTAGTCATCATATCTTTGAATTATGTCATGCTATGCTATCCAGTTTAGATAGACAACATATATGTGAAATTATGTCATGCTATCCTTTTTAGTTAAACAATATACATGTGAACTATTTCATGCCCTCTATTTTCCACACTATCTATTGCATCTGTCTCTCATACAAGGTCTGTACATTCAACTATGTTTCTTGTTTATCGGCCATTTGAATTGGAGCAGATGATGGCAGTATCTAGCGGAGTAAAAACACAGTCTTCAAATAAAACAGTGCTACCTCTTGGTGGAGATAGCACCCCGGTTGTACATGCACGAGAACCAGCCCTACCACACATAACCCAGACTCTCGCAGATTGTACCCCTACTGTGATGGACAAAGAACCAGCTTCACCCAATCTAACCCCAACCCCAGCAGATAGTAACCCAGTTCCAGTTGACAAAACACCATCTCCACCACAGAGCTCCCAAACAAGAGCAGTTAGTAAGGGAGCTCCAGTGCCCAAAGCGCCAGTAGTACCACGGCGAACCCCAACTCCACCAGTTAGTACACCTATTCCTGTGGACGAAGCACAACCAGCCATTCGTAGTTTAGCATCTATCACATTTGATGTTGTTAAATCCTATGTGCGTATCTTCCCATCATGGAAATATTATACTGAAGATGAAGGAAAATGCCAGTTGCAGGTGTTCGTCCAGGAGTTATGTGTAAGTAATGTTTTCATGACAATTACTTTGCTTTGTCCCATACAATCTACCTCCATGCTGGTTATAATAAAGGAAATGTTCCCATTTTTCTCTACAGAGAAGGACCGATTTGGAAACTCAGGATGAGGTAACCTGTGCTAATACCTCTGCTATCTTCAACAATGCTTGGTGGCAGTATTGTAATTACCTGAACAAAATGTACTTCACTGGCAAAGAAACTCATCAAATTCCCTTACGTTCTCCTGAGACACATTTACGGGACAATGACTAGGAATGCCTTGTTCTGTACTAGTCCCGAACCAAGAATGTGGTAAGGTCTATGAGCTCATTTTTTATTTTTATGTACTATATGCCTGTGTCTTACTGTACTCTATTCGTGTAGAACAAGTGCTTAAACCTGAAGAACAACTGTTCTCATTTAAGATTCCATTGCTATCGTGCATACTGCTTTGCTCTTGTATCACTGTATTTACTCATACAAACTTATTTTTAAATTGAAGGATCCAATCGAAACTCCAATGGCACAACAGGTATGTTTAAGCATGTTTCTTTAACAGGTTTGCTCTTCTAAATAGCTTTGTTGATTTCAATTTCAATTGTGTATACAATTGACTTCTCATATCATGCACATTGCTAGCTTCACAACAGCGCCAATAGTGTTGTTCTACATGTAGACCTGTGGTACCCATCTAAAATCTTGTTATGCCGTGTAGTTTCCCACGCTTTGTATTCTTTCAATGCTGCTTTGTCTTGAACTGATATGATTTGAACCGTGTCTCTATTTTGATTTGGCAAGACAATGCAGTGACCATACGACATAGATATATGTTTGTTTGATGCTTTTATTATGTATTACTTGGCAATAGAAGACTTGGTAGTTTAATCCTGTCCACCTTACTACTGAAATGGTTCACCGAAATGAGTTTCATATACTACATGCTAAATCTGTTATGTGTCTGCTTGTTTCTTCTTTTAGAATGCTGACAGAATATTGGGGAAGAGTACCTTATTAAGCAATGGTAAAGGAAGTAATGCAGATAAGGTTCAGGATAGTGAGACATCCTTGTTGGTCTCCAACAAAGCTGATAAAACAGCTAAGGAAAACTATCTTGAAGACAGTGAGACAACCGCAAAGTCCTGTCTTGGTATAGTGTTCGAGTTACTGGCCACTACCGCTGGCACAAGCTATTCGAACTCACTGTCTGAATCAATTCGGTTTCTTGAGTCTCAACTACAAGCTGAAAGACATCGATTAGCTGTGCTGCGACAAGAAGCCGAAGGACTGCGGAAGTCCCTGGAGAATTCAGATGCATACTTTCTGGTGCAATAGCAAGCGTTGGACGATTTTAGCGCCAAACAGGAGAAAGCTAATAAGCTTATTGCCAGCATGGTGGATACCCAGGATAACGTTTCTTGAGCTCTTCTGAAGTTGTTTCAGTTATGGACTTGTTTTGTTGCCACGTTTATTTGCACTGGTGGCCAATTTAGATGGCCAGTGTATGTAATATGATGCTGTCGGCGTTCGACACCTATGGGATCCGAGGGACCCCTTTACGGTTCGGCAAGGGGAGAGGGATGCACAAAGAGCAGAACTGAGAATCAACGCGAGGGGATTTTTACCCAGGTTCGGGCCGCTGATCAGCGTAAAACCCTACTCCTGCTTTAGTTTATTATCAGTGATTCATCCCAGTTCTTGGAGCGCTTGCAATGAACAGTAAGTTCAAGCAGCAGCTACGCATGCAGAATGGGCTGAGAGTTGTCCTCCCCTGTAGTAGTTGCCTTGGGCCTCCTTTTTATATGATCAAAGGGGTCACCCAAGTGGCGAACTGCTTATTTGCCAGGTGTAAAGTAGCTACATGGTTATCATACCTAACCACTGACGGTTTTGGACAAATGCATTTAATGCACTGTGAGGTGCCCGTTTAGGTATCTCTACTTTCTTGGGGATGGAAAAAGGAGCCATCCCATCAGCACCGCTTAAACGCGCCCCCACTAGTGCCTTTCCACGCATCCAGAAGTGGGGCCAGAATGCCAGGCCGGTCACTGTACTAGAGCGGTGGCACAGTGGCGGAACCTCGTCGGGTGCGAATCTTGCCAGGCTTGTCGGGCCGCCCCGGCAAGATCTTGCCGGGAGCCAAGCCCTTGGTCTTCAGTCCTCCTCAGCTTCTGGTCCTTGGTGTGGATGTCTCTTGATAATCTTGGATCGATCTTCAGCTGTTCTCCCGACAAGCCTTGCCGCAGGTATGGCTACAACCGCCCGTGCACAAGTATGGGGTACTAAAGGACCAATATTTAGTACACCGACAGGAGCCCCCGGGCCTAGGCCACACACGGGTGAGAGGCGTTGTTGGGCTAAGCCCAAACAGTGCATGGGCACGCGTGGCAGGGATTAACTGCTTGTAATCATTCCGCTTACTGCGCTTCCCCACTACGCGCGTTGAATGCGCGACGTGGGAAGCGTGCGCTGAACGGCCACGGCCGCAGCGCGCTCATATAGGTGTGTTCACATTGGGCAGTAAAAGAGGCGGACTCGCACCTTCCCCATAAAATGGAATCCGCAAAGGCGCTGCCCTTTCACCCCCTCTTCTTTCCAATCTGAAATCCGCCATTGCCCTCTCTCTCCCGAGCCCAGAGCAGAACTTCTCCTCATCCGCTCATCGCCTCCACACCCGCTCAATCCTCGGCATCCGCCTTCGCAACCACCATGCCGCCCAAGGCTAGCAAGAGCAAGGGCAAGGAGACGAAGGCCAATGTCCCGGAAAGCGAGTTGGTGAAGATGCGGAAGAAGTACGTCGTCTTCGCTCCGACGCTCGACGCAGAAGCCTTGAGGAACCGGTACCAGTGCATGTGCACGAGGGAGACGAAAGCTCACCCTGCGACTCGCGTGGCCCCAGGTTCTTCTTCCAAAAGCGGCCCTGATAGATATCCCTTCTTCGTCGCTTACTTTTACTGTGGGCTCTGCCCTCCATTCTCTGATTTCTTCAACGATATCATGTATACATACGGCTTCCATCTCTTATACTTCACGTCGAATGCCGTAACTTGCATGGCCATCTTCGCCCATCTTTGCGAAAACTTTGTCACAGTAGTTCCCAACACCGCCCTCTTCCGCCATTACTTCATTCCTCACGTCCAAAAAGGGGAAGCCCTTGCCGGTTCTATCGCCTGGATCCCAAGGGCATGGAACAAGGAGATTTATCCGGACGGGGTTTACCACAAAAAGTGGGAAGAATGGCGGTCTGAGTGGTGCTGGATCAAGGAAGCAGACCCCCATCCCTTCTATTCGCCCCGACGACAAAAGGCAGTTCGCGGCGAAGATTGGAGCGATCTTGATGCTCAAGATGACAAGCTCACAATTGCCACGACCAGGATTCTCTGCTTGAAAGCCGCCAGGCTCACGATTGAGATGATAGGATTTTCTTCGCCGGCGCATCGCCCCGCTGCAGAACAAGGGGAGACCAGCCTGGGAGTTTTGGAACATGGCAGATATCATGAGGCTACGCCCCGGACTGAATAATAACCTGACGATCATGCAGCTTGGCGCTCTCCGCCACCGGCTATTCCAGCGTGAAGACAAGCACAAATTGCCGGCAAGAATTGTTCCCTTTTGCAATAACTCCGCCCTGGGGTCGATCATTGCCGCAATGCCAGCGTTCAACGCCCACGGCCTTGATGTGACCTGGGTCGAGCCATCTGCGGAGGAGGCGCAAGAATTTTTCGACAACTTGTCGGAGAGGCCCGTCCGGGAGGAGACAAACCTCATCCGCGCCACCACTGATGAGGAAGTGGCGTACATTGCCACTAGAGTGGAAGAGGCAAATCTTGCTGCGGAGGCCGGCAACGTCGGCTTCACAGAATGGGAAACCAGCGATGCAGAGGTCGTGTTGGAGGAGAAACCCGCCGGGGAGGATGAGGTTGCCGGGGAACCGAGCGACGCAGCCGCTGAGAGCTCATCAAGCGAGGAGGCGGCCGAAGAGCAGCCGCTGGAGGAGCCCCCAGGTCCAAAGAAGGCAAAGCGCATCCTTCGGAAAGCTGCCTCTGGCGTCCGGCAAGTCGGGCTTCGAGCAACGAGGCCCCCGGCAAGGCTGCACCACAGCAAGGGGTTCGACAGCAACCCACACGGCGCACGAGATACACACCTGCGGCAACCACTAGGGCGGCAGGGGCGTCTCACGCAGCAGCACTGGAAGCTGAGGTGGCAGAGCCACACCAACCCCCTGCACCTGCCATAGCCAAGTGACCCAGGACCCCTCCTTCGCCTCCCCATACGGACATTGCAACGGAGGTCGACTTCGACATCTCCGGCTTCAGCCCAGAACGAGAAGAGGAAGAGTAAGTATCCTGTCGCAGTCTTTATTTCCCAAATTCTGAATTCAATCGATCTCATCGCCTTGCTTTGTCTTGTCTCTGCAGAGAGACAGAAACTTTGGCAGAAAGGATGGCGAAGAGGGTGAAAACCTCTACAGGCGACGAGCCACCGACAAGCTCTACGAGCGTGCCAGAGACTCTCTTCATCAGCCCGGAGCTTAGCCCTCGATGCAGCCCCCAGCACAGCCCCCAGCGTAAGTTCATTACTTGTTTCCCGCTGGTGGGTGATAAGGTTTCTACCTTTGCCGCTTACATCTTTTGGGTTTGCAGGAGAAGAACGGCAACAAGAGGAGGCGTTGGAAGATGCCCCCATCATGCTGCCCCCACCGACCGTGCAGCCTGTAGGCGCATCTCCGGCAAGAGCCCCCACCGACGAGCCCATTTTGGAGGAGGAGGAGCTGGCGAGCAAAGGCACCGGCAACCTTTCCCCGGCAAGCAATGTTGCCGGGAGGGATGAAGCTACTCCTCATCATCTCGACACAGGTGACTGCTTGCCTCAGAACATTTGTGGTTCCTTCCTTATCTTTCTGAGCTCTGATCTTGATATGATTTTATTTCCCTCCTTCGTCCTTCAGAATTCCCTGTGATGGAAACTATGGACGTCGATGTCGTCATCGAGGAGACCGCCAGGGATGCTACCACCGAAGCTGACAGGATTGCCGCTAGCGAGGCCACCAAAGATGCCACCGCCAATGTCAGCGAAGCTGCCGCCGAAGAGGCCGCCAAGAAACCTGCCGAGAGGGCCGGCGAGGAGGTGGATGAACGTACTGACGGCATTCCTGCCACAGGAGCGCCAGGCGCTACGCCGGCCACAGAGCCCCCAACCACCGGTGAGACGCTTGCCGAAGATCGGCCATCAACATCCGAGGCCCCCTCATCGAGCAAGTATCTCAAGGTTGGCGACAACTTATTCGTCAACCTACCGAGGACAGCAAGTGTTGGGGCACCAACCGAAGGAGAAGCTTTTGATGAAGAAGTTATCACCGCTGCCGGGCTCAAGATTGTCGACGAACCAAGCGCTAGCAGCAGCAAATCCGAAGAAGACCGGCTCCTCCAGGCCATGGGCGATAACTTCCGGAAACTCCAGGCGCTCCACCGTGCTCAAAAGGAGAAGGTAGACGCCAGAGCTGCAGTTGTCGAAGCAGCCGAGGCGGATTTCCAGAAACGCGTCGAGCAAATGCAGACCTGGTACACCGAGGCCTTCCAAGAATTGACCGCCGGCCGGGAGCAAATGAGCCAAAGCTAGACGGAGCTCCAATTGAAACAATCTGATATGGAGAGGGAGCAAGAGGAAGCCGCGCAAAAGGTTGCCGCTGAAGAAGCTCTCTTGACGCAGCGCCGCATTGGGCTTGACGCTCATGAAGAGGACCTTGTCACGCGCGAGTAGGCACTTGCCGCCAAACTCCACGGCAAAGATGAAGAGATTGAGAAACTTGTCGCGCAACGGACCCAGGAGCTAGAGCAGACGCACAAAGAGGCGCTTGAAGCTGCAACTGCAGATCACACCAGCAAGCTCAAGGAAGCCATCGATGCTGCCAAGGCCGCAGAAGCCGCCAAGAACGAGCTGAGCAACAAGGTGAAGAAGCTGGAAATGGACCTTGAGGAGCATAGCAAGGAGCTCTCGACGCTCAAAGCCGACAGGGAGAAAACTCTCCACAGCCTGGTCGAGATGCAAGTTGCTATGTCCGACAAGACCAAGCAGCTCTCTTCAGCCAACGACGCCATTGCCGATCTAAGGCTGAAGCTGACCACATTGGAGAAGTCTCTCAAGGACGGCAGAGCCCGCGAGAAGGCTCTGAGCAAAGATCTCCAGGAAGAGAGGAACCTGCTCAAGAGCGCTGCCACCACCCAAGTTGACTACGAGAAGGGCGTGCAAATCTGGACTGAACGCCTTGTTGACGTTGCGGAGAAGCTCACAGCACAGCTATCAACCATGGGCCGGGAGGGCCTACAAAACTTCAAGTATTCTTCTGAAGAAAGAATATTCCCGAGCGCCAGGTTGACCATGTTCTTCGAAAGCATCATTGATGCTCTGAAGCTACTCCAGTCCAACCGAGCGACCCAGCTGGCCAACGAATCCCGCAAAATTTGCCGGGCCGTCCTCCACAAGGTGCTCATCAAGGTGGTGCATAAGAACCCCAGCATCGATCTCACCAACGTGCTCGACCGCTTGCCGAAGGATGCAGATCTCCAGGCCCTTGAAAAGCTTGTCGCGCCCATCCTTGATAAGGTGGATTCTATCAAGAGAGTCGAAGGACAACGCAGGGACTAGCTGTTTCGCTTTTTCTTGCCGCCACCATTCCATGTCAAAGACAATCTAGTCTTAGATTAGAACCGCGGCAACTATTGATGTAATATGACTTGCTATAATTGAATATATGCATGCCATTCCCCTTGTTCGATTCCTTTTCGTATGGTTACACCCTACGCTTATTGGAAACTAGTCGGCGCGCAACCTGCCGCGAGCGCTGGGTGCAGGACTTCAGCAGCCTGCTGGAGGTGCAGCAGCCGGCAAGACACCTTGCCACTCTTGGCGCAACCACTTATACTGTCGAGCGGACTCGAAACAGAACAAGGGCGCAGCCAATTATGACAAGGGTTCCTTCGCGTGCAGGTTTTCCACACAAGGGCCAAAATCGTCCAAAGGAAATAGCCTAGTAGTAAAAATTGAAAAACTTGCTCAAAGATTTCGAACTTAGCTTTCTGTCGCTGTATTTCTTCCGGCAAGAAACCAATTCTGAACATCATCCATTGGTATCCATACCTTCCTCCCCCCCCCTGGCAAACTTGCACGCGAGGGAACCTTCTATCCTTTGAGAAAAAGAAAGAAGAGAAAATAAAGATATGGAACCTTGGCGGTTCGTTAGTCTTACCGGGGACAAGTGTCATACAATATCTCAGATAAACATGGAAATCAACAAGAAATGCACAACACTTAAGTTTATTCAACTGTGCACAAGGTCTGCGCCTGGCTTTGTACAAAGGATTAAATGCCTTGCCAGCAAGACTTGTACAAAAGGAGGTTGCTAGGGGTTCGATATTCCAGGAGTTGCGAAGATGTTCGATATTCCAGGAGTTGCTCACTGGAACACCATCATCGGTCTCCAGGCGGACAGCGCCGGGCCTGGTGACTCGTACTACCCGATAAGGGCCTTCCCACTTTGGCGTCAACTTGTTTGAATTCTTGGCGGACTAAATCCGCCGAAGAACAAGGTCGCCTTCATCAAGACTTCGGGCATGAACTTTGCGGCTATGGTAGCGGCGCAAAGCTTGCTGGTAGCGTGCAGCTCGCACAGCAGCCTGAAGACGATCCTCCTCAAGGAGCACAGTGTCATCTTGCCGCAGTTGCTCTTGCTCAAGCTCATCATAAGCGAGCACTCGAGGTGACCCGTATATGAGTTCCGTGGGGAGAACTACTTCCGCTCCGTAAACTAGAGTGAAGGGTGTCTGGCCAGTGGCTCGATTTGGTGTCGTTCTGATTGACCAAAGAACCACCGGTAACTCATCAATCTAGCGTCTTCCGCACTTTCTCAGCTTGTCAAAAGTTCTGGTCCTGAGACCGCGCAGCACTTTAGCATTAGCCCTCTCCGCTTGGCCGTTGCTTCTCGGGTGAGCAACAGAGGCAAAACAAACTTTGCTGCCAAGGTCTTGGACGTATTGCATGAAGGTGCGACTTGTGAACTGTGTGCCGTTGTCGGTGATGATCCTGTTCGGCACACCAAAACGGCAAACTATCCCTTTAAAGAACTTGACGGCTGATTATGTTGTCACCTTCCTCACTGCTTCCACCTCCGGCCACTTTGTGAACTTGTCGATTGCAATGTACAAGTACTCAAAGCCCCCGGTAGCATGGGGAAAAGGGCCCAGTATGTCGAGCCCCCAGACCAAAAATGGCCAGGAGAGAGGGATTGTTTGAAGAGCTTGAGCTGGCTGATGCGATTTCTTTGAATGAAACTGGCATGCTTCACACTTGGTTACTAGTGCAGTTGCATCCTGGAGAGCGGTGGGCCAAAAGAAACCTTGTCGGAATGCCTTTCCGACATGCGCTCTTGACCCTATGTGGGAGCCACATATGCCTCCATGTATCTCTGCCAACAGCTCCAGTCCATCTTCTCGAGGAATACACTTCAATTTCACACCGTTCAGCCTTTTTATGTACAGAACGCCATCGACGAACTGGTACATATTGGACTGACGGGCTACTTTTTCTGCTTCTTCCTGCTCCTCAGGGAGTTCTCCTGTCTAGAGGAAATGGACAATGGGCTGTGCCCAAGCTGGAGCCTGGGGCTCAACAACTAGGACTAAAGGCATTTCTTCTGCCGGGGGAACGTTTGTCTTGACGGCAAGGGCCTGAGTCCCTGCTGGAGCCTGTTGTTCCCTGGCAAGCTTGCCGCTGACTCCGGCAACCTTCTTGCCGGCGGCTCCCAGGAGCTCTGCCGGAAAGTAGTGACCAGAATTCAACTTCCTTCTCTTTGCTTGCCCTATTGATGGCACTATAGATGGCTGAGTCAAATGGAGCACAAAAGTTCCTGGTTCCACAGGCAACTTAAGGGCAGCGCGTTTCGACAGGTCATCGGCAATACTGTTCTCAGCACGAGGAATGTGCTTTGTATGCAGGCCGTCAAAGCGCTCTTCCATTTTTGTCACTTCATCCACATAAGCTTGCATCAATGGAATCTGATAATCTTTGTTAACTTGCCTAACAACAAGCTGCGAATCACCTCTGATGATGAGTTTCTTGATACCAAGGTCCACCGCGATCCTGAGACCGGCAAGCAGGCCCTCGTACTCCACAGTGTTGTTTGTCGAGCTCTCCCGGGGAAAATGCATCTGAATTACATACTTAAGATGCTCTCCGGTGGGTGCGACAAGCAGCACACCAGCCCCGGCGCCTTGCAGCGTAAAAGCACCATCAAAGTACATAATCCATTATTGATCTGTTTCCTTGCCGGGAAGAGTCGTCTCTAGAATCTCCTCGTCTGGCATTGGGGTCCATTCCGCAATGAACTCTGCCAAGGCTCTACTTTGAATTGTTGAGGTACTTTCAAACTTGAGGCCAAAGCTCGACAACTCCAACGCCCACTCTACAATCCTGCCGGTTGCCTCTGGATTTTGCAAAATCCGCTGCAACGGGAAGCGAGTGACGAAGGTAATCTCATGCGCTTGAAAATAATGGCGCAGCTTCCTCGAGGCCATGAGAAGGCCGAAGAGCAATTTCTGCACACCAGAGTATCTTGACCTGGCTCCCTGTAAACAGGAGCTGACAAAATAAACTGGGCGCTGCACCATCTTCTTCTTCTGTATTGGTTCCTCTGACTACGCAGATCTTGTCTTGTCGGCACCAGACCTTGCCGGGGAAGATCCCGGTGCATCAATTGACAGCCCTGCCGCTGCCGTTGCTTCCTCATCAACTTCTCTCTGCGCCACCAACGCAGCGCTAACCACTTGATTTGTTGCCGCTAGATACAGCAGGAACGGCTCTTGTGGCTTAGGTGCGACTAGTGTCGGCGGAGAGGAGAGGTACCTCTTCAAATCTTGCAGCGCTGCCTCCGCTTCCGGAGTCCATCTCATTGGACCTGCCTTCTTCAGAAGTTTGAAAAAGGGCAGGGCGCGCTCAGTAGATTTGGAGATAAACCTGCTCAAGGCAGCAACGCAGCCGGCAAGACGACGCACATCCTTGACGCGTCTTGGCTCTTGAATCTGCTCAATGGCTTTGATCTTGTCGGGGTTCGCTTTGATCCCACGCTGAGATACAAAGAACCCGAGAAGCTTGCCGGAAGGAACGCCAAACACACATTTCTCGGGATTGAGCTTTAAATTGATCTTGCGCAGATTTGTAAATGTTTCTTCTAAGTCTTGTATGAGCGTCGCTTTATCCTTGGTTTTGACCACTATGTCATCCATGTATGCTTCCATATTTCTATGTAGCTGAGGCTCAAAACCAATTTGGACCGCTCTCGCAAATGTAGAACCAGCACTCTTCAACCCGAAAGGCATTCGTATAAAACAATACGTACCACATGGGGTGATAAATGCGGTCTTTTCTTCATCTTCTTTTTCCATGAAGATCTGATGATACCCCGAATAGGCATCAAGGAACGAGAGTAGGTCACAACCAGCAGTGGAGTCCACAATCTGGTCGATGCGCGGCAAGGGGAAAGGATCTTTTGGACAGGCTTTATTGATGTCTGTATAATCAATACACAGCCTCCATTTCCCATTCGCCTTGCGCACCACGACCGGATTGGCCAACCAGGTTGGGTAAAGCACCCCTCTGACCAAACCTGCCGCTTCCAACTTCCTGATTTCTTCGGCAATAAATTCTTGCCGCTCCAAGGCCTGCTTTCTCACACTCTACTTGACGGGCCGCGCGTGAGGATAGACAGCAAGGTGGTGCTCAATTACTTTCCTGGGAACACCAGGGATGTCAGATGGTTGCCATGCAAACACATCGACATTCGCCATCAGGAAAGCAACGAGCGCGCTTTCCTATTTGTCATCTAGGGTGGAACTTATGGTGAAAGTTCCTCCCGTTCCATCCTCCCTGACTGGCACCTTCTTGGTCTCTGGTGGAGCAGCCTTGGATTTCTTGTTCTTGCCGGTGGAACTCTCTGGTGCATCCTGAACGGGAGCGCAACACCCCGAAGAGGTGCGCTTGCCGGAGTTTGCGCCAGAGGTCTTGCCGGTCTTCTTCCCCTTCCCTCCGGGAGTTCTAGCGATAGGAACAGATGCCTTGACGGCAGGTGCTGCGGCTGCCTCCCGGTAGAGTTGGTCGGTACAGATCAGTGCATCCTTTTTGTCGGAATGAACAGTGATGACACCAATCGGTCCAGGCATCTTCAACACATTGTACGCGTAGTGTGATGCCGCCATAAACTTGGCAAGCGTTGGGCAGCCAAGGATCCCATTTTATGTCATAGGATCTTGGCGACATCGAACACTACTTTCTCTGTTCTGAAATTGAGCTCGCTACCAAATGTAACCGGTAGCGTGATCTTGCCCTTTGGCTGGGTCCTTCCTGGGTTGATCCCTTGAAACGTGCCGGTTTCCTCGAGATCTTCATCAGGAATTTGAAGCTTCTTGAGCACATCCGGCGAGATTAAGTTCAGCCCGGCCCCACCGTCAACTAGCATTTTCGTCACCTTGAGGTTGCGGATTGTTGGTGAGACCAACAAAGGCAAGCACCTGACCACAGTTGTGCGATCAGGATGATCCTCGGCGTCAAAAATGATAGGCGTGTGGGACCATTTCAAAGGTTTCTGTGCTTCAGGCGACGGCTCCGCTGCATTAACCTCACGCACCAACTGTTTAAGTTGGCAGTGAGAAGAATACAACAAGGCGCCCCCGTCGATACACATGGCCTCTGTGGCTTTCTGAAACTCGTGCTTGCTAGATTCGTTGTCTTCATCATCATCATCGCCTCCCTTGTCCTTGTCGCAGCCTCGGGCGGGCCTCTCCGTCTGTTGCTTAGCTTTGTCGTGGCAGCTTCCTCGGCCACCACACTTCTTGCTGGATCCCTCAGCACCGTCCTAGGCCTTCTCCTTATCACGTCTTTCATACTCAGCTCTCTGCTTCTCGACAAGTTGCTCAACTTACCGACAGTTTTGGAGATCGTGGCCCTTGGTGCGATGGATCTTGCAATACTGGTTGCCGGAGCCTTCCGGCTTGTCGGCAGCCGCCAAGGCCTGACAGGAAGCGCACTCGGCAACTTCCTTGCCGGGGTCGTCAACCTTGGCCTTCTTGGCGGTGCCGGGGTTGCCGGATCCCTCGACAGCAAGCACGGCTTTGCCTTTGCGCTTCTTGTTCCGACGTCCTCTCTTCGACGGGGTGGCAACATCTTCATCTTCGGATTCGCCCCCTGCGCCAGCATTCCAGCTCGGGAGTTTCCTCCGTTCTTCAGCTCGAGCGCATTTATCTGCCAAAGCGTAAAGCTCGGCAATAGTCCTGACCTTGTTCATCGCCAGCTCTTCGCGCATCTTGCGGTTACACACGTTCTGATGAAACGTGCTAACAACAGCGGCAGGATGAATGTCTGGAATATTGTATTGCACTCGGCTAAACCTCTAGATAAACTTGCGCAGGGGCTCGCCCTCCTTTTGAGGGAGGAGATGTAAATCACTTTCTTGGCCAGGAGCTTGGTGGCCTCCAACAAAGGCACCAACAAACTGATGGCACAGATCTGACCAGGAAGAAATGGAATTCTCCGGCAGATGCATCAACCACGACCTGACGTTGGGTTTGAGCACCAACGGGAAGTAGTTGGCAAGTATCTTGTCGTCTCGGCCTCCGGCAGCCTGCACCGCAATGGTGTAGATGCTCAGGAACTCCGAGGGATGAGTCTTGCCGTCATATTTCTCCGGAACCTCTGGTTTGAAAGATTCGGGAGTTGGGCCACTGGACTCGCCGCAGCTCAAAGGTAAACGCCGGGCAACCTACCTCGTAAGGCAAGTTGCCTGCGTCCCCTAGCGCAGGCTTGTCGATAGTAAGCCCTGCATGTTTATCAGACTGATAACGCGCATCCCGTCGGCGCTCGATGGTAGTTCAAGCATCTTCTTTGCTCCGTTCCCGAAGAACTTGATGTTGATCGTGGCACATCCGCGTATCAGACGACGTCGTGGAATCGTCATCACAGCCTTCGGTCCACCGGGGTGATGGCCGCTGTTGTTCTCGTGGAGGGGAGTGCATCATAGTAGCACCGCCTCCGGTCTTCTCACCACCGGCTCGCGCCGGAACGATAGACCGCTGCCGCGAGGGCCCCGCTTGCTGCGGTCTGTCCTTGTTGGCGAAGACGACAAGGCTCTCGATAGTGGATCGCCACTCTCCATCTTCTCCGGAGCAGGAGGAAAATCGAGGAGCAGCTGCACATGTGCCAAAGCTTCTGCTGGCGTAGGCAGTGGTGACAGGTGCGAGGTGCGTGAGGTGCTCTGACTCCTAACAGTGTTAGAAGGAGCATCGTCACGACCACGCGACCGTGCGCCACCTCCACCGGCAGTTTGGTGCACACGCTGGGCCTGCGCACCTTGGGATCGGTGCACAGAAGTCTCTGCATGGGGATGTTCAGAACCACCGCCGTCACGGTGCCGCTCGCCGCGTGCGGCCTGGGAAGGCCGCGACGCCTGCGCCGGCGTGGGAGCCCTGGACGGCGTGCCCCGATCTCTGGAGTTCATTGCGCCGCCTGTAGGCAGCACGACTCCATCTCTGGATCTAGCGGCTTGCGGGTTGCCATTGCCGCTGCGAACGACACCGCTCGCCTGGCTTGGATCACCAGAACATCGTGGAGGCTCTAAACCTCCACCTCCTGCATCCACGCCGTCACCCGTCCGATTAGACACGGGCAAGACGGACATAGACGGAATAGCTGCTGTTGCACCCTTCTTCTTGGGCGGCATGATAACAAAGATGATAAAGAAACTGACGCGCTGGTCACCAGATCAGGTTCGTGCAACCTCGATCCCCCTACCTGGCGCGCCAAAAGATGTCGGCGTTCGACACCTATGGGATCCGAGGGACCCCTTTATAGTTCAGCAAGGGGAGAGGGATGCACAAAGAGGAGAACTGAGGATCAACGCGAGGGGATTTTTACCCAGGTTCGGGCCGCTGATCAGCGTAAAACCCTACTCCTGCTTTAGTTTATTATCAGTGATTCATCCCAGTTCTTGGAGCGCTTGCGATGAACAGTAAGTTCAAGCAGCAGCTACGCATGCAGAATGGGCTGAGAGTCGTCCTCCCCTGTAGCAGTTGCCTTGGGCCTCCTTTTTATATGATCAAATGGGTCACCACAGTGGCGAACTGCTTATTTGCCAGGTGTAAAGTAGCTACATGGTTATCATACTTAACCACTGACGGTTTTGGACAAATGCATTTAGTGCACCGTGAGGTGTCCGTTTAGGTGTCTCTACTTTCTTGGGGATGGAAAAAGGAGCCATCCCATCAGCACCGCTTAAACACGCCCTCACTAGTGCCTTGCCACGTATCCAGAAGTGGGGCCAGAATGCCAGGCCGGTCACTGTACTAGAGCGGTGGCACAGTGACGGAACCTCGTCGGGTGTGAATCTTGCCGGGCTTGTCGGGCCGCCCCGGCAAGATCTTGCCGGGAGCCAAGCCCTTGGTCCTCAGTCCTCCTCAGCTTCTGGTCCTTGGTGTGGATGTCTCTTGATAATCTTGGATGGATCTTTAGCTGTTCTCCCGACAAGCCTTGCCGCAGGTGTGGCTACAACCGCCCGTGCACAAGTATGGGGTACTAAAGGCCCAATATTTAGTACACTGACAGCTGCTTTGTTCCCTATATTTGCACTGGTGGTGAACTTTGATGCCCAGTGGATGTAATATGTGCAATAGCCGTAATATCCTAGTGTTTGTTGCTTGCTTATTTATTTCCTTATTGTTTAGTTGTTTGCTTGTAGTCAGTGCAGTTCTTTTTCTGCGTTTTTCTAGTGGCCACAATAACCTATTTTTATAACTAGGCCACAATAACCATGGGCAATAATATATGGGCCGTAGGATCCATGGGCCTTTTACGGGCTATAGGATCCATGGGCCTTCTACGGGCTGTCGGATCCATGGGCCTTCCACAGGCCGTATGATCGATTGGCCAAACATGGGCCGTTCTATTAGTGGACCAATAACGGTCCGCAAAATGGGCCGTAAACGGGGTAGAGTGGAAATCGTCTGTTTATGGCCCGACCATAACGGGCCGTTAATAGGCCGAAATGTATAACCGGCTTAATTCTGTCGACAAGCATCATGGGTCATTAATGGGTCGTATTTGATGACGCTATGAAAACAGCCCAACGGGTTAACAGGCCACTAACGGGCCGACTGTAACCACGGGCTGAATTTGGCCCACAAGCGGAACAGGACAGTAACGGACCGTAAGTAACCGAATGCTGGAAATGAGCCCAAAAATAAATGGGCCCTTAGAAGGCTGAAAGTTAACACGGGCTGGAAATGGCCCAACGGAATAATGGGCCGTTGATGGGTATAAAGTGATACACTGTTCATAATGGGCCAGTTTCACCATGGGCCTTTAATGGGCCTACAGTTACAAAGGGCCTCATATGGGCCGAAAGACGTCATGGGCCTTACATGGGCCTGAAGTTACAACGGGCTGGAATCATATTGGACGGCCCAGATGACGCTACTGTGCCTAATTCGGATAGGCCATAATGGGCCGTGAGTTAGCGGGCTGTAAATGGGCTATATGCGAATAGGCTTTCTGTGGGCCGGCCCGCTACCTTTTGACCAAGTCAAACGGGCCGGCCTTTTCACCTGAATGGGCCTTTGTTGGACATGCCATGTGTCGACGAATCATAGGCGCCTCCCGTCCAATGAGTGGATGCCACCTGTCCCAACGGTTAGCCGACATGTGGTTCCTCTGATCATTGAGAATTTTACACGTGGAAAATTCCCATTGGTCTGAGCTATTAACGGGTTATCGGATCCAAACCAGAACCCGATAGCTTAACGGCGACCCGTTACGGTGGATGCCACATGTCAGTTACCCTTGACGAAAGCACTTCCATGACGCGCCATTTATCGTCATGGAAGTGGACACTTCCGTGATGATAATTTTGGTATTGTCATGGAACACTTCTACGACACCACAGGTATGACTATCTTGATTTTGTCATAAAATCGTCATGGATGTACATGCATGACAGAAAACGTGACCTATTGTGACAAACACGTATCATCACGGAAGTGTATTTTTTTGTAGTGCATGGTAGCGCTCTTCGCATGGGGTATAGACATGGTAGTGAAATACTTGTTTTCTCTTATGACGTCCTTAGCCCATCTAACACGGAACATCGTCGCATCGTGCATTCCAGCGTAGTCAAGATCATAGATCTCTTTGACCCTTCCGTAGAATCTTTCAGTTGTGCCGTTGGCGTCGGTCAGGCATTCAATCGTCACCCCTGAATTCTGGTAATCACTGTCCATGTCTTTGGCCTCCGTGTAGAACGTGTACCCGTTGATATCGTATGCCTGATAGGTCGCGAGTTTGGGCGCGGGGCCATGTGCTAAGGCGTGTATGAGCAATCCATCCGAACTGCCCTCTTCCGGGGGATTAGCAAGAACTTTCTCTTTGAACCAACACAAGAAAGTGGCGTTGTGCTCTACAGTAACTTCGTCGTCCGTCTTGCGCATCCCCTGATCACGGTACTTCTTTGCGATGGTTTCTTTGTGCAGTGTCACATAATTATCTACCACATCTAGATGTTGTAGAACTATTAAGTTAGCCCTGTCAAAGTCGTTCCGTTGATCCGAGTAGTCCACGTGCAATTCCCTCCGACCGTTGTTGTGACCTTCTCCTCCGAGCCTCCCATCGTGCTTCTTAACGGGCAAACCAACAACAGGGTCTCCGACGCCTATATAATTCTCGCAAAATGAGATGCACTCATGCATCAGATACCCCTGGACGATGCTCCCATCTGGACGGGACATGTTACGAACAAATCCTTTGATGACCCCATTCATCCTCTCGAACGGCATCATGTTGTGAAGGAATGTTGGCCCGAGGTCGATGATGTTGTCCACGATATGGACACACAGATGCACCATGACGTCAAAGAACGCGGGCGAAAAGTACATCTCAAGCTCACATAGTATGACAAGGATCTCTTCCTGTAGCCTTCAGAGCTGCTTCACACTGATGGACTTTCGAGAGATAACGTCGAAGAAGTTGCCGAGACCAGTAAGCGTGTCACGGACGTGCTTGTCCATTATCCCTCTAATGGCAACCGGGAGTATCTGCGTCATCATCACGTGACAGTCATGAGACTTCATCCCGCTGAACCTTTTCTTCTTGGTGTCTAGAAATCTGCTTATCTTCCCACAGTAACTGGAGTTGACTTTGATACCCGTAAGGCACTTGATGAATTGATCGATCTCCTTCGCACTTAAGGTAAAGCAAGAAGGGGGGAAATAATTCTTCTCCTTCTTGTTGACTTTTCTGCCCCTTTCCCCCTCCTCCGTCTCCGTCTCTGTCTCCTCCGTTGACTTTTTATGGGGCGGCTTGTGGAGATCTTTCCTGATCTTCAAATCTTCCAGGTCTTTCCTTGCCTTCGTCTCATCCTTGGTCTTATCCGGCATGTTCGTCAGTGTGCCAAGCAAGCTCTCGAGGACATTCTTCATGATATGCATTTGATCAAGGCAATGAGGCGTGTCGTGATTGGGCCAGTACTCCAAGTCCCAGAAAACAGACCTCGTTTTCCATACCTTTAGCACGGGCTTTGGCTCCTTTTTCATCTTTCCCGGCGCAGGGCACTGTTCCTAGTTTTTCAACAGCTCGTTGATTTCGGCGCCACTCCTCTTACGTGGAGGTCCTCGATGCTCAGCCAAACCATTGAATAGATCTCCATGTTTTCTCCATGGGTCATCCTTCTCGAGCCATCTATGATGCCCCATGTACACAATTTTCCCAGACCCACCATCTTTTGTTGACGTAAGCTGCTGAGACGTTGTATCATCCATGCACCTCGTGCATCCGTAGTATCCGTGGCACACCTGGCCTGAGGTGTACCCGTAACCGAGATAGTCGTGCACCATCGTCATCAGCGCGACTCTCATATAGAAATACTCTCCTTTTTTGGCGTCCCATGTCCATGCCGGTGTTTTCCATAACGTGTCTAGCTCCTCTTTCAAAAGCCCCACATATAGGTTAATATTATTTCCCGGTTGTTTCGGCCCTTGAATCAGCATGCTCATGTGTATGTACTTTGTCTTCATGCACTTCCATGGGGGGAGGTTGTACATCCATGCAAAGATGGCCATGTGTTGTGGTTGGTGTTCTAGTTTCCAAATGGATTCATGCCATCGGTACTCGCACCAAGCACAGTGTTCCTTGGATCTTCTGCAGCAAATCCATATACGGCATTGAATGCTCTCCACTGGCTAGCATCTGCGAGGTTTCTCAGCTTCGGATCATCTCCATCGTCGGGCTTCTTCCTCTCTGCATGCCAGCGCATGAGCTTTGCTTCCTTAGGATCTACGAAATACCGCTGCAGACGGGGAGTGATCGGAAAGTACCATACAACTTTTTGAGGAGCTTTCTTTCCTGTCTTCTTGTATCGAGAAGCATTGCACACTGGACAGCTGGTTTTTTCCGCGTGCTCCCCCGATAAATGATGCAATTATTGATGCATGCGTGGTATCTAATGTGCAGCAAATCAAAAGGGCAAACGATTTTCTTGGCCTCCTCGACACTAGTAGGACATAGGTTCCCCACGGGAAGAACTTTATTATGTAGATACTTCAAAAGCTCATCGAGGCTTTTGTCTGTGCATTTGTTTTTGGCCTTTGTCTTTAGAAGTTCGAGCGTGAAACTCAAGCGGGTCACCTCGGGATCGCAATCGACATACAATGGAGTCTTAGAGTCTACTTCAAGTTGCGCCAGCTTGGCCTCCTCTCTAGAAGCAGCTCTCTGGTTAGTCGTACTCTTGCGAAGGAGGTCTCGAACATGAGGGTCCTGCACGACTGCACTTAGTAGTGTCGAAGACTGCGGCGTGACCGCCGCCTCTTCTCCGCCATGTTCGGACTCTTCTTCGCCGTGTCCAGAATCTTCTCCGCCACCGCCATGTCCGGACTCTTCCCCGCCGCCATGTCCGGCGCCATCATCTTCGTGTCGACCAGTCATCTCTTCGTCTAGCCCCATGTCGTTATTCCCTGCCATGTGGACGTCCTCATCATCATCTTCACTTATCCACTGAGTATAGCCATCCATGAAACCATTCATCAGCAGGTGCGCCTTCAAACTACCATGATGAAAAGGGTCCAAAGGACTCCTTCTTTGCATCTTGTACACGGACATCTAATCCTAGTTCGATTATTTTCATACATGTCCATTACCGCGGATTGCAAGTATCGCTCCACCTTCCATCCACTCACCTTTGTGACCGACTGCACGGTATAACAAGCAAAAGGGTTATAAATAAAATGCATGCATGCATCAAAGTCATATAAAAATTTGGCATGACCTTTCCTAAAAATAGTACATATCGAGTTTGCTTGAAATTCACCGAAACGGAAATAAATCGACATTTTGGCAAAACATAAGCAACTCGGGGGCATGTCACTCGCACAAATCTCTCCATATCTCAAACACAGATATTCCCATTCTTGAAATGCACAACTTTTTACTCACCTATCTCCTGAGAGAGACCGAGCATGGTTATATGAGGCCGGCCTTCGCTACCTAGGGACGATCAAAAGTGTGTGGATGGCTAAATAGCTAGCTGGATCTAATTGTTGGGAGGAGAGATGACTCTAGCTAACTAATAAAGAGGGAGAGAGATGAGCTAGCTAGCTCTATATGTATGGAAGGAGGGAAAACCAAATAAATGAGGTAGCTAGATGGAGATGAGAGGCCATTTATGGAGGAGAATTATGGTGGAGGGGGGCATTAATGGGGAGAGAAGAGAGGTAGAGGGAAGAGAGAAGAAGGGGAACAATGGTGGAGAACTAACTTAGAGAGGGGAGAGGGGAAAGGAGGGGAGAGGGCAAAGGGGGGAGGAGGGGGAGGGGGAGAGGGGGTCAAAAGGTGGCACCAGCCATGCCTAGCAGTAGCGCTGTTCTCCAGACAGCGCTATTACTATGGTGCTTAGTAGTAGCTCTTCTCCTGGAAAGCGCTACTACTAAGTGGGGCCCATTAGTAGTAGCGGTGTTGTCAATGCAAGCGCTACTGCTAAAATCTTAGCAGTAGCGCTGTATTTCGGGCAGCGCTGCTACTACAGCTAACATCGGTGGGCTCATTGGGTCCCACTTAGTAGTAGCGCTTTTTCCATTTCCAGCACTACTGCTAAAGCATTACTTGTAGTGCTTCCCCGAATGAGCGCTACTACTAATTAGCAGCAGTGCCTATTTTTTTTCCAGCGCTACTACTGATGTCCTACCTATAAGCATTTCCCTAGTAGTGTCGGCTTGGCTAGGTTGTGGGGCAACAGGCTCGAGGCTTGAGAGGTTGAGATCTTCGCACACACCCTAGAGTTCGAACCTTCTTGGGTCTGCGGAGCCCTGAATCCGACATCTGGTGCGCCAGGTAGGGGCGTGTCGAAGTCCTTCTTCCACCTTCACTTCGCCTCCACTCCATCGCTCTCATGGCGACGCACGCCATGTCCGCACCGAGCGCCGGGCCGCTCGTGTTGCCTAGACGGCACCCATGGGCAACGGCGATCCTTGCCGCTCTGCCTCCCACGTGGCTAACGCTACCACTGACCCCGCTGCTCGCGAGCAGCAGGATTCGTCATTGCCACACTCCGTGCGGCGTGATGGCCGTACAGCTACTCCGTCGCCTACGCCAGCCACGGCGTCAACGGCTCCGGCAAGGCCCCTGCACCATCCCAGTCGCTCCCTCCCCCACCATCTCAGGTGGGTGACGTGGCTCACGGTGCGCCTCCTCCTCCTCCACTGCGCTGCGCCGACCAAGAGCCTAGGCGCGATGCGCCCCGGCGCGACCCACCGCGCGGAGCGCCGGCGCGCGATGAAGCAAGCTGCCAGGTGGTCCAGTGGCCGCAAGACGATGCGCGCGCGCTCCCAGCACCGCCATGACAGCACCAAGACCACGTGCCACCCGAGGCTACGGCGCGCGGACGTCAAGGCCGGGCTCCCCTCGCGCACGCGGCGCCCGTGAGTGCGGCGGGCTACCATGCCTTCTCCCCGGAGCTGCGCTGCGTTGTCTGGCCTGGTAACTTCAAGCCGGATCTGCCTCCCCGCTACAACGGCACCCCTGACCCCGCGGAATTCCTCCAGCTCTACGCGCTGAGCATTGAAGCGGCAAGCGGAGATGACAAGGTCCTGGCGAACTGGTTCCCCATGGCCCTCAAGGATGGCGCACGCTCTTGGCTCCTGAACCTCTCGGAGTGGTCGATCTCCTCCTAGGAGGAGCTCCGCGAGCGCTTCATCGCCAACTTCCAGGGCACACGAGACCGCGCTCCTGAAGTGGGTGACCTGCGGCGCGTGAAGCAGCAGCCGGGCGAAACCCTGCACAAGTACATACAGCGCTTCATGAACATACGCCTCAGGTTCCCGATGGTATCGGATGAGGCCATCATCTCGGTGTTCTCTGAAGGCGTCCGAGACGTCAAGATGAAGGAGGAGCTCACCATCAACGAGGACCTGTGCTTGGCCCTGTAGATGTTCAACCTGGCGAACAAGTGCGCAAGGACTGAGGAGGGCCGCCTCTCCCTCCTTGACCTTCCGCAGGCCGATCCTGAAGACAAAAAGGCCAAGGCTTAGGAGGCAAAGCGCAAGGGTCCCGCCATGCTTGCAGCTGAACCCGAGATGAAGCGCGGTCACGACCACGATGAATCTCCCCAGGGCAACCGCCCATTCTGCATCTTCCACAACGTCCACAGCCACAAGACAAACGATTGCCAGGAGCTTAGGGCCCTCCGCAATGGGCGCCCTGGTCGCCACCCGGAACGCGGTGATCAGGGCTACGGCCATGGAGGAGGCCGCGGCGGAGGCCGTTGGGACAACCGCGACCCTCGCCAGGACTGGCGTGACCAGCCTCATGAGGACTGCTGGCGCGACGAGCCACGTGACGGGCCCTGGTGTGACCAGCCTCATGAGGTCCGTCCTCAGGGCAATGCTGGCCTCCCTCCGCTGCCATCGCTGCCAAGGAAAAATGACAACAACCGGCAAGATGGTGGGGCTGGGGGCTTCCAGGAGCCTCGCACTATCGCCTTCATCCTGGGCGGTGCTCAGGCCCCAGCCTCACATCGCATCTTCAAACAGTTCGCTCATGAGGTGAACGCGGCCCTCCCCAAGCTTGAGGCAACGCGTCCCCTCAGGTGGTCGAAGCACGCCATCACTTTCGACTCCATGGACCAGCTCAAGTGCTCGGCCGCCGTTGGCGTCCTTCCCATGCTTTGCATGCCCACCATCAGCAATATCCTTGTCACCAAGACCCTCTTCGACGGTGGCGCGGGGCTCAATGTCCTCTCTGTTGAGATGTTTGAGACGCTCCAAGTGCCTTACGATCAGCTTCTGCTGACCAAGCCCTTCTCAGGAGTGACCGATGGCTCCACCGTCCCCCTGGGGCAGATACGCCTCCCAGTCATCTTCAACAAGCGAGACAACTACCACACCGAGCTCATTGACTTCGACATCGCCCAATGGGCCTCCCATACAATGCCATCCTCGGGTATCCGGACCTCCTCAAGTTCATGGCAGCAACTCACCATGGGTATAACGTCCTCAAGATGCCAGGAAGCGGTGGCATCATCATGGTCGTCTGTGATGAGAAGGATTCGCTGTGCTCCCTCGAGCGCGCCTACCAAGCCGCAACGGCTGACAACCCGGACGACGAGGGCGCCATCCCACCTTCGAAGACCACCCCCAAGAAGAAGAAGCAGCTCCTTCCCAAGGGCAGTTAGGAGCCCAGGGCACCCGCTAGCGGTGCCTCGGGCCCCGCGCCCACTGTTGGGGCGCCCTTTGCTCTCGCATAGGAAGCAGCGCCCGATGCCCCCCTCAGGATGGGCTCGGAGGCTCTCATCTGGAGGTCCTCAGACCTGACCGGCGTGACGAGGGAGGTGTTCGGGCACCACTTGGAGGCGTGCTTCGATGCGCGCCCCCGCGAGCAAGGCGTACGACGCGAGGTGCCAGCTGCGTGAGAGTTTATCATCAAGGCGATCAAAGAGCTTCAGGAGGCAAGGGCCATGCACGGCGAGCGCCACCCCGCACGGCCTCCGAGTGCAGCTGCGGCCCCTGACATGGGCAGCGAGCTGCGCGTCTGCATCAACATCCTAGGCCTTAATAGGGCTGCTTCACAGGACGTCTTCTGACCGTCCCATGTCGGCCGGAGCGGGGGCTACCCCTGCAACTACGTCCGCATGCTGTTCGGCCTGCTGAACGTGGGCGCCATGTACCAGCGCTTTGCACAACACGCTCTGGCAGCTCGTGAGGCCAGGCGCCAGGCATTCATGTCGGAGGAGGTTCCGGACCCTTGCGAGCCCGGTGGGCCTCTGGAGCCGCCCAGCTCGTGAGGAGCAACTTCGCAGCAAGCGTCTTTAGCTACCTCGACTCTCCTACAACGATGGTGCCAGGTGACCTTTTTGGTTCGTTCAGATTGAGGGCGCCCCCTGGGCTGCATCATCCTCAGCCCCTACAGCTCTACCGTTTTGCGCATGTATCAGAACTAGCTTCGCCTTTGTGAATTTCTTAAGTATTCCAACTTGCATGTCTGGTTCTTCGCCACCATGAATGTCGCTGTGCCCTCACAACCCTGCCCACGACCGCCTCATGATTAAGGACTAGCATAGCATCTGTGCTCGGGTCCGTCCCTGTACCGCTGTCAAATCCAAGTGACCGAGCTCTGTCCCGCGGGCTAGCCCCCATGCGCGTCACCTCCCGGGGTCCTTGGTGCATTATTCTCGCATGAGCTAATCACGTGTGGACGAGTAAGGGCGTGCGGCCCGGTTCGTACAACCACAGTTCAGTGCTTCTCCGTTGTGGGAGCCGCGCGCCGGGTGTTTTTCGATGGGATCGTTTCATGAGAAGACTTGGCATGGTGTCTGTGCTCGGGTCTGTCCCTGTAGCGTCGATAAAGCCAATGGCTGAGCTCTGTCGGGCGGGCCGGTCCCATTCATGTCACCTCCTGGGGTCATTGGTGTCCAGCCTTCTCATGCGATAACCTCAGGAGGGGCATTCAGCGCAGGCCCCCAACCTCATAGGTTCCTAAAGCGCGCCCCACGGCACAAGATGCAGGCGCAACCCGCCTTGAGGTAGGGCCTCGTGAGTCCCGTGCTGGCTCACGAGTGCCCAAATAAACCTGCTCCAGTTCTACCGTGCTAGCCACATGTTTGAACGGGGTTGTACGCGCCCCGGAGTCTCCCCCCGAGGGAACTCCCACCCACGCACCAGTGGAAGCCCCATGCTCCGCGCTGGCGGATGACACAGTCGAGGAATGACTATGCCCACGCACTAGTGGAAGCCCCATGCTCCGCACTGCCGGACGACACGAGCGAGGAGCGACTATGCCCACGCACTAGCGGAAGCCCCATGCTCCGCACTGCCGGACGACACGGGCGAGGAGCGACTATGCCCACGCAAAGTGGAAGCCCCATGTTCTGCGCTGGTGGATAAACAACGGAGGGCGCCCTAGTGGCTGCACTAACCTCAGGACAGCTTACCAGCTCCTTACCCCACCGTATCACGCAGCTTACCCCAACGGAGGCACGCACGAGGGGGCTGGATGTGGGGCTGTGCTCAGGCCAAGCCTGGCATGCGCTGCCTCACCAGGTCCCTGGCACCTGGTCTTCTCGCGTCCCTCCCAGGCAAAAGTTGGCAAGGGAAGGTATGAAGGGCTCCGGATCAACTTAGACGCTGCTCACATTTCCTTCATGAGGGTTGTTCGTACGTCAAGGGGGACCCTTGAGCATCGCGACTCAGGGGCCTCACTAGTCACATAGCCCCTCGCCCCTTGGTCTCGTCCTGGTGATCCAGATGCCCCAATGGCGGTCAAGTTATGCGCGGGGCTGGGCCCTGCCGACGCAGAACACAAAGGCAAACAAGAAGGAAATCAAGCATAGAAAGAAAATCACGGAGTCATAACGGTTATTATTGTCGGATTCAGGGCTCCGCAGACCCAAGAAAGGTTCGAACTCTGGGGCGTGTGCGAAGCACTCAACCTATCCAACCAACCAACCCGTCGCCCTACAGCCTAGCTCGATGGAACGGGGGAAAAGATGAATGCGGTAGTTTACCCAGGTTCGGGCCACATTGCGGTGTAAGACCCTACTCCTGCTTTGTGGTGGATTTGCCTCACGATTGGCTGATGATGAACAAGTACAAGGGATGAACAACCTCGCGAGGTTTGCTCTGGGGTGAGAGTGAGTTGAGAGGTTTCGGCCCCCCCTCTATGGTGGTGGCTAGCATATACTTATAGTGGCCTTGGTCCTCTTCCCCCAAAATGTAGGCGGGAAGGGATTCCACAGTGGCCAATTCGAAAGGGGACAAGTAGTACATCTTATTCTGACGAAAGGTGGTCTTCCCCTGCAAAGCTTCTGGTCGTGACGCTGTGGTGGGCTCGGCGATGACATCCGTCCTGCCATCTTGGCGGTCTTGGTCTTGTTGCACTGGAATGGAAACCTTTGCCTGATTCCTCGGGAACCCACGCATGCGCTTGCCTCCTTAGCACCAAAGAGGAAACTGTCTTCTCTGCGCCAGCTGGCGCCCGCCTTTACTTGGTCGTCATGGCTTGCGTCACCGCAACCTCGTGAGGTTGGGCGCCTGCATAGGAATCTCCGCTCCTCGGGAGCAGCCCGGGGAGGCCACTCCCTCAGGAGGTCTTGGCTTCGCCTGCCTCGCGAGGCTTGGCCCCTCGCGAGGGTCTTGTCTTGATGATCTTGTAGATGGGCCGTACCAGGCCGTCGATGGTGCCATGCCATGGGCCGTAGGCAGGCAATTCTGGGTACCCTGGTTTCCAGAACACCGACAGTAGCCCCTGGGCCCAAGGCGCGCTCGGACTTGGCTTCGAGGCGAAGCCAAAGGCAAGGTCAAAGCGCCGCGGGCCCCAATCACCTGTGGGCCAGGCTGACGCGCGGCGCTTGATGGGACGTGGGCGTCTCCTCTTCCCCATGATGCCTCGGCAACTGCCCGACTTGACAACTGCCTAGCACACGCCCCCTCGCCATCATTATCCTGCTACTCGCTTGCCTTCTGCTTCTCCTCCTCCTTGCAGACTTGCGCCTTCCTTGTCAGATTCTTCAACAGCCCCGATCCCTCACCGCCATGGCTCCCAGGAAAAGGAAGGGCAAGACCCCCGCGGTTGCGGAGCCCTCGCCGGGGCCGGAGCCAGCGCTGGGCCAGTCCACGGTGATCAATCTGGAGGGGCTGGATAAGGTTTGGCACGCCATTGCCGCCGATTCCAATGAGTGGAAGGCAACGAAGATCTTGCCTGCTACCCAGGCTTTGGCCGACATGGAGGCCACCAAGATCCCCCTTCATCTCCACGCCTTTCCCGCCGGCCTGCTCCCCCCTTTGTCTGATTTGTTCAACGCCGTGCTCTCACACTTCCAAATACACGTGCTGCTCCTGGATCCCGGATCCATTGTCCTCCTCTCCGCCTTCACATCCATGTGCGAGGCCTTCGTGGGCATTGCTTCGTCCGTGGCCTTGCTCCGCCACTTCTTCTCACTCCAATTGGTCGACGGCGAGCAGCGCTCGGGGTGCGTGTCACTTCAGGTGGTGGCGGCGACCGCAGGCTCCAGCATTAACCCCACACTCCGCCCGGACGCGAGGGGATTCCGGAAGCAGTGGGTGTACATGGACGCCACCCTGTGCAGCCCCCTGCTCCTGATCCCCTCCGCCCCTGCGAGGCCGAGTTCCGGGTGGGGCCATGCGAAGCTGGTCGACCAGCGGCTCGCCCGAGTCATGGCTAGGCTGGCCGATTTGAAGAAGGCGGGGGTGACGATGGCGATGGTGGTGAGGGAGTTCACCCAATGACGTATCGCCCCGCTGCAGCGCCATTCCCGCCCGATGTGGGCTTTCACTGGTCCGGCGGACGACATGAGGCTCCAGCGGCCTTCTCTTCCTTCCAGCAACCTGCGTGCAGTGTTCCTCCGTTTGACCGGCGAAGTACCCGCCGAACTCCCCCTGGACGGGTTCCCTCTTTACGATCGCCCTCAGGGGGGAGCCTTCGCCAAGAAGATGCCACGTTTCGACGAGTGGGGGCTGCTCCGCGAGGGCCATGAGGGGCCTCTCGATAATCCCCTCTTGGTGATTCCCACGCGTGGAGGCCCTGAGGTGTGCACTCCCGATGTGCTTATGGAGGAGCGGGCTCCGCCCGGAGCTCCTGAGGTGGCCACTGAGGAGCGGGCGCAGCCATGTGCTCCTGAGGTGGCCGCCCCTGACCCCTCTGGCGGCGAGGAAGGAACACCGCCCGCGGATGCTGCCATTGTCTCCACCATGAAAGGCTATGCGCCGGCCCCCAGCGAGCCCCCTCTGGGCCTCGCAGCATCCCACAAGAGGAAGGGGCTCGGGAATCGCTGCGGCCCTGTCCCGAGGATCCTGAAAAAGAGGAAGTGGATAACCATGGATGAGTAAGTACTTTGTCTTCCTTGATTCCCGCATATCGCATCTTCTTCTGACTTTTGCCCCTCAGGATCCCTTCCATCGCGGGAGTGAGCGAGTCCCGGGCATGACCTCCGGAGGCCACCAGTCCCCTTGTGCCCCAAGGCCCCATGAGCCGGGCGGCTGCTCGCGAGGTGGCATCTGCGCACGATCTGAGGTCGCCCCTGGGGGGCCGCAGGCCCGCACTCCAACCGCCCTTCTTTCAGAGCGATCTCCAGGGCATGGAAGCTGTGCCGAGGGCTCCCCCGCTGGTTCTTGCTGGTGGCTGGACAATCCCTGTGATGGCTCCACCTTCAAGCAGCAGGGCAGGCCCGCACCGTGTCCTGCCCCAAGACGGGGGAGCAGCCGAAGGAGCCCCAGCCCCCAGTCCCTCGCCGGAGATGGGTGAGTCATCACGCTCCCCTCCAACTGATCGGTGTGTGGAGGAAAGGCCCGGCCGAGCATTGGAGCTTGCGCTCGGGCATAGCGTCGTCCGTCATGACCTTCTCTGGGAGGCGACGAGCGCGCTAGGCCGCCTCGGGACGGAGCTTCCCGATGTCGACATGCGTCTTGAGGTAGAGGGCCTTCATCTGGTGCGCGAATGGTGCCAGCTGAGAGTCGCCATCAACCTTGGCCGCTTGCAGCACGAGCGCACCCACACAGAGGCAGAGGAGTCCCTTGCGGCGTCACGGGAGGCTTGCGACCATGCCCTGGAGGAGGCTCGAGCCGCGGATCGTCGTCGTGAGGCGGCCGAGAAGCATGAGAGGGAGCTTCAAGCCTCGAGCGCCGCCCTTGAGCGGCAAGTTCGGGCGCGCAAGGCCGCCCTCGCAACGCCGGCAGGCGGGCCTGCCACGGACGAGACAGGGCTTCGGGCGCGCGAGGACGCGCTAGCACTCGAGGCGTTGGAGCACAACTTGGAGCGCGAACGGCTGGAGGTGATGGAGTGCCAAGTGGCCATAGCTGAGGATGCCCTTGCCTCTCGGGAGGCGAGGATCCAGCGACAATTCGAACATAAGGTGGTGGGGATCCGCGAGACCCTCGTCGAGGAATATTGCCAGAAACTGGAGCTCCAGGAGGCTCGCTTCAAGCAGCGGCACGTCGAGTTGCAGGGCAAGGCTGATGCCCTCGAGGAGAAGCTAGCCGCAGCGGAGCGGCGCGGGGATGCCGTTGAGGCGGCTCGGGCTACCGCTGAGGCCAAGCTGTCTTCCCTTCATCAGCAGGTTGAAGGTGTTACAGCCCTCATGGAGAAAGCTTCGGATGAGGCGAGCCACCACCGGACGCTACAGCGTGAGCATTCCTTGATGTTCGAGGCCCTCGGGCTCAGGCCCAACCGGGTCCTGAGCGACATCTGCGATGAGAACGTCTCCCGCCCAGACGAAGCCGGCGACGCCGGCTACCTTAGCTTCTTCACCCAGGCCGTGACTCGCCTCGAGGGTGGGGCCGCGAGGGCGTGCCAGCTTGTCATGGAGAAGATCCGCGACCTTCTTGGGCGCGCGTTCTCGCGCGTCTTCAGCCACCTTCTTCGCTCCAACCCCGACTTCGACTTTGATGCCGTGATAGCCCCCGTGCCTGGGGAGATCCAAGGCATCCTAGCGAACTGGGTGAACGATCACGTGGATGCCCTGATCGTGGAACTCGCATCTGCCGATGAAGTGGTTGCGCCCGTGGACGATGAGGGCGGAGCTGCTGAAGATGATGGTGGTAGCAGAGATGATGACGACGACGCTCGTCACTAAGCTCATGTTTCCTTGCCTTCCTGTTAGAACTTTGAATGTGACCCCGCGGGGATGCGAAAGCATTTTTTGGAAGAATTTTTCTTGCGATGTATGAAGTGGTATTTGCACTTCCTGTTGTCGTCCTTCTTTTACATTTCGCGTACTTCCAACCTCAGAGTAGGGGTGACCGTCTTGCCGCGCCTGGTCGTGGTGCCTGATTCAAGGCCCATGAGGGGTCAGGGAATGCGCGCCCGCTGGTTCTCTTGAGAGCGTCTTGCGAGGATCCAGAGAGGTGTGCGCGCGGGCAAGGCCATGGCTGCTGTGGCCTGGGCCCTCAGGGCGCTTTTAGCGCCGGTGTGCGCACCATGCCCAGCCCCCGCTCGCGTGTTGCGGTGGAGTGGACCTCGGGCGCCCGCCATCTTTCAAAAAAAAGAAACCAAGCAAAGGGAAATCAGCTAGAAGGATAAAAAACCAGGAACACACCCCCCTTTTTCTGATAACAACGCAAAAGCTGCGAGTTCATTCCAAGAAATGGCAGATTCGGCTACAAGAGAAGGCAAGGAAAAAAGCCGCGTCCGGCGCCTATGCTAGTCTTCTAGTCTTCCCACCAGCGCGGAGCATGGGGCCTCCACTGGGCGTGGGCATAGCCATTGGGGGGCAGTGTCGTCTGCCAGCGCGGAGCATGCGGCTTCCATTGGGACATGGGCGGGAGCCCCCGTGAGGCTCAGGGGCAGTGCTCAGGAGACTCCGGGGCGTGTACAGCCCCACTCATTATTACGTGAGAGTGTCAAAGCAGAGACTTGAGGGGTGCTTCTTGCCCCTTGGGCGAGATCCCACCCCGCGCATACCCCGGCCATTGTTGGGGCGTCCGAAAACCAGGACAGGACCAAGGGGCAAGGGGCTATGCGGGCAGTGATGAGGTGGCCGCGGGCCCTCGGCCGGGGGAGGGCTCGCCGATGCCTTCCTCGGGGAAGGACCCACTTCCGGACAGCATGCACCACCTCGGCAGTAGCGCCACACTCCTTGTGGCGTGGGGGGAGCCCTCGCATCGGGCCCCTCCACGGCGTGCATGGCACGTCCACGCGTGACCTCCTGGCGCGCCCTGCCAGCCAAGGGCAGGGCCAGCGCCCGGAGGTGCGCCGTCGTGGCATCATTTACCTGCGATCCAAGGTTAGCGTGACATGTTCCAAAGACATTGGTTGTAACCAATGGTCGTTGCTGTCGAAGGTGCCGTCGGGGTGTTGGGCTGGCCCGTGAAGAGCCCCAGTCTCGCGTGGCCTTGGCGGTCCCGCAGTCCATGCCGCCGAAGGGAACGCGCGCAGGCCTCCCCTTTGTTCATATAGCGAACCCATCGGCGGCGGCACGCAGACATCGAGGGCCACCATCCTGGAGCCGGCCCCCAGTCTCTCGGCTCTGCCACCCGCCATCTCTGGGGTCCGGTCATGCTGAACAAAGGGCGGTCCTTCGGTGCGGCCCCTGGAAGGGTCACCTACCCTGGTCATGTTCCGGGAGAACGCATCTTGAGTCCAGCGGGCGGCGTCGCGCGCAAGGTCACCACCGTGGGATCCGCCAAACCCCCTCTGGAAGGGCGAGCAGGCGCAGCGGGAGCGGGCGCGAGCCCCCGACGGCATCCGTGATGTAGGCAGGATACGAAAGGGCTCCGCACCCTCGCAGGCGGCATCGAGCAGCTTGGCGACCCGGCCAAGCAAGGCGTTGTGACTGCCTTTCGCTAGCCGGCATCCTAGCAACTCCCGCGCCACGAGGAGCGCTGCCCGCATGTTTGCCAGCCCCCGGCGGGCATGCAAGGATGATGCAGCATGGTCAGAGGACCGTGCGGCGGCACGGTTGCGGTGCCACGCGGGAGGGGGAGGTGGCAGACCCCGCCGCCGATGGCCGGTGACGCCGTCAGCGTCGCTAACCCCGAGAAGCATGGGGTGATGATGAGCTCCGTGGTCGAGGGGTGCCACTCGGGTGGTGCGAGTGGCCCAACGTTCAGCGCAAGCCCGGGGAGCCTCCGCCATGGGTCCGACGGAGCGAGGGCGGGACGTGATTGACGAAGAGGCCGAGTTTCGACACGCCCCTACCTGGCGTGCCAAATGTCGGATTCAGGGCTCCGCAGACCCAAGAAAGGTTCGAACTCTAGGGCGTGTGCGAAGCACTCAACCTATCCAATCAACCAACCCGTCGCCCTACAGCCTAGCTCGATGGAACGGGGGAAAAGATGAACGCGACAGTTTACCCAGGTTCGGGCCACCTTGCGGTGTAAGACCCTACTCCTGCTTTGTGGTGGATTTCCCTCGGGAGGGGCCAAGGATGAACAAGTACAAGGGATGAACAACCTCGCGAGGTTTGCTTTGGGGTGAGAGTGAGTTGAGAGGTTCCGGCCCCCTCTCTATGGTGGTGGCTAGCCTATACTTATAGTGGCCTTGGTCCTCTTCTCCCAAAATGTAGGCAGAAAGGGATTCCATAGTGGCCAATTCGAAAGGGGACAAGTAGTACATCTTATCCTGACGAAAGGCGGTCTTCACCTGCAAAGCTTCTGGTCATGACACTGTGGTGGGCTCGGCGATGACATCCGTCCTGCCGTCCTGGCGGTCTTGGTCTTGTTGCACTGGAATGGAATCCTTTCCATGATTCCTCGGGAACCCATGCCTGCGCTTGCCTCCTTAGCACCAAAGAGGAAACTGTCTTCTCTGCGCCCGCTGGCGCCCGCCTGGCCTTGGTCGTCATGGCTTGCGTCACTGCAACCTCCACGAGGCATGACGAATGTTGCAGGATAAAATTAGGAAGAAGCACCACCACCACCTTGGCCGTCACCGCCGTTCACCCCGGGCACTGGGAGCACATCGCCGACGTCGCTGCTGCCACCCTCGCCACCGGTGACCTCTGCCGCTGGAGCCTCGGGGTCGAGAACGCAGAGGAACTTCTTCAGCAGCGCGTCCACCTGATCCTTCACGGCCCTCGCGGCAGTGGCGCGGGACTCGGGAGCCACCGGGTGGATCAATGCGTCGAGGTTGAAGGCTGAGTCCTGGAGGTAGAGATGGCTGAAGACGCGCGTCGCAGCCGTGGTGAAGAGTGAGCGGCCCTCTTCCTCCAAAAAGGAGTCCACTTTAGCGGCGGCACCCTTGAGCGCTTCGGCAAGCTTGGGGAAGAGCCCTGCGAGGCCATCTTCAAGGGTCGCCAGTGGCTCTTCGTATCCTCCTCCGCAGATGGAACACAGCACCTCGCGAGACCCGAGTTCGAGGGAGAGGAAGGCCTCGTGTTCCACGGCCGCCTTCTGCTCGGTGACGGCAAGGATCTTCTCTCTGGCCTCTAGCTGGGGTGTCGCCTCGGAGATGTGTCCAGCATGGGATGCCTGAGCCTTGTCCACCTCCGCCTTCAACTTGGCTAGGCGATCCCTCTCCACAGCTTGGTCGGTGATCACCTGGGCCAACTTGGCATCGCGGTCGGCGAGCTTCGCTTCACGGGCCTTGAGGTCCTCCTCCTGCCGCTAGAACCGTTGGGCGTGCGCAGCCTGCTCCTCCTGAAGGGTCTTCAGCTTGGCTTCTGCCTCATCGCAACGCTTCTTGGCGGCTGCTGCGCTGGCCAGCGCTGCATCGCGAGCCCCCATGGCTTCTGTGGCCTCCTTCCTGCTCTCCGCGGCGGCGGTGTCAGCCCGGTCCCAGGCCATCCTAGCGGATGAGTTGGCCTAGAGCCACCCCGAGACCAGCCCTAGGAGTTCTCTCACAAGGCACCAGTCAGCGTCTTGGATGTCGACCCAGAGCTGGCCGAGCATGACGAAGGCTTCCTCTAGGGCCCCGGGCCTGACAAGAGGGCCACAATTTGCCAGCACGAGGGAATGACAGGAAGGCAGCATGGGTACGCCGACCAGCGCCACGGCCGCGGAAGTGGTGGCTTGGATGGCTTGGTGCGCTGGAAGCTCCGAGCCCTCCTCAGGCGCGATGAGGGCAGATGGCCCCGTGGCCTACCGACCATCGGGGCTGGATCCTCCTGAGGCTGCATCGCCACATCCGCGGGGGAGCGCTCCGTCGGGAGGGGACGAGGGATTGCCTCCTCCACCTGCAGGAGCCACCGCGGCAGCATCGGGAGGCGTTCTCATGGCCGGTGACTCCTTCGGCCCTGCGCTCTCCTTCCTCTTCTTCACCATGATGCCCAGCCTGGGCATCAGGAGGGGAGTGCCGTGGGTACAGTGGCAATTTGGGCGCAATCTGAAAACAAGGTGAGATACTTACTCGTCAGGGTCGATCCACGTCCTCTTCTTCTCCTTCTTGGCTGGGGCTGGGACGCCCCTGCTTTTCCTTGGTGCGGTCTGGGTCGTGCTTGGGGGATCAGTGGGGCACTCCTCAGACAGCCTCGACGCGGTGCCACCACTCTATGGGATGGAAGGGTCACCCTGAGGAGCCACAGCTGGCCGGACCCCGTCAGCCCCAGCAGCGGCCGCTTTGTCTTTAGTTCGCGGGCCAGGCAGAAGCGGGACATATGCCTCTCCCGCCTTATCTGTGCTCAGGGAGCCCTCCCGAGCGGACGCAGCTGTGCCTTTCTTCGGGGTCAACCGGCCGGATGCAGGCGGCGTCCAAGGGGAGGGCCTCGGCCTCCTGAGTACCCTGCTGGGGCGCGGGGAGTCCACGGCCTGGGGTTCATCGGTGTCGTCGTCATCCTCGAGCTGGCGGAGAAGCTCGCTCTGCGATAGGGGGATACCTCCGTCACGGCGTCGTCATCCTTGGTCACCTCCGAGTCCTCCATGCCCGCTCCGTCGGCGCTGTCGCCGGACGACATCGGCACCGGGGAGTTGGGGCGCTCGGGTTGCACAAGCCCCAGCTCGTTGAAGACGGGCATGGCAGCGATCAACGCCTCCCCGTTGGCTCGGCGGTACAGTGGGACGTAGGCGTCCGGGAGGTCCCCCGGCTTGCCGTCGAGCAGGATGTTCATGGCCTTGTCAAGCTCCTCGCCTGTTAGGCACTCCGAGCGCAACCTGATGTCGTCCGTCGCGCCCCGGAACCCCACATAGGGCGCGTGTGCGACTGGAGTGGGGCCAGGCGCTGCGTCAGGAACTCCTTTACGAGCATGCCCCCCGTAAGCGCCTCAGCATCCAGGTTCGAGGTCATATTACTCTAGATATGCCCCGCCCTGGAGTCGGAGAGCTTCTCGTGGCTCCACCTCTCGAGCCGTTCAGGCAGCACGGTCGGCAGCTCTAGCCGTTCGTTGAGGCCCTTGGTGTCCATGAAAACCCAGCGGCGCCGGAAGCCTTCCACCTTGTTGCCAGCCTTTAGAAGCACATTGCCCTTATGGACCACGACGAAGGACACGCAGCCGGAGCGCTGTGTCTGGTCATGCATCCGCAGGCAAAAGAAGTGTCGTAGGAGCGGCACGGAGGGCCTCACGCCCACAAAGGCCTCACAGTAGAAGGCAAAAATGGATAGGAGGAGGATGGAGTTGGGCTGCAAGTGCAGGGCCTGTACCTGGTAGTGGTTGAGGACGGTGACGAAGAACTCAAAAAGGGGGGACGAGTCCCACAAAGATGCTGTGGAGGAAGAAGGGATAAACCGACCGCGCCAGATCACGGTCCAGATCACGGTTTCCTTCCACTCATTGTCATCGCTCACCGTTTGCGGGAGAGTGAGGGCGAAGTGCCCTTCCTCGGTGATGGAGGACGCGCTGAGTGCTGGCGCTGGGGAGGAGGAAGAGCTTGCGGCCTGCAACGCGGGCTTCGACTTATTGGGAGCCATCTCCAGAGTCACCAGCGCCGGAGTAGGAGAAGGAAAGGGGAGAAGCGGGCGCGATTGGATCTAGAGAAGCTCTCGACGGAAGGAAGGGGATCTGAGGTAAGGCGAAAGGGAGCAACGATGGCTTAGCGGTGTGCGCCAGTCTTTTGTCAGCCTGGGCAGTTGCCGAGGCAGCGTGGGGGAGCAGAGTCGCCCACGTCCCGTCAAGCGCCACACGTCAGCCTGGCCCGCAGGCGGTTTGGGGCCCGCGACGCTTCGCCCTTGCCCCTTGGCTTCACCTTGAAGCTAGCCCGAGCGCGCCTTGGGCCCGAGGGCTACTGTCGGCGTTTTAGGAACCAGGGTACCCAGACTTGCCTGCCTGCAGCCCATGGCGTGGCTCCTTCGACGGCCTGGTATGGCCTAGCTGCAAGACTACAAAGACAAGACCCTCGCGAGGGCCCCTTAGCCTCGCGAGGCGGATGACACCAAGACCTCCAGAGGAGCGGCCTCCCTAGGCTGCCTCCCGAGGAGCGGAGTTTCCTATGCAAGTGCCCAGCCTCATGAGGCTGTGATGACGTGAGCCATGACGACCAAGGCCAGGCGGGCGACAACGGGCGCAGAGGAGACAGTTTCCCTTTCGGTGCTAAGGGAGCTAGGACAGACGTGGGTTCCCAAGGAGCCCTCCAAAGGTTTCCATTCCAGTGCAACAAGACCAAGACCACGAGATCGGCAGGACGGATGTCATCGCCGAGCCCACTGCCGCGTCACGACCAGAAGCTTTGCAGGAGAATACCACCTTTTGTCAGGATAGGCTATACCTCCTGTCCCCTTTCAAATTGGCTGTTGTGGTATCCCTTCCCGCCTAAGTTTCTAGGGAAAGAGGACCGAGGCCCGTATAAATATAGGTTAGCCACCACCGTTGAAGGGGTCGACTCATTCTCACCCCCGAGCTCTCGCGAGGCAGCTCATCCACTGTACTAGTTCATCCTCAACCTCCTCGTGAGGCCAATCCACCACAGAGTAGGAGTAAGGTTTTACACCGCAAGGTGGCCTGAACCTGGGTAAACTGCCATGTTCATCTTCATCCCTGATCACGCGAATCCAGCTAGGCTAGGCTGTGGGGCAATAGGCTCGAGGCTTGAGAGGTTGAGATCTTTGCACACGCCCCAGAGTTCAAACCTTCTTGGGTCTGCGGAGCCCTGAATCCGACAAAGATCATCCACGAGTTGATTGACATTTTTGGTTTTAATGACCATGCCGTCTACATATGCCTCGACTGTTTTGCCGATTTGGTTTTCCAGGTATGTTTGAATCATGCGTTGGTCCGTGGGTCCCACGTTCTTTAACCCGAAAGGCATCGTGTCAAAGCAGAATAGCCCGTAGGGGGTGATGAACGCGGTTGCGGCTTGGTCGGACTCCTTCATCTTTATCTGGTGATATCCGGAGTATGCATCGAGGAAGCATAGTGAGTCGTGTCCGGCAGTGGCCTCAATGATCTGGTCTATGCGGGGCAAGGGGAAGGGATCTTTGGGGCAGGCCTTGTTTAAGTCCTTGAAGTTGACGTAGAGCCGCCAGGATTTGTCCTTCTTGGGTACCATGACCCGATTTGCTAGCCACTCAGAATGCTTGATTTCGCGGATGAATCCAGCCTCCAATAGCTTTGCCAATTCCTCACCCATAGCCTATCGTTTGGGTTCAGAAAATTGACGTAGTGTCTGTTTGACTGTCTTGAAGCCTTTTATGATGTTCAGACTGTGCTCCGTCAGCCTCTGTGGGATGCCTGGCATATCCGAAGGATGCCAGGCGAATATGTCCCAGTTCTTGCGTAGGAACGCTCGTAGTGCTTTGTTGACTGCGGGGTTCAGCTGTGCTCCAATGGACGCCGTTTTGTTTGGGTCTGTCAGATGTATTTGGAGTTTTACTATCTCGTCAGCCGGTTTGAATGACGTGGACTTTGGCCTTTTACTGAGGACCACGTCGTCCCTATTGACTGTAGTGCGGAGCGCAGTTAATTCTTCGGCTGCGAGGGCCTCAGATAGTGCCTCCAGGGCGAGCGATGCTGTTTTATTTTTAGCTCGGAGGGCTGCATCCAGATCGCTGGCGAGCGAGATCACACCATTGGGCCCTGGCATTTTGAGCTTCATGTAGCCGAAATGTGGTATGGCCTTGAACCTTGCGAATGCCTCACGTCTCAATAGGGCGTGGTATCCGCTATGGAGGGCACAATGTGGAATAACAAGGATTCGGATCTGTAGTTGTCGGGAGTGTCGAACACTACGTCCAAGGTTATGCGTCTGGAAGAGCACGCCTCCCTACCGGGGATAATTCCTTGGAATATGGTATGGCTGTGCTCGATGCGGGATCTGTTAAACTGCATTTTGTCAAGTGTGTCCTCATAAATGAGGTTCAGGCCGCTGCTCCCGTCCATCAGTACTTTAGTTACCATGAAGCCATCGATTATGGGGTCAAGGACTAGTGCGGTGGGCGCATGGGTGGGGCGGGACCTTGGCTCATCCTTCAGATCGAAGGTGATAGGTGTGTCCGCCCATGGCTGTGCGGCCGTCACCTGGTAGACCTGGCCGAGCTCTCGAAGGGCCCTTTTCCTTTGATTGTTTGAAGAGAACGTCTCGTAGACTGTCAGAACATTGTTGTCATGAGGTGGCGTTGCTGATCGTCTACTAGGGCTGTGAGACCAAGGATATTTTCACCACTTTTGGCCACCTGCCTTACCACCCAACAAGCTTGAAGCCTATGAGTCAGATTTGCATTAAGTAGGGCTGAGTGTATGGGGCATGGTTTATCCAACAACTCGTCCAGGACCGTTCTGGGTCTGTTTTTCTTTTTGGCAGGCTCGTGTTCGGGCGGCCGTCGTGCATATGCTCATTTTTCTTGGGCTTTTCTTGGCTGTGCGGTAGGGACTGACTCCATGCGCATTTGCTACGACTTCCAACCACTTTCCATGGCGCAATATTTGCGTACGATGTTTGATAGTTCGACGAAGCTTTGCACGCGGCGACGGGCGAGGGCATTTAGGATTCCTTCGTCCCGGCAGTTGAACCAAAAAGCTTCAATTATTTCTTCGTCGCGGTAGTCCATCATCTTGTTTTTGACCAAGAGAAATCTAGCCCAGTAATGATGGACCGTTTCCTCGGGCTGCTGCTTGACGTACATCAGGCCCCATACATCCAGACTTCCTGCGTCTGGGGAATATTCGGTGTGGGAGGTAGGTGGGAGAATTTTTAGCATTCCCGTCTGTTGTGAGTCCGGAGCGTCGGCAGCGGCAAACCGTGCTTGGGCTATGTCTGGACTTGGTCGCATGGTGTTCGGGCGTACGCCCGTATGTGGCTGGGCCGACTCGAGGTCGGGTCCCGTACCATAGGTTGAGTCCGAGCTCTTCTCTCGCCGGGTGTTTGCCTCCGGGCTAGAGATCCGGGTATATACTGTTTTCAACATCGGAGATCGTGACCCCTCCGCCTCTTCCTTCACGGTAGCGACGAGATGTGTGATCGGTGGGGTGTGGATCTCTCTGTCGTCGGGTTTAAGCTCGATCTTGTTATAGGCCATAGGCCTGCTGACGGAGATTCCCATGGCGAGGAATTGATCCAACAGTTCGTCTACCAAAGAGGTTTCCGTCGGGGCCATGCCTTCTAGGTATTCGGTGAGACGTTCTTCAGATGTTTCAACGAGATTTGGTTTTAAGGCAAAATCCTGGATAGTGTTTGCTCCCTTCATGCCCGCCAAATCCGGGGTCAAGGCGTCGGGCTCGGCGGGTTTTTCCACGGGAATAGCGGATTCGACAGGAGCAGAGCTTTCCCGAGGGCTGGCGCTGGATTCTAAGTTCTAATGGCTGGCCTCGTGATCGAGGATGAGGTTCTCAACTTGGTCCAGACGACTGGTGAGGTCAGCGCATAATGTGATGCTGCCAAACATGAAGATCTAGCTGGGGACAAAGATGTCCCTGGCGCGAGCAGGGCTTCCAACGAATGGTTGGCCCATCGATCCTTTGGCGATCCCCAGCGGAACTCTCAACGAAAGCACCAATGTCGGTGTCAAAACCGGTGGATCTCGGGTAGGGGGTCCCGAGCTGTGGGTCTAGGATCAATGGGGAACAAAGGACGAAGAACATGGTGTTTACCCAGGTTCGGTCCCTCTCTAGGAGGTAAAACCCTACGTCCTGCTTGATTGTATTGATGTGTATGGTATGGTTACAGAGTCGATCTATCTCGAGATCTAGCGAGCTAAACCCTAGGTTGATGGTGTATTGGATGTTTCTCTAACCCTAAAGACTAAAGCCCTCCAGTTTATATAGACACCAGTAGGGTTAGGGTTCACATGGTCGGTTACAATAAAGGAAAGATCACGCTAAATCTTAACTTGGAGGGCACACCACGGCTTCGAAGATCTTCTATCCGGTCATGGGTCCACGTCCTAGCTTGGCTCCATAGTAGCTCATCAGTCCAGCCTATAAGCAATGGGCCGGTGGCCCGAGGACCCCTTAATCCAGGACTCTCTCAGCTATCGACTCCGGGAGTGCACCGGAAGTAGACGAGTCAGTGTAGATCGTACTTGGAGTCCCTCGAACGTTGATGACGATCCCGTGAACCACCCTCAAATGATCCCTCGAACGGAAGACCGAAAGCATGACCTCTCTACTTGGTTACAAGCGCATGGTCTTCACGATCCAGTAGCACTTCATCGTCCAGAGCTAATCATTGCCGGAGAATTAAAGGGAGGAGATTAGAACCACACGGGGATTCTAATTATGAGGATTAGAGGTGGCTAGGGCAAGCTCTAATTAGTCAACTAGGACCAACAACGACTAGATCAACTAGAGGAGGCTTCAAAACTTGTGTTTTTGGGGCTAGCCCTGCTCCTCTATTTATATGTTGAATTCTGGGGTCGTAACTTGGGGAGAGGGCCTCACCAAGATTGGTTTGGAATGCAAGGAAGAGTCCTTCTCGGATTCCAACACCAGACGCCACGGTCCTCGTCGTCTAGCCCAGATGCCATGGTCCTCGGCGTCTGGCCCAGGGCCATACGCCTGGGTCCCTGGCGTCTGGTCCCTGACCTCCGCAAAACTTCCTTTTGCGCCGACCTAAAACCCCTTGGGCCTTACCCCTTAGCCTAGCCAAAGTGTCCTCGCACCAGAACATTTCTGGAAACATCCAAAACCCTTCTGGTGGCCCCGAAACACTTCTAGAACCTCTCAGAACTATTCCGGATATTAATGAAACAATTCCACAAATATATTCTCATCACTCCCATCCCACTAACACTCAGTAGATCGTGATTACCTTATGCTTGTGACCCCGTAGGTTCGGTAAACCATAGACATGAACGAAACCCCTTCGTTCAATGACCGAGAGCAGAACCGTGGACATCCATATCGGTCCCTATGATTACACGAATGATATTCGAGTGAAACTTTGGTTATCATGTGATGTTCCCTTTGCTTCACGATACTTTACACAACCCGGTGTGCATCGGTATCCTCCAGAGTCATCACCATGCTCACTATACCATTGCTCCCGTTAGCAATTTTGTTCTTCTTTCTCGTTGACCTGTTCCGGCATCCCCGTGACATAGTCACCTATGTCTGGGCAGACAATGATGGATGCCCTCACACCGAGAGGGCCCTAAGAATATCTCTCCATCGTCGAAGGAGAAAATCCCACTTTCAAGTTGTCCGGTCACTTGTCAAACTTTCTGGTGTGCCTGAAAGTTGTCGTTATGATCACCATGTTACAGATGATGTTTGAGGAACTAAAACACATGCTCACACTCCGTGTTATAACAGATGATTTTAGACGATATAATCACATAGTATAATAGACAAGTATTTGGTCGATTCAATATGATCGTTCTTCTAACGTCATACCCTCAATGTTGTTTGAGGACTATCGTTACACTTAATGATATCCTAAGATCCAGAAAGCATGAGCACCAACAACACTTGAGCCGGTCTTAGAGGCAAGACCCGGAACCTATTTTATTCTGTTTATCATTCCACATGTGCATATGAGTTTTCCACTGAATCACATATTCTAGGATCATAGCAGTTTAGCATGGAATATAAACTCTTAACTATGAATATGGAAATATAATAGTATAATATTATTACCTCTAGGGCATATTTCCAACACCATCATCCCCACCTCTTCGGGGAAATCCCAACGCAGCTCACAAGTAGCAGGAAGAATTTCTGGCGCCGTTGCCGGGGAGACATCAACAACATCTATCAAGTACCTACGCATAAACTTTCATCTCCTTGCATTTACTTTATTTGTCATTTGCCTCTCGTTTTCATCTCCCTCACTTCTAAAAAGTTTTTACAAAAATACAAAAATATTTTCTCGCTTAGCATAACTATCCCTCCTTTGTCACAAGACTTTGAAGTTCTATACTACAAAGAGAAACAAGGAGAAAATTTGAAAGATGCTTGGTATAGTTTAATGGAATCTTACTGCGTTTGCACTACAAAAGGGGATGTAAAAATTTTGCTTCGTAATTTTTACATTGGATTAACCATGCCCCATAGACAACTCTTAGATTTTGCCACAAAGGGTAATTTTAGTGAATGTATTTGTTCTTACTCAAGAGGTATTTGTTCTCACTCAAGAGGGAATTCAAATATTAGACAAATTGGGTGAGATGCATAAAAAAATTAGTTGAATTACAAAAATCTCTTGAACCTCTTAAAAATATTAGTGGAAACCTCAATCGCACGAACACTTGGATCACCCTTTGCAACAAGCGGTTGGATATTTTGGATACTAAAATTGCTTCTCTTTCACAGAATAATGGGAAACGTAAAGAACCTCCTGGATTTGAGAAAACCCCTACAAAGATTAATAAATCCAAACACGACAATACTTGAAACTATGCCTTATGCCTAGCTAGGGGCGTAAAACAATAGCGCTTGTTGGGAGGCAACCCAATAGTTATCTTTTAGTTTTTTGTTTTCCATGCGGTTTTTCAATAAATATACAATTATTCTACTATTATGATTGTGTTGTGTTTTAATTAGTGTTTGTGCCAAGTAAACCCTTTAGGATGGTTTGGGTGATAGTTGATTTGATTCTATTAAAAAACAGAAACTTTTATGCCCAGTTCTTGAATTTTGTAAATTCACAGAAACATGTTTTTGCTATGAATTTTTTACACAATATTGATGTACAAATTTCCCACGTTGTCCTAATGTTTCAGAATTTTTGGAGTTACAGAAGTGTGGTCAAAGTTTAGATTACTACAGACTGTTCTGTTTTTGACAGATTCTACTTTCGTTGCATTGTGTGCTTATTTTGATGAATCTATGGATTGTATCGGGGGGTATAAGCCATGGTAAAGTTAGAATATAGTAGGCATAATGCAATAACAAAATATGAATGAGTTTGCAACAGCACTTAAAGTGGTGATTTGCTTTATTATACTAATGGATCTCACAAAGATTTTATTAAGTTTCGTGTGATTGAAGTTTTGGGTGAGATCACGATGGATGAAGGAATAAGGAGTGGCAAGAGCTTAAGCTTTGGGATGCCCGAGGCACCCCAAGGTAATATTCATGGACTCCCAAGCAACTAAGCTTGGGGATGCCCCGAAAGGCATCCCCTCTTTCTTCTAACGACCATCGGTAATTTTACTTGGAGCTATATTTTTATTTGTCACATATCATGAGCTTTGCTTGGAGTGTCTTGCATTATATGAGTCTTTGCTTTGTTTGCTATTTAGTTTGTCACAGTCATCCTTGCTGAACACACTTGTTGAGAGAGCCACACGCATATCATGATTTGGTAGAATACTCTATGTGCTTCACTTAAATCTTTTGAGCACGGCGGTGGTTATATTTTAAAGAAATAAACTCTCTTGCTTCACTTATATTATTTTGAGAGTTGAATTTTTTTAAATAAAATATGCTCTCATGCTTCACTTATATTATTTTGAGAGTTGAATTTTTTTAAAGAAATATTTATGCTCTCGTGCTTCACTTAGATCTTTTTGAGAGTTAAGAATAGTACTGATAATTTGCACGAGATATGAATTTGGTCCCAAATTGATAGATATCCAAGGGGGATATAATAAAAACTTTCATGAAGATCATTGGATATTATAAACTTGATTCCTCGCAATAGTTTTGCCATATGGAGATAGTGATATGTGAGTCATGTTGGTGAGTAATTATGCTTTAGTAAGAATATTGGTGTTAAGGTTGGTGATTACCTATGCATGCACGTAAAGTCAATAATTATGCAATGAAATTATATCCTACTTGTGGTGCATTATTCAATGCTAATTATGTTCAATGCACGTTTATGACCGTTTTTGTTTTTTGGTTGGTTGCTTCTCAATCTATTTGCTAGCCTTCACTTGTACTAAGCGGGAATTCTGCTTGTGCATCCAACTCCTTAAACCCAAAGTTGTGCCAAATGAGTCCACCATACCTACCAATATGCGGTATTTCCATTCTGTTCCAAGTAAAGTTGTATGTGCCAACTCTAATTTTCAAAATGAATTTTTGTTTTGTGTGCCCATACCGCTTATGAAGTGGCAGGGGGTGCCCAATATTTTTCATGCTAGGTATTTTATTCTCATGATGAGTGTTTATTCACTTGTCATTGCACGAGAGTGTGGCCGATAATAGGGATGCCCGGTCCTGAAATGAAAAAAAAATACTATGATAATAAATTCCTTGGAAAGTGTTGGTATGGAAGGCACCCGTGGATATGGCTAGCCATGGATTGTGAAAGAATGGTGGAAAGGAAATAAACTATACTTTTTGTTTGGGAACCGCCTATAGTTTGTCTAGCATGGAAGATATTGGGAATTCTCGGTAGGTTTCATTGACAGGAAAAGCATGCCTCTCAAAATAATTTTATCTCTCAATTTAAGCTATGAGCTCTGGCACCTCTACAAATCTCTGCTTCCCTCTGCGAAGGGCCTGTCTATTTACTTTTATGCAATTTTTATTTTATTGAGTCTCCATGTTCTCTTATAAAGCACCAACTAGGGAACACTATTGTCATGCTTGTGTATTGGATATAGTTAATATTTGAGTGTGTTTCATGAATGGATCAATGATTGAGCATAACTAGAGGCTGGGGCACCACCTGAGCGGCCTGTGCGCTCTTATCTTGTCTCACGCACATTCAACTACCGTGTTTAGTCTTGAATCTCACTCATGTAATGAGGATATGTACCATACAGATACTATTAGTACCACATCGATCAAACATATATATAATATATTATTTGAGTTCAAAACCATCATACGCAGTGACACATCTAACGAGGATATGTACTTCTCACCCATGGATCATAAACGGGTAATACGATGCATTACATTTAATCCAAAAACAAAGATAAGCTAACATTAAGTGCTGCCACGGCCAAGGAACCAAATAAACAGAACACCTTTCAGAGTTCTCTAGAGACTTGGCATCAGCCATTTCAACATCAGAATTAACATGATGCCTTTCATCGGAATTCTCTTGATCTTCATCTTGATGTACCCAACACAAATTCAACTTGGCCAATATATGATGACTGCTAGCATACTACTTCTGATAAAAAAAACCACAACTACAGCCAATAAGCATTAGTGATCACATCTAAAACCAACACCAAGATACCAACATTTTTTCCACACAAGCAGTATGTTATTTTGGCCTCTTTGAAATGCTAATGCAAACCAGGTGATTTCAATTCTATACAAATTGAACGCTTACAGAAAATAAGAATGTCATTATGCCACACAGCTGCTTGGAGATGAAAAATTAATTGTTCTCCTTGCATCTGATTTTCAAATTGGGACAATTACATTTGAGCCCTTAGTTGTGTCACACCCGTTTGATTTACCCCTAAATTCAAAAAACCCTCATTTTTGTCCAAGCTCGTTCGATCCACTTATGCTTTTGCCCTTTGACCGTTTGACCGACACTTTGAAAACTTCATAACGAATTCATACTAACTCCAAAAAAAATGCAAATAAGATATCAAAATGTTCAGAACAACATCACCTATATGTGCATGCCATTTGCGTTCATGAAAAAAGTGTTGAAAAGCCCCCATCTTAGTTTGAGCTCATATGATCTCAGCATGAAGAGTAAAATAAAAAAATGATAAAAAAATTCAAAAAATTCTGAATTTTTTTTCTGGCAAACATTGACAAATGTTTTCAGCGCTTGGAAGTTTCATAAGGTAATGACATAGGTGGAAGTCGTGGCAAAAAAAACAAAATCAGCACTCCAGAATGCTTTTGTTTTGGAGACTCAATTTAGTCTTTTTGCCACGACTTCCACGAATGCCATTTTTCATGATGAAACTTTATAATCACTCAAAACATTTGTTAATGTTTGCCAAAAAATTCATAGTTTTTGAATTTATTATCATTTATTTTGGATTTTACTGGTCATGCTGTGATCATATGAGCTCAAACTGAGATGGGGACTTTCCAAAACTTTTTTTATGAATGCAAATGGCATGCACATATAGGTTATGTTTTTTTGAACATTTTGGTATCTTATTTGTATTTTTTGGAGTTAGTATGAATGAGAAAGCTAATTTCCAGTCATCTGGTATTTAGCAAATAGATCTGAACGCTCTTTTCACCTTTTTTTCGCGTGCTCCCGCACGTTATGGGAGCAGTTTCCTTTTTTTTCGTAACCGCCGTTCCCTCATGATTACTTTGCTGCATGTAATTCCATTGCAGTTTAATTGATTTTCACGCAAAAAATGTTGAAGCTGGGAGTTTAACCTGTCACCTATGTGTTACTGCTTCTCAACTTAGCAACCATTTAAGCTAGCTATGTTTTGTGATTAGAAACAGTATAGTTTAGTTTTTTACCCTTCGCATGTCCAGCGAGAAAATAAAAAATCTAGTGTAAATGTGTGGTGCATTAATCACCTCAACCTTAGTAGCTTTTCGTGTATACTTGTGTGAACACTACAGTTTTTAATACAGAAAAACTAACACATACTACTAGTATAAAAGCTATTCATCATACGAGTTTGCTTAGATGAACCAAACAACAAAAACTAAACAACCAAATGATTTTGTTGTTATTTTTATAACCGAGACTTTGTATGAACCGGGTTATTTCTATATGAACATTTTATAACCAAATGATTTTATTATTATTTTGCATCAGGTCCGAACGCATCCAGCGCCGTGAGATGCGGATTGTGGGGTCACGGGAACATTAGAAAAAGTCATAGATGTGGGGAGACAGATGTGGCAGATACGGACGTTGACTCCCTTATGTTTCTTCCCCATCCTCATGACGCGTTCTCTCCAGCCGCCATGCCCAACCAAATCAATTCACCGTCGTATTTCCTCCACCACTGAGGCCGTCGTCCCGGACCACGACGGCCTGGCGTCAGCCACCGTCCTACCCAACCGCGGAGGTAGTCGTCCCCGACCACGGCGCATCGTTGTCGGCCGCCATCCCTAACCACACAAGCCATGGTCCTCATACCTAATCATGGAGGCCTTCATCCCTCACCATGATACATCGTTGTTGGTCGCCGTACTAACCAACCGCGGAGGCCTCCACCATCGTCCCCGACCATCACGCGTCGCCGACGGCCGCTGTCACCAACCACACGTGCTGCCATTACCAAGCACACAAGTTCCTAATATGGTTTTTTCTTTGTGAAAATTTTGAAAGATTTTGTGTGTCCACTAAAGGATGCCATGACTGAATGAGATGAGCACCACTTTTATAGAACACCATGAAGGACATGAGGTGGGGCTTTGTTTACTAGGTCAAAATGGAGTCATTGGTCGAGACTTGTTATGTGTGGTTAGTTGCTAGAGCTACTGATGATGGGCCAGCTTGAACATGCACTTTTGGGATCGACTTTTGATAGTATGAGAAATTCGACAATGATTTTACCTGGGAAAACTTCTTTGTAAACTAGATAACACCCCGCGCGTTGCTGCGGGAAATTAGTATAGCAAGTTCTGAAACTATATAAGGCGTATTCCTAAAGGACAAATAAGATATGAGAATGAAATGAATTTTACCGCTCAAGTGGGATGCTTGTGAGCTCACGCAAACCACAATTTCAAAATGATATATCCATATTGTTTCATTCTCGCAAATTACAAAAAGCTTGTCAACCAATGAAACAATTGTAGTAATTAAGGCATTCATTCTTCAAAGTACCATCACAAAGTTCCAACAATAATTAGTTGTGTGGTATGGTTTATGGATGATAATGCACTTTGTGGACCAAAACTCCTTGGCCATGCAAGCACATTTACAACACAGGCAACTTAGTACATGAACGTAAGAACAATATGACATGGTAATGTTATTGTGAAGAAGATATTTGTAGAACTAAGACCGGACATAAGACACTTGGTAGTGCATCAATATATTCAGCGCTAGGGAAACACTTTTGAAATCACACACTTCTCGGATGTATGGATCAAACTTATGAAAACAATCTGCACATAGAAGTATAAAACAAAGATTTTCCCTACAAAATCAGCTATTATATGAATAATGAACTATGACAGAACTTGTTGTTCTATATATAATGCCAAGGATTATGAAGATATCAATAAATCTTACCTATGAAGAAGAGACAGCGGATATGATTCTTACCACAAATACCTGGGAGTTCTTAAGATAAATATGGATCATAAACTTCCTGAATTCCACTTAGGATACCTTTTTTTTCAAAATTGCAAATAATGGCATGCCATATGAACTAATGAATTTGTTATTGATGACTGCATCAAAGTATCAAATACATATTCAGTTGGTAGTGGAGCATGAAGATTACCTATATTTATTTTCAATCACAACCTGGCACCATTTTCGTCAAAGACCTTGCTGATATAGATTAAAACATCTGTAGAAAGAAATATTAGACAGATTACGGGTTTTAATTAGCAAGCCAATGCAGCCCAAGATGGTCTGGTACTTGCCCCGCAAATAAAAGGTAAATCATAAGTTCAAAGCTTTTCCCAAGAATATCAGTTGAACGTATCTAAATCAATTGCAGCAACACTTATCACTGAAGAAATTTATGGGGAATTGAGTGGGAGGGAGAGAACAGAGAAGGGTAAGATCAGGAGGCTCATATATATCAGATATTTGTCCCATGTATGAGACGGGAAGATAGGAACCTGGAAGACGAGAACCTGACCATCATTACATGATTTTGGATCAAAGGCGCGCGATGCCGCTCCACTGTTTGAAGGGGCAGGGGAAGTTTCATCTGGGTAGCAGGGCGGCTGTGGAGGTTGGTCTCGAGGAGGCAGAGTCGTCGTGATGGCCGAGGTCCCATGCGTGTTCTACAACTCTCGGTGGTGGATCCGTGGAGGGCGACGTGCTACGCGCCTGAAGCAACCGGCGATCGGGAGGTTCAACCCTTGTTGTCCGGAGGCGGCGGTGTGAGGACTGAGGAGCGCTGGGTTGCATGGCACCGTCCGGCGGTGGCTGATGGTGTCGCTCGTTTTGCGGGGATACATATGGAAGGCATGAAGAGTAATGTGAAGAGATGGAACGATGGGATTCTCATCGGTTATGAAGATGGAAGAGGCCCACTGGTGTTAATTACTAGAGTTGAATCACAGGATTTGGTAAAAAAAATGAAATCAGTGCTGCCATAATTAAATGGATCAATCTCCCACGTCCTGCGTAGGCAGAAAGGAATCTCACGCAACAACTACTCCATGCCTTGGTCTTTAGTGGTTTTGCATGCTTGCTTGAATTAATGCCAAATGCTAAGTTGGTCTTTTTCCATCGCTAGTGTTGCCAAGTGAATGCTGACGTGGGATGAAGCTGATGTGGACAGTGTGCATGTTAAGAGAATTGGTAGTAGTGGGGTTCAACTTCTTAAGAATGTAAGATATGATGGTAATAGACACACAACAGACCTGATAACTTAGATACAAATACCGCGGTAACTTTGACCGCAAGGGGGAGTTGATGGAAAACATGCTGGCAATAACTTTTGTGTAAAATAACACAGTAATATACGTACCACAAACCTGATAACTTAGCTACAAACACTGTGGTAACTTTTTACCTAGGGAAAAAAGTTGTCCTGATAACTACTGTATAAATAGGATGGTAATAAACACACTACAAACCTGATAACTTAGGTACAAATTCCGTGATAACTTTGTGGGGGGGGGGGGGGGGGGGAGTAGTTGAAAACATACCAACCGGTAACTTTTGTTGAAAACATACCCCCATACCTCGGTTGCTTCTGTGTAAATAACATGGTAATATATGAACCCCGAAGCTGATAACTCACGTACAAACACCCATGGTAACTTTTGACCCAGCAAAAAAGTTGTTGAAAACATACCTCCAATAACTTCCATGTAAATAGCTTGGTAACCTACCCACCACATAGTTGATAACTCACATACAAACGTCGTGTTTACTTTTTTTAATCGGGTGAAAAAGTTGTGGGAAACATACCCCCGATAACTTCTGCCTTAATATCATGATAATATACACACGACAGGTGTGGTAACTTTGTGACGCCCCCGACTCAATCGTACACTAATCATACACGCAAACGTGTACGATCAAGATCAGGGACTCACTGGAAGATATCACAACACAACTCTAAAAATAAATAAGTCATACAAGCATCATAATACAAGCCAGGGGCCTCGAGGGCTCGAATACAAGTGCTCGATCATAGACGAGTCAGCGGAAGCAACAATATCTGAGTACAGACATAAGTTAAACAAGGTGCCATAAGATGGCTAGCACAAACTGGGATATAGATCAAAGAGGCGCAGGCCTCCTGCCTGGGATCATACTAAACTACTCCTGGTCGTCGTCGTCGGCCTGCACGTAGTAGTAGGCACCCTCGGTGTAGTAGGGGTCGTCGTCGACGGTGGCGTCTGGCTCCTAAACTCCAGCATCTGGTTGTAACAACCAGAAAGAAAAGAAAGGGGGAAAAAAGGGGGGAGCAAAGCAACCGTGAGTACTCATCCAAAGTACTCGCAAGCAAGGACCTACACTACATATGCATCGGTATATGTGTAAAGGGCCATATCAGTGGACTGAACTGCAGAAAGCCAGAATAAGAGGGGGTGATATCTAATCCTGTCAAAGACTACGCTTCTGGCAACCTCCATCTTGCAGCATGTAGAAGAGAGTAGATGGTAAGTTCACCAAGTAGCATCGCATAGCATAATTCCTACCCGACGATCCTCTCCTCGTCACCCTGTGAGAGAGCGATCACCGGGTTGTATCTAGTACTTGAAAGGGTGTGTTTTATTAAGTATCCGGTTCTAGTTGTCATAAGGTCGAGGTACAACTCCGGGTCGTCCTTTTACCGAGGGACACGGCTATTCGAATAGATAAACTTCCCTGCAGGGGTGCACCACATTACCCAACACGCTCGATCCCTCTGGCCGGGCACACTTTCCTGGGTCATACCCGGCCTCGGAAGATCAACACGTCGCAGCCCTACCTAGGCCTAACAGAGAGGTCAGCACGCCGGTCTAAATCCTATGCGCGCAGGGGTCTGGGCCCGTCGCCCATTGCACACCTGCACGTTGCGTGGGCGGCCGGAGAGCAGACCTAGCAACCTCCATTACAAAGGAAGTTGCGTTACGCGGTCCAACCCGGCGCGCGCCGCTGAGTCGCTGACGTCTAGGAGGCTTCGGCTGATACCACGACGTCGAGTACCCATAACTGTTCCCGCATGGTGGTTAGCGTGTATAGGCTCATAGCTAGACTCAGATCAAATACCCAATCTCGTTAAGCGTGTTAATTTGAAGTAACCACGGACGCTGACCAGGGCCAGGCCCACCTGTCTCCTAGGTGGTCACAATCTGCCCTGTCGCTCCGCCCCAAAGTAACACTCGGGGGCCGTCGGAAACCTAGGCCCACCTCTACCTAGATGAAACCACCTGCCCCTTCAGCCCCCATCTCCGAACAGTAACATAAGTATGTAATAATATATAATATAAACCCGTGATCACCTCCCGAAGTGCTCACGGCCCAGTAGTATAGCATGGCAGATGGACAAGAGTGTAGGGCCACTGATGTAATTCTAGCAACCTATACTAAGCATTTAGGATTGCAGGTAAGGTATCAACAGTAGTAGCAATGACAGGCTATGCAGTAGAATAGGATTAACCGAAAGCAGTAACATGCTACACTACTCTAATGCAAGCAGTAGAGAGAAGGAATAGGCGATATCGGGTTGATCAAGGGGGGGCTTGCCTGGAAGCTGTGTCGAGAGAGAAGGGTCGTCGACGTAGTAGTCGTTCACGGCAGCGTCGTCAGCGGTCTCAGCGTCTATCGAGAGAGAAGGAGGGGGGAGGAAACAGTAAATACAAAGCAAACAATGCTACACAAAGTATGAATTGACAACATGCAGTGCCGGGGTGTTGTACTGCCTAACTAAATGATTTAGTTAATTTAGGAATTTATTTGGATTTATTTAATTAAAGTTGGGCACTATTCATTTACTGAAACCGGTCTAAAAGTTCAATGTTCTTATAGCTGCGGGCGTCTGACGGGAATACGTAGGGCGTATCCGGGTTCGTATCGGAATTCTGAGCAAGTTTCATGTATAAAGTATTTTCATCGGAGTTACGGTTTATTTAATATGATTTTCTAAATTTTTATTAATTTCTAGAATTTATTTAATTATTTAAATCAACATTATCCGAAACAGTGCTGCGATGAGATCAGCATGACATCATGCTGACGTCAGCAGGCGTCCTGACAGGGTGGGTCCCACGTGTCATAGACTGTTAGATTAATTAGGATTAACTAATTAGATTACTGTTTAATTAACACTAATTAGTTAATTAAATTAACCTAATCAGGATTAATTAACTAATTAATTATTTTAATTATTTTTATTTTTATTTTTATTTTCTTTTTATAAAAACGTTCTGGGGTGGGCCCCCACTGTCATAGGCCCTGGGGGCCTTAGCGGGTTTGGGCGCTCGGGTGCGGGTGCCACCCGAGCGGGCGCTGGGCAGCGGGCGCCGCAGTGGGCGAGCGCCAATCGGGGCTGACCCGAGGCGACGGGGCGGGCGCGTGGTCGGCGGCGCGGCGACGCGGGCGCGTGCGCGCGGCGACGGGCAGGGGCGAGCGCGAGCAGCGGCAGCAGTGCGGCAGCGCGCGGTGGCGCGAGCGGCGGACGAGCGCGCGCGCGTGCGGCTCGGGAGGGACGAGCGCAGCGAGCGGCTGGAGCGGGCGAGGTGCGGGCGCGGTGCGGGGCCGAGCGTGGGCGCGAGGCAGCGCGCGAGCGGCAGCGGCGAGGCGGGGCCAGCGGGTGCGGGGCGACGGCGGCGACAGAGAGAGAGGGAGGGCGTGGCCCTCACCGCGGATGCAGGGTCGGGGCAATGGGCTCGAGGAGGCGGCCGGGGATGACGGCGACGGGGTCCGGCGAGGCGTCGGCGACGAGGCGGAGACGGGGCGCGGTCGGGCACGTCGGGGCGCGGTCGGCGCAGTCGGGGCGAGCGCACGGGCACGGTCGTCGGCGAGGGGGACCAGCGGCATCGGCGCTGGCGAGGTGGAGGCGGTGACGGGGCGGCGGCGTCGAGCGGCGTCGGCGACAGGGGCGAGGCGGCGGCCGCTGCGAGCCCCGATTCGATCTGGATCGGGGGAGGGGGAAAGAGGAGCGAGGAGGGGTGAGTGGGGTGGCGTGGGGCTAGGGTTTCGGCCGCCCAAGGGATAAGGGGGGTGGGGTGGGCCGGTCGGGCCAGCTGGGCTGGGGCCCAGTTGGGCCGGGGGGAGGGGGTCCTTTTCTCTTTTCTTTTATTTATTTTCTTTTCTCAGTTTAGTAAATAGCTAGGCCTCAAAATGGTTTTTGTAAAACATAACAAATGTTCCAATAAATACTAGGCATTACCTAACACTACCAAAAATTAGTTTGGAGACAATTGGAGCTCTCACAAATTTTACAATAATTAATATGCATTAATCCTAGCTGTTTTAATCATGTTAGTGCCACCTAATCATTTTATTATTTGTTGGTTTCAATTTTAGACTAGCCTCTGCAATATTTGTTATTTACTGAGCATTTTAGTTTTTATGTTGGACAACTTTTATATTTCACTTTCATTTAAGTTTGAATTTGAGTTAGGAGTTGAAATGCAATATGATGCTAATGATGATTATGCACTGTTAAACATGCTGACATGGCATTAACCTAGGGTGATCACTGTAGTTAATGACAGGGGGTGTTACAATTCTCCTCATCTAACAAGAATTCTCGTCCTGAGAATTAAGAGGAAGACTGAAAGAAAGTGGGGTATTCTTCACGAAGACGATCCTCGCGTTTCCAAGTGGCCTCATCTTCAGAATGATTTGACCACTGAACCTTGAGGAACTTGATTGCCTTCTGACGTGTGCGACGTTCAGCTTGGTCGAGAATGTGGACCGGATGCTCTTTATAGGAGAGGTCCTGTTGCAATTCGAGCACTTCATGATCCACTGCTCGGATTGGGTCCTTGAAGCAGCGGCGGAGTTGTGACACGTGGAACACATCGTGAACCCGAGAAAGGTTTGGCGGAAGCTCCAGTTGATATGCCACTTTTCCACGCTTTTCGAGAATAGTGAACGGACCAATATAGCGAGGAGCTAGCTTGCCCTTGATCCCGAAGCGGTGAGCACCCTTCATTGGTGTAACTCGAAGATAAGCCTTTTCGCCAGGTTGATAGACCATGTCTTTATGATGACGGTCATACTGACTCTTCTGACGTGACTGGGCAGTCTTGAGATTCTCACGAATGATGCGGACTTGTTCTTCGGCGTGTTGGATAATATCCGGACCGAAAAGTGGACGTTCCCTAGTTTCTGACCAGTTCAGAGGGGTTCGGCACTTTCGTCCATATAACACTTCGAAGGGGGCCATCTTCAGACTAGCTTGATAGCTATTATTATAAGAGAACTCCGCATATGGGAGAGATTCCTCCCATTTCTTGCCGAAGGAGATAACACAAGCTCGAAGCATGTCTTCGAGAACTTGGTTGACACGTTCCACTTGCCCTTGCGACTGAGGATGAAATGCAGTACTGAATGGCAGATGAGTACCCATAGCTTCTTGGAAACTTGCCCAGAATTTTGAAGTGAATAAGCTGCCACAGTCCGAACTGATTACCAGTGGAATACCATGCAGTGAAACAATTCTGGACATGTAGAGAGTTGCAAGCTGACTAGCTGTGATCGTTTCTTTGACCGCCAGAAAATGTGCAACTTTAGAGAGTCGATCAATGATGACAAGGATAGCATCATTACCTTTCTGTGATTTGGGAAAACCAATGACGAAGTCCATTTCAACATGGTCCCATTTCCATTCAGGAATAGAGATAGGTTGCAGAGTTCCAGCAGGCCTTTGATGTTCTGCTTTGATTCGACAACAAACGCCACATTCAGCAACATAACGAGCAATGTCTTGCTTCATATTAGACCACCAGAATTTTCGACGGACATCTTGGTACATCTTGGTGCTACCGGGATGAATAGACAGAGGCGTTTCATGAGCTTCTTTCATAACCTTCTGAGTCATATCCAGGTTGTCTTCCGTAGGGACCACTATTCGACCTTTAAAGAACAAGGTGTCATCATCTTCAAGGGTGAAGCACGAGGGCCTTCCTGCCGCGATGTAGCGCTTAATCTTGTGGGCTTGAGAGTCATACTTCTGCAGTGTCTTGATGCTGCCCAAGAGATCTGGTTCGACAGCCAGGGTATTAAGGGAACCCTGGGGAACAACACGGAGGTTCATCTTGCGGAACTCTGGAGGAGGGGGAGCGAGTGCTCCAGGAGGAACAATATGGAGGTTCAGCTTTCTAAATTCCTCAACAAGCGAGGTTTGAACTTTGTGAACCTGGAGGTGGTTGCAATATGACTTACGGCTCAAGGCATCAGCCATTACATTAGCCTTGCCTGGTGTATAGGAAATACCCAAGTCAAAGTCTGCAACAGTCTCCATCCATCTCTGCTGACGGAGGTTCAGGTCTGGCTGAGTAAACAGATACTTTAGACTTTGGTGGTCGGTGAAGATCTCGCAATGATTACCGAGAAGGTAATGTCGCCACTGTTTCCGTGCATGTATGATAGCAGCAAGCTCGAGGTCGTGAACTGGGTAGTTCTCTTCGTGAGGGCGCAATTGACGGGATGCATAGGCAATCACTTTGCGCTCTTGCATTAGGACACAGCCTAATCCTTGACGGGAAGCGTCGCAGTAAATGACGAAGTCCATCTTAGTATCAGGTGGAGCAAGCACTGGGGCAGAAGTCAACTTGTCCTTGAGTGCCTGGAAACTTTCCTGACATTTGTCAGTCCATTGGTACTTGACGCCCTTATGCAATAGGTTAGTTAGAGGCCTGGCGATCTTGGAGAAGTTCTCGATGAATCGACGGCAATAGCTGGCGAGACCGAGAAAACTCCTGACTTGCTTGACGTTCTTCGGAGGAGTCCAATCGAGAATAGCCTGAACCCGCTCGGGGTTGACGGCAATACCATCCTTGGAGATGACATGCCCAAGATAAGTTACTTCGGGAAGCCAGAATTCACACTTGGAATACTTAGCATAGAGTTGATGCTCTCGAAGCTTCTCTAGGACAAGACGAAGATGTTCAGCATGCTCTTCTTTATTCTTGGAGTACACGAGGATATCATCCAGATAAGCCACTACGAACTTGTCGAGGTATTCCATGAAGATATAGTTCATCAAACGAGAAAAGGTGGCTGGAGCATTGGTTAAGCCGAATGACATGACAGTGTACTCATATGAACCATATCGAGTCACGAATGCGGTCTTTGGGATATCCTCTTCACGAACACGGATCTGGTGGTATCCCAACCTTAAGTCAAGTTTGGAGAACACTGATGAGCCAGCTAGTTGATCATACAGATCATTGATCCGAGGAAGAGGATATTTGTTCTGAACGGTAGCTTGGTTAATAGGACGGTAGTCTTGGACCAATCGGTTTGTCCCATCCTTCTTCTTGACAAAGAGGGAAGGTGCTCCCCAAGGAGAGCAACTGGGGCGAATGAAACCACTGCGAAGAGATGTGTCGATTTCCTCCTTAAGCGCAATGAGTTCATGTGGCGGCATCTTGTAAGGTCGTTTGGCTATAGGGGTGGTGCCTGGTTTCAAGTCGATGATGAATTCGACAGCTCTAGCAGGGGGAATCCCTGGAAGTTCTTCAGGAAAGACGTCTTGGAATTCACGAACAACGGGAATGTTTTCAATGCCCTCGAGTGGTGCAGCGTTCAATGCGTTGAACGCATAAAGCCTTGCCTCGGCATTCTGAACCAGACGAGCGTTGTAGCTTATTATTTCATCGGAAGGGTGTAGCAGATGGACGGTCTTAGTGGCGCAAACTATAGAAGCAGTATGCGCTTTCAACCATTCCATTCCCAGAATGAGATCAATGCTACAGGACTTTAGTGCGATGGGAGAGACAAGGAATTCCAGTCCTTCGATTTCAACGGGGACGTCCTTGCAAAACATGGAGGTTCGACATTGGCCCGCAGGGATGTGTACTAATAGCGAAGCGTTCATGTCCTCACATTTAATGTTGTGCAAGCATGCAAAATCTTCCGACATGAATGAATGCGATGCACCTGTATCAAATAAAACGCATGCTGGTACTGAATTTACGAGGAGTGTACCCATCATAGTAGCAGGCTGGTCTCGAGCTTCATTGAGATCAACGTGGTTGGCATGAACACGACCATAAGACTTGGCATTGTTGTTGCGGGGCTGGTTGCTTCCACGGCCAGCTGCAGGAAGGGCCAGTTGATTCTGGTTCTGATAGCAGTTCCTGGCAAGGTGACCTGGTTGACCACACTTGTAGCACAGACCATTATTGGGGGTGGGAGCAGGAGCTTGGGGTGGTGCAGCTGGAAGTCTTGGCTGCCTGGGCGGTGGAGGAGGCAGACGCGGTGCAGCATAAGACTGCCTTGGAGGAGGTGCATTTGGACGGTACATGCTATTCGGGATCCAGATCTTACGCTTCTGCGAGGGCGGGCCCGAAGATGAGCCCGTGTCACGGTTGCGTCTGTGAGAGCTCTGGTGTTCCTGCAGACCAGTTTCAACATTGATGGCCTTGTTCACCAAGGTGGCGAAATCGGGAAAGTCATGCACTAGCAGTGCGAGCTTGATGTCAGCTTGAAGGCCATCACGGAACTTCTCCTGTCTGCGTGCATCAGTTGCAATGTCTTCTTCAGCATAGCGGGATAAGTCCAGAAAATCCCGCTGATAAGCTTCCACAGTTTTGTTGCCTTGGGTGAGGTTGCGGAATTCGCGCTTCTTCTGGTCCATGATTCCCTGTGGGATGAAGCGGGCACGGAAAGCAGCTTGAAAGTCTGGCCAGGTGATGATCGCTCCAACCGGCAGAGTACGCCTTTGGCTGTCCCACCATTGAGCAGCAGGTTCCTTCAGAAAGAAGGAAGCAAAGGTGACATAGCTGGCAGGGGCTACAGCAGCAGACTCCATCTCATAGGTGATGTCACGGAGCCAGTCATCAGCATCCAGAGGCTGAGTTGAGCTGCGGTACATGGTTGGGTTGAGGCGTATGAAATCCTGCAGAGTTATTTGGGCTGGCTGCTGGTTCATATTGGGGCGCGGGAACTGAGCCATCATATTCTCCATGAACTGGCGGTTCAGCTCGAACTGTTGGATCATACCAGCCATATACTCAGGCGGTGGTGGGGCGTTGCCACCACGACCACGACCACCTGGTCTAACCATCCTCCTAATATATAACAGGGGTAGTTCAGCATTGAGAAATTTGCAAAGACAAGAATCATTCTTGGTGAAACATGCATAATGAAAGGAGCAAGATAGATACTACATAGTAGTTGGCATATCTTACAAAAGGGATCATGCATAGAGTTCAGTACATAAGACTAAAGACATCATAGGCGGCACGCAGGCTCACGGCGAATGCATCTAATGCTAATAAGCAAGTCTACATCAGTCCCAAGAGGAGCTGTGGAGGTAGGTGTAGCCTGACAGCTGGTAGTGACGCGACGAGAAGTCCTCCGCGTCAGTAGCCTGCGGTCCGTGAACACTCTAGTGTAGAACCCGACGTCCAGGTGGCAAAAGAGGACCAAGTGCGGGAGTGTAGCCTCCCACATCTGGCCAACCGACACCCTGGGGCATCACGGTCCTGACTGGGTAGATCGCAGATCGCGGCAGCTCACCAGATTGGACAAAGGGGTGCAACAGCGTCAAAGCACTGTAAAGGTGCTAACGGGTGGTGTACAACTCATGGCGAAGAGCTCGGTTAGCTCGATCCAGCCCATCAGCATGCAGAACCAGGTTCTGATGGTGGAAGGGCTCTCGGGTGACGGTGGAGTAGGCAGCAGTGTAATATCCCTCCGCACCATCGTCAGATGCGATAGCAACGTGCCTGAAAGGGGAGGTGTCCAACGCCCGATACTCTCCACGAAGACGTGTCAGAGCTGCATAAGCAGCATTGTGGACTGCCATATCGATGGTCACTCCAACACCATGAGCGGTGTGCAGCACAGTAGTGGAGTCATACTCCCGAGAGTAGAGGTGGACGATGGCACGGTACTGCTCCTGGTTAAAGTCCTGGTACTGCTCATACACGGTGTACTCAGGGTGCCAGCGATAACCCAGATAGGTCATCATCTCAGCTAACACAGCAGGTGAACCCTGAACACCAATGGCCGCCGTGTGGCGCACGATCTGCCTCGTGGGTTCCATTTGAAAACAAAGATGTTTCAAAGGAGTCATATGACAGTGTGGATATTGTCCAAAATACTATTCTAAGGAATAACTATGGCTTATCCAACTTTGGGGTGAATGTGGTCACGGGATCCTAATATTAGTGTTAGTAAATTCGTTTAACCCGAGTAGAAGAGAGTTCAGAGTCCCAGAGTAAAGAATGAGGAGTAAAAGATCCTAATACCACCCAATGGCGACGTGGGCCCGTAAGACACACAGCCATGTTAGTAAAACTGTTTTCTTTGTCTAGACTCAACTTCGGCCAAGGAGTGTGGAAGGGGGGTTCCTACAGGCAGTCGGCTCTGATACCAACTTGTGACGCCCCCGACTCAATCATACACTAATCATACACGCAAACGTGTACAATCAAGAGCAGGGACTCACTGGAAGATATCACAACACAACTCTAAAAATAAATAAGTCATACAAGCATCATAATACAAGCCAGGGGCCTTGAGGCTCGAATACAAGTGCTCGATCATAGACGAGTCAGCGGAAGCAACAATATCTGAGTACAGACATAAGTTAAACAAGGTGCCATAAGATGGCTAGCACAAACTGGGATACAGATCGAAGAGGCGCAGGCCTCCTGCCTGGGATCCTCCTAAACTACTCCTGGTCGTCGGCGGCGGCCTGCACGTAGTAGTAGGCACCCTCGGTGTAGTAGGGGTCGTCGTCGACGGTGGCGTCTGGCTCCTGAACTCCAGCATCTGGTTGTAACAACCAGAAAGAAAAGAAAGGGGGAAAAAAGGGGGGAGCAAAGCAACCGTGAGTACTCATCCAAAGTACTCGCAAGCAAGGAGCTACACTACATATGCATGGGTATATGTGTAAAGGGCCATATCAGTGGACTGAACTGCAGAAAGCCAGAATAAGAGGGGGGGGATATCTAATCCTGTCGAAGACTACGCTTCTGGCAACCTCCATCTTGCAGCATGTAGAAGAGAGTAGATGGTAAGTTCACCAAGTAGCATCGCATAGCATAATTCCTACTCGATGATCCTCTCCTCGTCGCCCTGTGAGAGAGCGATCACCGGGTTGTATCTGGCACTTGAAAGGGTGTGTTTTATTAAGTATCCGGTTCTAGTTGTCATAAGGTCGAGGTACAACTCCGGGTCGTCCTTTTACCGAGGGACACGGCTATTCGAATAGATAAACTTCCCTGCAGGGGTGCACCACATTACCCAACACGCTCGATCCCTCTGGCCGGACACACTTTCCTGGGTCATACCGGCCTCGGAAGATCAACACGTCGCAGCCCTACCTAGGCCTAACAGAGAGGTCAGCATGCCGGTCTAAATCCTATGCGCGCAGGGGTCTGGGCCCATCGCCCATTGCACACCTGCACGTTGTGTGGGCGGCCGGAGAGCAGACCTAGCAACCTCCATTACAAAGGAAGTTGCGTTACGCGGTCCAACCCGGCGCGCGCCGCTCAGTCGCTGACGTCTAGGAGGCTTCGGCTGATACCACGACGTCGAGTACCCATAACTGTTCCCGCGTGGTGGTTAGCGCGTATAGGCTCGTAGCCAGACTCAGATCAAATACCCAATCTCGTTAAGCGTATTAATTTGAAGTAACCACGGACGCCGACCAGGGCCAGGCCCACCTGTCTCCTAGGTGGTCACAACCTGCCCTGTCGCTCCGCCACAAAGTAACACTCGGGGGCCGTCGGGAACCTAAGCCCACCTCTACCTGGATGAAACCACCTGGCCCTTCAGCCCCCATCTCCGAACAGTAACATAAGTATGTAATAATATATAATATAAACCCGTGATCACCTCCCAAAGTGATCACGGCCCAGTAGTATAGCATGGCAGACGGACAAGAGTGTAGGGCCACTGATGTAATTCTAGCAACCTATACTAAGCATTTAGGATTGCAGGTAAGGTATCAACAGTAGTAGCAATGACAGGCTATGCAGTAGAATAGGATTAACCGAAAGCAGTAACATGCTACACTACTCTAATGCAAGCAGTAGAGAGAAGGAATAGGCGATATCGGGTTGATCAAGGGGGGGGGGCTTGCCTGGAAGCTGTGTCGAGAGAGAAGGGTCGTCGACGTAGTAGTCGTTCACGGCAGCGTCGTCAGCGGTCTCAGCGTCTATCGAGAGAGAAGGAGGGGGGAGGAAACAGTAAATACAAAGCAAACAATGCTACACAAAGTATGACATGACAACATGTAGTGCCGGGGTGTTCTACTGCCTAACTAAATGATTTAGTTAATTTAGGAATTTATTCGGATTTATTTAATTAAAGTTGGGCACTATTCATTTACTGAAACCGGTCTAAAAGTTCAATGTTCTTATAGCTGCGGGCGTTTGACGGGAATACGAAGGGCGTATCCGGGTTCGTATCAGAATTCTGAGCAAGTTTCATGTATAAAGTATTTTCATCGGAGTTACGGTTTATTTAATATGATTTTCTAAAGTTTTTATTAATTTCTGGAATTTATTTAATTATTTAAAACAACATTATCCGAAACAGTGCTGCGATGACATCAGCATGACATCATGCTGACGTCAGCAGGCGTCCTGACAGGGTGGGTCCCACCTGTCATAGACTGTTAGATTAATTAGGATTAACTAATTAGATTACTGTTTAATTAACACTAATTAGTTAATTAAATTAACCTAATCAAGATTAATTAACTAATTAATTAATTAATTATTTTTATTTTATTATTTTTATTTTTATTTTCTTTTTATAAAAATGTTCTGGGGGTGGGACCCCACTGTCATAGGCCCTGGGGGCCTTAGCGGGTTTGGGCGCTCGGGTGCGGGTGCCACCCGAGCGGGCGCTGGGCAGCGGGCGCCGCTGTGGGTGAGCGCCCATCGGGGCTGACCCGAGGCGACGGGGCGGGCGCGTGATCGGCGGCGCGGCGACGCGGGCGCATGCGCGCGGCGACGGGCAGGGGCGAGCGCGAGCAGCGGCAGCGCGCGGTGGCGCGAGCGGCGGACGAGCGCGCGCGCGCGCAGCGAGCGGCTGGAGCGGGCGAGGTGCGGGCGCGGTGCGGGGCCGAGCGCGGGCGCGAGGCAGCGCGCGAGCGGCAGCGGCGAGGCGGGGCCAGCGGGTGCGGGGCGACGGCGGCGACAGAGAGAGAGGAAAGGCGTGGCCCTCACCGCGGATGTAGGGTCGGGGCAATGGGCTCGAGGAGGCGGCCGGGGATGACGGCGACGGGGTCCGGCGAGGCGTCGGCGACGAGGCGGAGACGGGGCGCGGTCGGCGCAGTCGGGGCGAGCGCACGGGCGCGGTCGTCGGCGAGGGGGACGAGCGGCGTTGGCGCTGGCGAGGGGGAGGCGGCGACGGGGCGGCGGCGTCGAGTGGCGTCGGCGACAGGGGCGAGGCGGCGGCCGCATGGCGAGCCCGGTCCGATCTTGATCTGGATCGGGGGGGGGAAAGAGGAGCGAGGGGGGGTGAGTGGGGTGGCGTGGGGCTAGGGTTTCGGCCGCCCAGGGGATAAGGGGGGTGGGGTGGGCCGGTCGGGCCAGCTGGGCTGGGGCCCAGTTGGGCCGGGGGGAGGGGGGTCCTTTTCTCTTTTCTTTTATTTATTTTCTTTTCTCAGTTTAGTAAATAGCTAGGCCTCAAAATGGTTTTTGTAAAACATAACAAATGTTCCAATAAATACTAGGCATTACCTAACACTATCAAAAATTAGTTTGGAGACAATTGGAGCTCCCACAAATTTTACAATAATTAATATGCATTAATCCTAGCTGTTTTAATCATGTTAGTGCCACCTAATCATTTTATTATTTGTTGGTTTCAATTTTAGACTAGCCTCTGCAATATTTGTTATTTACTGAGCATTTTAGTTTTTATGTTGGACAACTTTTATATTTCACTTTCATTTAAGTTTGAATTTGAGTTAGGAGTTGAAATGCAATATGATGCTAATGATGATTATGCATTGTTAAACATGCTGACATGGCATTAACCTGGGGCGATCACTGTAGTTAATGACAGGGGGTGTTACAAACTTACACACAATCAACACAGTAACTTTAACCCCGAGAAGAAATTGTTGTTGAAACCATACCCTTGGTAACTTCTGTCTAAATAGCATGGTAATTTATACACCGCGGGTGTAGTAACTTATGCACAAATACCGTGGTAAGATTGACCTGGAGAAAATATAGTTTTTGAAACCATACCCCTCGGTAACTTCTATGGAAATAGCATGGTAATATATGCACCGTAGACCTGATAACTCAGGTACAAACACCATGGTAACTTTTAAATTTAGGGAAAAAGTTGTTGAAATCATGCCTCGGTATCCTCTGTGTAAATAGCATGGTAATATACGAATCGCAGACCCGACTTACGCAGAAACACCATGGTAACTTTTGACCGGGGCAAAAAATTGTTCAAAAACATCCCCACGGTAAATTCTATACAAATAGCATGGTAACATACACACAACCGTGCTGATAACTCACGCACAAACACCATAGTAACTTTAAGCTGGGGTGGGTTGTTTGAAAACATACACTCTGATAACTTCCGTGTAAATAGCATTAGCACTATACGCATCGTATACATGATAACGCACACACAAACACTACGTAAATTTCAGGGGGCGGGGGTGATGAAGTTGTTTGAAAACATAACCCCCTCCCGATAACTTCCGTGTAAATAGCATGGTACTATATGCACCATATAATTGATAACTCATGTACAAACACCGTGGTAACTTTGAGCGCGAGGGATGAAGTTGTTTGAAAACATAACCTCCATAACTTATGTGTAAATACTAAATAGTGTGGTAATATATGGACTGGAGCGTGGTAACTCACGCACAAATACCACGGTAATTCTGGTAAAAAAAAATTTGTTGAAAACATATGTGTAAATAGCATGATAATATACACACATTGGAGTTGATAACTTAGCCAAAGCCAGTAACTATTTGCATCAATGAAAGGTCATCAAAACATGTCAAGATGGGATCGAGTTTTGTTGGTCTCATTGCGATACATTTTTATGTGAAAACGATTTTTTGATCGGACTGATGGTTTGAGCTATAAAGTATTTTGATGTTTCAAAATAGGGTAGAACCTAGGATGACATTGTGACGCCCCCGGCCCGATCGTGCACTAATCATACACGCAAATGCACACGATCAAGCCTAAGGACTCACGGGAAGATATCACAACACAACTCTAAAACATAAATAAGGTCATACAAGCTTTATATTACAAGCCAGGGGCCTCGAGGGCTCGAATACATAAGCTTGCGAACAAGCGTCAGCGGAAGCATCAGATATCTGAGTACAGATATAAAAGAAAGTACAGAAAGGCCTTTAGAAAGGCGGGGCAAAATAAAACACTACGATCGAAAGGCGTAGGCCTCCTGCCTGGGACCCTCCGATCCTACTCCTGGTCGACAGTCAACTCGTAGCAGTATCCATCCTCTGGGTAGTAGTAGCGATCGTCGGCGAGGACAGCTGTCTCAGGGGCTCCGTCATCTTGTTACGACAAACTGATATGGGGACATGTCCGGTGTCCAGAGGGACTGCACTCGCGGGCGTGCGGGCGGAGGGGGGGCCAGGGGCGCGGGGCCAGGCCACGCAGCGGCGCGGCGTCAGGCAGGCGCGAGCGGGCGCTGGGCGCTGCGACCGCGGGCGTGCGGGAGCGGGGCGGCGCGAGCAAGGCGAGGCGCGCGACGCAGGGACGGGCGCGGTCCGGTGCGGGAGCGAGGGAGGGAGAGGAGGCCGGAGCCTCACCGGCGTTCGTGGAAAGAGGGGGCGGCGAGGCTCGAGGTGGTCCGGCGATGGAGAGGCGGGGCAGCGCAGTCCGGCGAGGAGGACCGGCGAGGGGGAAGCCGGAGACGGGCGCGCGGCAGCGCAGGCGGGCGCGGCGCCGACGGGATCTGGGATGGCGAGCGCTGGGGCGTGTCGGGGATGAGGCGAGGCGGGACCAGGCGGCCGACGGCGTCGAGGGCGCGTCGGGCGCGGGGCGGCGTCGGGGCGCGCCCCGTCCAGACGGGGGCGTAGGAGAGAGCGAGTGGGGGGGGGGGGGGAATGGCGTCGGTGGGGCTAGGGTTTGGTGGTGGACGCGGGGGGGGGTGTTATACGGGGCGACACTCGCCGGCCTGGCGGCCCGATGGCTTGCTGGGCCGAGGCCCAGTGGGGGGGGGAAGGGTATCCGTTCCTCTTCTTTTTTTTTCTTTTTCTTAATTCATTCTCTGTTTAGTAATAGTTAGGCCCCAAACCGAATTTTGTAAAAAGGGAGACCTAGTCCTTAAATACCAGTGCTTTATTCCCTAACACCTAATTAGGTGTGTCAAAAATCATTCAACATACTTAAATTAGATTTAATAAATGGTTATTAAATATTGTTTTTAGTCGCTGTTTGAAGATGTTTGAGTCACTTACCCAACTCCAATGATGTTGGTTTCAATTTTAGAATTGTCTCTGATTTATCTGCTATTTAATGAACAATTTAGTTTCGATGTTGGAAAACTTTTATAATTCACTTTCATTTAAATTTGAATTTTGAGTTAGGAGTTGAAAAGCATTATGATGCAAATGATGATCATGCACTGTTAATCATGCTGACTTGGCATTATCAAAATGGAATTACTGTGGCTAACCACTGGGGGTGTTACAAAATCTCCTCTACTAACAAGAATTCTCGTCCCGAGAATTAAGAGGTAGAAGGAAAAAGTTCGGAGTATTCCGCACGAAGATTATCCTCGCGTTCCCAAGTGGCTTCATCTTCAGTATGATTTGACCACTGAACTTTGAGGAACTTGGTAACCTTCTGACGGGTCCGACGTTCAGCTTCATCGAGAATGCAGATCGGATGCTCCTTATAAGATAGGTCATCTTGCAATTCGAGCACCTCGTGATCCACAGCTCGGTGCGGAGATTCCTTGAAGCATTGACGAAGCTGCGACACGTGGAAGACGTCGTGGATATGAGAGAATTGCGGCGGCAATTCCAATTTATATGCCACCTGACCACGTCTAGCAATAATGCGGAAAGGACCAATGTAGCGTGGAGCTAGCTTGCCCTTGATTCCAAAACGGTGAGTGCCCTTCATAGGAGTGACACGAAGATAAGCCTGATCACCAGGTTGATAAGTCAAACCCCATCGTTTGCGATCATAGTTGCTCTTCTGGCGGTCCTGAGCCGCCTTGAGATTTTCCCGGACAATAAGAACTTGTTCTTCGGCTTGTTGAATAATATCCGGACCCACGAGCGGTCGTTCCCCAGTTTCTGACCAATTCAGAGGGGTTCGACACTTACGTCCATAGAGTACTTCGAAGGGGGCCATTTTCAAACTGGCTTGATAGCTGTTGTTATAGGAGAACTCGGCATACGGAAGAGATTCTTCCCACTTCTTGCCAAACGATATAACACAAGCTCGCAACATGTCTTCAAGCACTTGATTAACTCGTTCAACTTGGCCTTGGGATTGGGGATGATAAGTTGAACTCCAGGTAATATGAGTTCCCATAGCTGTTTGAAAACTTTCCCAGAATTTGGAAGTGAAAAGACCGCCACGGTCCGAACTGATCTCCTTCGGAATACCGTGGAGTGATACAATTCTGGAGATATACAACTCTGCTAACTGACTAGCAGTGATCGTCTCCTTGACAGGCAGAAAGTGTGCAACTTTAGAGAGTTGGTCGACAACGACAAGAATAGCATCGTGACCCTTCTATGACCTGGGAAGTCCTGTAACGAAATCCATCTGAACCTTATCCCATTTCCATAGAGGAATAGGAAGTGGTTGCAGAATTCCAGCTGGTTTCTGATGTTCTGCTTTAACGCGACGACACACATCACATTCAGCAACATATCGAGCAATGTCTTGCTTCATTCTAGACCACCAGTACCTTTGACGGAGATCACGATACATCTTGTTGCTACCCGGATGAATAGGCAGCGGGGTATCATGTGCCTCCTTCATGACCTTGTCAGTCATGAGTTCGAAGCGAGGTACCACAATGCGGTTTCTGAAATACAAGGTTCCATCTTCAGACAGCGAGAAATCCCTGTACTTTACAAGGTGAAGGTCTTTCTTCATGAGGTCAATTTCAGCATCTTTAGCTTGCGCATTCTTAACAGCTTTCTCAAGATCTGGTTGTATCACAAGGTTATTCAGAGAGCCCTGTGGAACAATACGCAGATTCAGCTTGCATAGTTCTTCAAAAAGACGAGGTTGAGCTCGCCTAACCATGAGGTTGTCGCAATAGGACTTGCGGCTTAAGGCATCAGCCATCACGTTAGCCTTGCCAGGGGTATAGGAAATACCCAAATCATAGTCCGCAATGGCCTCCATCCATCTTTGCTGACGGAGGTTTAGAGAAGGTTGAGTGAACAAGTACTTCAGACTTTTATGATCCGTGTATATCTCGCAATGATTACCGAGGAGGTAATGTCGCCATAACTGTAGTGCATAGATGACAGCAGCTAGTTCTAGATCATGTACCGGATAATTCTCTTCATGTGGGCGCAACTGACGAGAGCCATAAGCAATCACTTTACGCTCTTGCATTAGGACACAGCCTAATCCTTCACGGGATGCGTCACAATAGATCACAAAGTCTTTGCAGGTATCTGGAGGAGATAGTACTGGGGCAGATGTTAGCTTGTCTTTGAGTGCTTGAAAACTTTGCTGACATTTTTCTGTCCATTCAAACTTAACGCCCTTGTGAAGCAGATCAGTCAGGGGCTTAGCAATCTTAGAAAAATTCTCAACAAATCGAAGGCAATAGCTTGCTAGGCCAAGAAAACTTCTCACTTGCTTAACGTTCTTTGGAGGAGTCCAGTCCAGAATAGCCTGAACTCGTTCTGGGTTAACGGCAATGCCATCTTTGGAAATCACATGACCAAGATATGTCACTTCAGATAACCAGAACTCGCATTTGGAGTATTTGGCATACAACTGGTGCTCTCGGAGTCTTTCCAGTACTAGACGGAGGTGTTCGGCATGTTCTTTCTTATTCTTCGAATAAACCAGAATATCATCCAGATATACCACGACGAATTTATCGAGGTAATCCATGAAGATGTAGTTCATTAGGCGGGAGAATGTGGCTGGAGCATTTGTTAAGCCAAATGACATGACAGTGTACTCATAAGAGCCATAGCGAGTAACAAATGCAGTCTTCGGAATATCCTCTTCACGAACACGGATCTGATGGTATCCCAATCTCAAATCAAGCTTAGAGAATACTGAGGAACCGGCAAGTTGATCATACAAATCATTGATCCGGGGAAGCGGATATTTGTTCTGGATTGTTGCTTGGTTGATAGGTCGGTAATCCTGAACCAACCGGTTAGTTCCATCCTTCTTCTTAACGAAGAGTGAAGGTGCTCCCCAAGCAGAGGAACTGGTGCGGATGAAACCTTTCTTAAGTGACGTGTCGATTTCTTCCTTAAGTTCAAGAAGGTGGTGCGGAGGCATCTTATAAGGACGCTTCGCAATAGGAGTTGTGCCAGGCTTCAAGTCGATGACGAACTCAACAGCTCTAGCAGGCGGTATTCCTGGAAGTTCTTCTGGAAAGACATCTTGAAATTCACGAACAACTGGAACGTTCTCGATGCCTTCAAGAGGTGAAGCGTTCAGTGCATTTAGGACATATATTTGAGCTTCGGCATCCTGCACTGTACGAGCGGAGTATCTGACAGTCTGACCGGAAGGGTGTGTGAGGCGGACTGTTTCAGTGGCACAGTCAATCAAAGCTTTATGAGGCTTCAACCAGTCCATACCCAGAATAATGTCAATGTTGGAGGTCTTAAGGGCAATGAGAGAAACGGGGAACATCAATCCTCCAATCACAATGTGATTACCGTGGCTTACCCTGGTAGTTTGCCAATTAGCCCCAGGTGAATGGATTACTAATGGGATGGACATCTCCTCAAAAAGTATATCATGGCTTCGCGCAAAACTTTCGGACATGAAGGAGTGCGATGCTCCAGAATCAAAGAGGACTGAAGCTGGGATTGAATTCACTAGAAGGGTGCCCATCACAATGTTGGGGTCCTGTCGAGCTTCTTCCATGTTGACTTGGTTGACATGAACACGTTGACTAGCAGGTAGTCTGGTTCCAACGTTCCTAGAAGGATGTTTTCGACGGCTCTTCCTGCAACCAGCAGAAGGACGTGGTGCATCTTGACGAAAAGCCATAGCATCAGGCGGTCCAGCATGGACCGATAGCTGTCTCGGCGGTGAAGGCAAACGAGGTGCAACATAGGACGGCCTTGGTGTTGGAGCAGGTCGGTGGTGTACATTGTGCGGGATCCACACTCGACGCTTCTGAACAGGCTGACCCAAGGATGAGCCAGCTCCATGAGTGCGCTTGAGTGACTCCTGGTACTCAGTCAGAGCTGTTTCAACTTGGAAAGATTTGCTGACAAGCGTTGCGAAGTCTGTGAAATCATGGACAGCAAGTGCAAGTTTTATATCAGTACGTAGTCCTTCACGGAATGTCTCCTGCTTGCGTGTGTTGGTGTCGACGTCATCCGCAGCATAGTGGGACAATTCACGAAATTTCCTCTGGTATTCATCCACAGCCATTTTGCCCTGTGAGAGTTTGCGGAACTCCTGCTTCTTCTGGTCGATCAGACCTTGAGGAATGTACCGTGCACGAAAGGCTGACTGAAATTCCTGCCAAGTGGTTATAGTTTCAGCAGGCAACATACCCTTGTGGCTTTCCCACCATTGAGCAGCTGATCCCCTCAGGTGATACGTCGCATAGGTGACGTAACTGTCAGGGATAACATTGGCTGACTTCATCTGGAAGGCAATGTCACGGAGCCAATCGTCAGCATCCATTGGATCAGTCGAGCTGCGAAAAGTGGACGGATTGAGGCGCACGAATTCTGACAGTGTTATTGGTGTACGCTGCTGAGGAGCATTCTGGTTTGGGAACTGAGCCAATATCCCGGTCATAACCTGACGGTTCAGTTCAAATTGCTGCATCATTGCGGCAATATAAGGTGGAGGTGGAGGATCGTCAGCCATCCTGCCAAATCAACAGGGGCAGTTTAGCAAGAAAACTGCAGGTGTATGGAATGATTCATGAAGTAACACGCACAACAGAAGGAAGTGCAATAGATACTTCATCATATTCGCACCAGACATTCGAATCCACACATAGCCTCGGTTAGCATCCGGCATTACGACAGCTGAAAGGGAAAGGCTAGACATCTAGGCGGCACGCAGGCACGCTGTATGGAAGTACACAACGAGACATAGCAAAGGCTACATCAACGTCGGAGAAAACTATTAGGGCGAGGAATCTACAAGTGACAACACAGGGTGCCCTTGATAAAAGGATCCTGTAAGCAGAACCTGGCCCAAAATCTTGAAGCAAGGGGGGATATTTTCAGAACTTCGGGTGGACGTGAGCACGAGAGCCTAATGTTGGAGTTAGTAAAAATTTAACCCGAGTAGAAGAGAGATCAGAGGCCCAGAGTAAAGGTCGAGGAGTAAAAGATACTAATACCTCCCAATTGGCGACGTGGGCCCGTAAGCCACACAGCCAAGTTAGTAAAACAGTTTTCGGTTACTAGACTCAACTTCGGCCAAGGAGTTGGAAAGGGGGGTTCCTACAGTCAGTCGGCTCTGATACCAACTTGTGACGCCCCCGGCCCGATCATGCACTAATCATACACGCAAATGCACACGATCAAGCCTAAGGACTCACGGGAAGATATCACAACACAACTCTAAAACATAAATAAGGTCATACAAGCTTTATATTACAAGCCAGGGGCCTCGAGGGCTCGAATACATAAGCTTGCGAACAAGCGTCAGCGGAAGCATCAGATATCTGAGTACAGATATAAAAGAAAGTACAGAAAGGCCTTTAGAAAGGCGGGGCAAAATAAAACACTACGATCGAAAGGCGTAGGCCTCCTGCCTGGGACCCTCCGATCCTACTCCTGGTCGACAGTCAACTCGTAGCAGTATCCATCCTCTGGGTAGTAATAGCGATCGTCGGCGAGGACAGCTGTCTCAGGGGCTCCGTCATCTTGTTACGACAAACTGATATGGGGAGAAAAAGGAAAACAAAGCAACCGTGAGTACTCAGAAGTACTCAGCAAGCAAGGATCTACACTACTGTAACACCCCCTGTATTAAGCTACAGTGATCACCCTTTTGATGAGGCCATGTCATCATGATTAATAGTGCATAATCATCATTAGCATCATATTGCATTTCAACTCCGAAGTCAAATTCAAATTTAAATGAAAGTGGAATATAAAAGTTGTCCAACATAGAAACTAAAATGTCAGATAAATAACAAATATTCAAGAGGCTATTCTAAAATTGAAACCAACATCATTGGAATTGGATAAGTGACTCGAACAACCTCAAACAGTGGATAAAGATAATATTTAATAACCATTTATTAAATCTGAAATAAATATGGAATTATGTTTTGTCCAAACTAATTTTAGGTGTTAAGGAATAATGCACTGGTATTTATGAAATAGGTCACACTTTTTACAAAAACCATTTTGAGGCCTAGCTATTTACTAGATTGAGAAAGGAGAATAAAGAAAAGGAAAAAGAAACAGAAAAGGATAAAGGAGAGAGCCCCTCCCAACTGGGCCGTGGCCCAGCTGGCCTCCACCAGCCCACTGGCCCATCAGGCCCACCCCCACTCTCCCCTTATCCCCTGGACCCCGAAACCCTAACCGGCCACCACTCCACTTCCCCCCCCCACTCCCCCTCGTCAGCCCCCACCTCCCGATCCAGATCGGGATCGGGATCGCGGGAACGACCCCGTCGCCCTCGCTCGCTGCGACGACCGCGCCGCCTCGCCCTCGCCGCACGACGCCACCGCCCGGAGCGCTCCCTCGCCGGTCTGCCTCGTCTACGTCGACGCCATCGTCTCCGACCACCACCCCGACCCCCCGCTGCCACGATCCCTGCTTCCCCCGCCGTGAGCCTCGCTCCCTTCCTCTCCCTGCGCCCGCTCCCGCCTCCCGCAGAGCCTCGCGCTGCGCGCGCCCCGACGCCGCTCATCACGCCACGCCCGCTCCCTCGCCGCTGCTCGCGCGCGCGCCTGCGCCGTTCCGCGCGCGCGCATGCCATCCGCGTCCCGCGCCATGGCCGCGCTTGCGCGCGTCACCGCGCCCGCGCGCGGCCTCGCCAGTGCTCGGTCGCCTCGGCCGTTCGCCCGCGCTCGCCCGCGCGCACCGCGCCCCCCCCTCTCGCGCTGCCACTCGCGCGCCACCGCCCGCTGCCGCTCCGGCCACCGCGCGCGTCCCACGCCCCCTCCGGCCTCGCCCCGCCCGCCGCCCGCGCCCGCGTCCGGCCCCCGCGCGTGCCCGACTGCGGCCGCGCACACGCGCGCTGCGCGCCGTGCTTGTCGCCCGCGCCCGTGCCCTGGGCCACTGCCCAGTGGGGCCCGAAAACCCCCCCTGTGACGCTGACGAATGGGGCCCACGCCCTAAAAACGTTTTAATAAAAAAATAAAAAAATAAAATAAAACAAATAAAACAAATAATTAAAATAATTAATTAATTAATTAGTTAATTAATTAGTTAATTAATCCTGATTAGGTTAATCTAATTAACTAATTAGTGTTAATTAAACAGTAATTAGTAATTAACTTAATTAACTGCTGACGTCAGCATGATGTCATGCTGACGTCATCAATCACTGTTTCGGATAATGTTGAATTAAATAATTAATTAAAATTTCAGAAATTAATAAAAACTTTAGAAAATCATATTAAATAAACCGTAACTCCGATGAAAATATTTTATACATGAAACTTGCTCAGAACGACGATACGAACCCGAATACATCCTCCGTATTCCCGTCAGATGCCCGCAGCTATGAGAACGTTGAACAATTAGACCGATTTCGATAAATGAATAGTGTCCAACCCTAATTAAATAAATCCGAATAAATTCCTAAATTAACTAAATCGCTTAGTTAGGCTGTATATCACCCCGGCATATCATTTAGACATGTCATGCATCCCTGTTGCGTTATTGCCGTGTGTTTACTGTTTCTTCCCCCTCTTCTCTTCGGTAGACTACGAGACCGACGCAGCTGCTGGTGCCCCGACCGACTACGTTGTTGACGACCCCTACTTGCCAGAGCAACCAGGCAAGCCCCCCCCTTGATCACCAGATATCGCCTATTCTTCTCTATACTGCTTGCATTAGAGTAGTGTAGCCTGTTACTGCTTTCGGTTAATCCTATTCTGCTGCATAGCCTGTCATTGTTGCTACTGTTGTTGATACCTTACCTGCAATCCTAAATGCCTAGTGTAGGATGCTAGTTTGTCATCAGTGGCCCTACATTCTCGTCTGTCTGCTATGCTACATTATTGGGCCGTGCTCGCCACGGGTGGCGATTGCGGATATGAATACTACTTATTACATGTGACATCAGATGGATACTAAAGTCGGGTCGGCTCGTGGAGCACCCGCAGGTGATTCACGAACGGGGGCTGAAAGGATTGGCCTTCTCGACGGCCCCCTAAGTGACTCTTTGTTGTGGAGCGGCAGGGCAGGTTGTGACCACCTAGGAGGGAGGTGGGCCTGGCCCTGGTCGTCGTCCGCGGTGATCTCATAATAACACGTTTAACGAGATTGGATATTTGATCTGAGTCTGGCCACTGGCCTATACGCACTAACCAACTACGCGGGAGTAGTTATGGGTATCCCGGCGTCGTGGTATCAGCTGAAGCCTTCTTGACGTCAGCGACTGAGCGGCGCGCGCCGTGTTGGACCGCGATAACGTAACCGCCGTGATCGTGTGGGTTGCTAGGTCTGCTCGCGGCCGCGTACGCAACGTGCAGGAGCGCACTGGGCGATGGGCCCAGACCCCAGAGTGCCTAGGATTAGTCCGGCGTGCTGACCTCTCTGTTGAGCCTAGGTGGGGCTGCGACGTGTGGAACTTCCGAGGCCGGGCATGACCCAGGAAAGTGTGTCCGGCCAAAGGGGATCGAGCGTGTTGGGGAATATGTGGTGCACCCCTGCAGGGAAGTTTATCTATTCGAATAGCCGTGTCCCTCGGTAAAAGGACGACCCGGAGTTGTATTCCGACCTCATGACAACTAGAAATGGATACTTAATAAAACACACCCTTACAAGTGACAGTTATAACCCGGTGGTCGCTCTCTCGCATGGTGGCGACGAGAGGATCGACGGGTAGGATTAAGCTATACGTTGTTGCTTGGTTAACTTCCAACTACTCTCTTCTATTGCTTCAAGATGGAGGCTGCCAGAAGCGTAGTCTTCGACAGGACTAGCTATCCCCCTCCTATTCTGGCATTCTGCAGTTCAGTCCACCGATATTGCCTCTTTACACATATACCATGCATATGTAGTATAGATCCTTGCTTGCGAGTACTTTGGATGAGTACTCACGGTTGCTTTCCCCCTCCCTTCCCCCTTTCCCTTCTTGCTGGTTGTCGCAACCAGATGTTGGAGCCCAGGAGCCAGACGCCACCTTCGACGACTACTACCACCAGGGCGGAGCCTACTACTACGTCCAGGACGCCGACGACCAGGAGTAGTTAGGAGGATCCCAGGCAGGAGGCCCTGCGCCTGTTCGATCTGTTGTATCCCTGTTTGTGCTAGCCATCTTATGGCACCTTGTTTAACCTATGTTTGTACTCAAATATTGTTGCTTCCGCTGACTCGTCTATGATCGAGCATTTGTATTCGAGCCCTCGTGGCCCCTGGCTTGTATTATGATGCTTGTATGACTTATTTATGTTTTAGAGTTGTGTTGTGATATCTTCCCGTGAGTCCCTGATCTTGATCGTACACGTTTGCGTGCATGATTAGTGTACGATTGAAACGGGGGCGTCACAACTACATATGCAACATTTTCAAAGGGAGGCTGTATATGTGGACTGGGCTGCAGAAATGCAAGAATAGAGAGAAAGCCTAGTCCTATCGAAAACTAGCATCTTCAGAGGTCTTGCAGCAGTAGAAGAGAGTAGAACAGTACAATATAATGTAGTAGTATCATTAAGTCTCAACCTCACCCAGAGATCCTTTCTCGACTCCCTGCGAGAAAGCAATCCCAGAGCCATACAGTCATCAACCTCGTCCGGAGATCCCTTCTCGACTCCCTGCGAGAAGCAATCCCAGAGCCATAGTATCCAAGTATCCAGTTCTAAAATGTATCAATCAGGATACAACCCCGAGTGTCCTTTACCGTAGGACAGGCTATCGATAGAAGTTTTCTTCCCTGCAGGGGTGCACCAACTTACCCAACACGCTCGATTAACTCCGGCCGGACACACTTTCCTGGGTCATGCCCGGCCTCGGCCAAACGACACATCGCAACCCTACCTACAGCTCAGCAGAGAGGTCCCCGCCGGTCTACATCCTAAGCGCAAGGGGGTCTTGGCCATCGCCCCTCGCCCTCCGGGTCGTTGCGTACATGGCCCAGATCCAAGCACCACCGAAATGGCGCCAATCACTCCATGCCGCACTGCTGAACTGGACGTCTGACAGAGCTTTCGGCTGATGCATACGATGCAGAACGCCCATACTATGCCCACGTGATGGTTAGTGCTATCAGGCCAGAGGCCTGCTCGGATCAAATATCCAAATCGTTAGGACTAGGGCTTGCGGTAACGAGCAGAGACTCACGAAAGATGTGACCCCGTCGCCCCGTCTCGAGGACTTGCTGCAAGGGTTAAGAATGCCTGGCCGCGCCTCGTATTCACCACTCGGGCACCACACTGGCACCCGTCTTCACAACACTCGCCTCTCAGGCGCACGCGGGTACCCCTCAGGGTCGACCCGCCTTTCCAAGTAATCAACAGTACAGTCCAAGTATCCGTGTGTCCATAACATCAGGGGAATCCGAGGTATCACCCTCGTTGGATTCCTACTCGATGTGTCTGTCAAGGTGAACTCGGAGGATTCACCCTCGATGGGTTCACACTTGATGTGTTGCACGACAGCGTCGTTACCGGAAGTGGCGAAGGAGGAATCACCCTCGATGACCACGATCGAATAGCTACTCTACAGAGTTAACATCAGACGTGCTACATGAGGTTTCACCCTCTGCACTCGATAGTAACGCTGCAGTGTCGTTACAACTAAGGGGGGGTGATGTGCGGTGTCGGGGCCTGGTCTTCAATCCCGTTGATCGGGTCTTCTGACGATCCAGCGCGGCAGTCGGGATAAGTGGGGTCACTGATAGGTCTCTACCAAGCCTATACTAAGCAGTTTTAGGATATGCAGGTAATTATCAACAGCAGGTTACAATAAACAGGCTATGCATCAGAATAGGTAAAGCAACAGCAGCAACAATTCTAATGCAAGCATGAGAAATAGAGTGGGCGATATCGGGATGATCAAAGGGGGGGGGGGCTTGCCTGGTTGCTCGGCGGCAAGGGCAAGGTCGTCAATGGTGACTTCGGTCTCCGGAGCTGCGCCGGGATCTATCGAGAGAGAAGAGGGGGAGGAAACAGTATAAATATAGAGCAAACATGAGCAACGCAAAGTACGGCATGATAATATGCAGTGCCGGTTGTGTCCTAACGTATGGTTGCACGTCACCGAGGAAGGAGGAATCCATCCGGGAATGTTTTCCCGGTTCCGGACATTTGTCAGACAGTTGACCGGAGAGGAACGGTTGCATGTTCGGATAGTTAGGGACGTGTGACGGACGAACGGACCGTGTATTCGGATTCGTCTCGTCGTTCTGAGCGACTTTCATGTACAAAGTTTTTCGATCGGAGTTACGGATTAAAAGATATGATTTTCTAAAGCTTTTATTAATTTCTGGAATTTATTTATTTTATTAAATCAACATTATCCAGAACAGTGTCTTGCTGACGTCAGCATGACGTCAGGACCAGTGGGTCCCACCTGTCATAGGCTGTTAGGTTAATTAGTGATTAACTAATTAAATTACTGTTTAATTAACACTAACTACTTAATTAAATTAACCTAATCAGGATTAATTAACTAATTAATTAATTAATTAATTTAATTTTTTTTATTTTTTTATTTTTTTTAATTCGTTCTGGGCCGTGGGCCCCTATGTCAGTGGGCTGGGCGGACATGTCCGCGGCGTGCATGTCTGGGCGCCGGACATGTCCGGTGTCCAGAGGGACTGCACGCGCGGGCGTGCGGGCGGAGGGGGGGGCCAGGGGCGCGGGGCCAGGCCACGCAGCGGCGCGGCGTCAGGCAGGCGCGAGCGGGCGCTGGGCGCTGCGACCGCGGGCGTGCGGGAGCGGGGCGGCGCGAGCAAGGCGAGGCGCGCGGCGCAGGGACGGGCGCGGTCCGGTGCGGGAGCGAGGGAGGGAGAGGAGGCCGGAGCCTCACCGGCGTTCGTGGAAAGAGGGGGCGGCGAGGCTCGAGGTGGTCCGGCGATGGAGAGGCGGGGCAGCGCAGTCCGGCGAGGAGGACCGGCGAGGGGGAAGCCGGGGACGGGCGCGCGGCAGCGCAGGCGGGCGCGGCGCCGACGGGATCTGGGATGGCGAGCGCTGGGGCGTGTCGGGGATGAGGCGAGGCGGGGACCAGGCCGGCGACGGCGTCGAGGGCGCGTCGGGCGCGTCTTCGGGTCGGCCCCTTCCAGACGGGGACGTAGACGAGTGGGGGGGGGGGGAAGGGTCGTCTGGGCTAGGTTTGGTGGTGGACCGGGGGGGGGGTTATACGGGGCGACGGGCCGGCCTGGCGGCCCGATGGCTTGCTGGGCCGAGGCCCAGTGGGGGGGGAGGGGATTCCGTTCCTCTCTTTCTTTTCTTTTCTTTTTCTTAATTCATATATCTCTGTTTAGTAAATAGTTAGGCCCCAAACCGAATTTTGTAAAAAGGGAGACCTAGTCCTTAAATACCAGTGCTTTATTCCCTAACACCTAAAATTAGTTTGGGCAAAACATCATTTCATACTTAAATTAGATTTAATAAATGGTTATTAAATATTGTTTTTAGTCGCTGTTTGAAGATGTTTGAGTCACTTACCCAACTCCAATGATGTTGGTTTCAATTTTAGAATTGTCTCTGATTTATCTGCTATTTAATGAACAATTTAGTTTCTATGTTGGAAAACTTTTATAATTCACTTTCATTTAAATTTGAATTTTGAGTTAGGAGTTGAAAAGCATTATGATGCAAATGATGATCATGCACTGTTAATCATGCTGACTTGGCATTATCAAAATGGAATTACTGTGGCTAACCACTGGGGGTGTTACAGACATCCTATTTTTCCCCCTCTAATGCAATCAAGCATGTGCATGTGAAGAGAAGGTTGAAGAAACCACTTTTAACGCCCGGTAACTTTTTGTGTAAACAACATGATAACTTATGTACCAGGACCATGATAACTTATGTAGCATAGGTGTGGTAACTTTTTACCAAAAAAAAAGTCGTCGGAACATACTAACATGGGATCTAATTTTGAAGGTCTCGTCGCAACGAGTCTTTTATGCGAAAACAGTTTTTTGATCGGAGCTATGGTTTGAGCTACAAAACATTTTGAATTTAGAAGTTTAAAAGAATCTTTGCTGACGTCAGCAACTTCGTCCTATATGCATGCTTGTATATGAGAGTTCAACACATACACGTGAAAGCTTCTCATAATCACAAAAGGCCAACAAATAAAGCAGGAATGCTAGGTGATTAGAAGCGTGATGTGCGCGTGCATGCATGTATAGTCGGATGGGCGTTCGGATCTGTTCCTTAAAAACGGAACGATCGGACGTCAGTCCCATCCTAGTATGAAATCGTTATGAAGTTTTCAAAGTGTTGTTCAAACGGTCAAATGGCAAAAGCATAAGAGCAGCAAACGGGCTTGGATAGAAACGAGGGTTTTTTGAATTTAGGGGCAAATCAAACGGGTGTGACACAACAAAGGGCTCAAATGTATTGTCCCTTTTAAATATGTTGCCTAGACTTGTAAAGGTACTCAAATTCCCAAAATGGTCTTGAAGAAGCAACTTCGACTACAAATGAAGCAACTACAAGGAATCACAGATCATCAGAAACATGAAGGATACATCCTGAATACTGACGGAGTTGCATACAGTATATTTTTGTCAGGCAACAACACCGAACATTTAGGCATGTCAAGACGAAAAAGAAATATTTGTTATTTCCTGGTGTTCATAGGAATATAGGAGCTAGTATAGTTGGAAAGTGAATCATGAATGGAACCTTTTAATATAATGCCAAAATTAAGGGAACAGAGATATGTTTCCTCACAGATTGGAGCCAAACTATGATATTGAACATCTTTAGGGGCTATGCGGGGATCCAAGATCATCAAAATCTGAACCTGATTCAGCATTTGATGTATCACTAATTCTTTTTGGTAACTGAAAGAAGCAGGGATAGGGCATAAAACGTTAGCCAAACTATGAATTTAACATCTTCAGGGGCTATAGGGGATCCAAGATCATCAACATCTGAACCTGATTCAGCATTTGATGTATCACTAATTCTTTTTGGAAGCTGAAAGAAGTAGGGACAATGCATAAAACGTTAAAACTGAAAAGAGATTGACTCATTGAACAAATGAAAGCTCAGAGATCAGACATTTGATAATCTTGCCTTAAGCACATGCAATCTTACAGAGCCTGTAATAGTTTCTTCTATATCAGATACTTGCACAATATCACTTAATATAGATGATTACATGTTATGTATGATCTACAATAAGAAATAAGTTCATAAGCAGCTGTAGCAGGCAAGTCAGATATCCTATTGCACCATAAGGAATATAATACAGTAAGAGAGCAGCAGCAGATTCAGAAAGAAAGAAAACTACCTTCATAATTTAAGGGTCGCTGCAAGGGCCTTTGTTGGACTTCAGGCATCCTCCCTGGTTTGAGAATGTGCACAAACCACCCAAAAGCTCTGGTAATTGTCTGCACATATATTCTGGTAAGCCCTGTACCACATGAGCACTAATATAAACTACATGCAGGAAGGAAGCAAACTAAAAAATGCAGATAAAATCAAGATTAAACCTAACACTCCTGCCAACATATAAAGTTAAGATCTTGCACATCAAAGCCTTCATCACTTGCTCCAGACCACAATAAATTAAATGCTACTACAGGAGAAAATCAATTCAACATATATGTAGCCTGCAATGCCCAAAGGCTAAGAGGAAGGACAGAAATTTTTTACAAGGAAAATTGGGACAGTAACACGGTAAAATAAGATGTGATCAGGTGAATCGCAGAGAGAAAAAACTGCAGCTACATCATAAGCCTGAGCTACAAACATAATTAGGTGAATTAATCTGTCAGTAAAAAGACGTCGATCTAATGTCGAATCCCACATCTACCATGAAATATAATACATCAAACAGTGCCGTCAAACATTATATTTCCAGGGATACCATGTAATTCAACATCAACCAGGAAAAGAATATAGATCGAATTACATCTGAACAACTTAATACAACATCAACATCTTGAAAGTAAGGCTTACATCTCCATATTGCACAGGACCAGACGCAGGAAGATTTCAACAAACATATGGTAGGCGTGAGTGTAGAAATCCAAGTGTCGCAGAGAGGGGAAGAATGAGCGTACTGGAGGTGGTGAAGATCTAGTCAATGGTGGCCGCGCCGGCGATTGGGAGCAGGAGGGAGATCGATGCCCTTGCCCTTGTCCGGTCGCAGAATCAAATCGGCTACCTCCTCGCAGCCGCTATTAATAGTTATGAAATATATTTTGGAACCCACTACAGATGAAGTAACAGAAAAGGATGAAACAGAGTCAGGCCTTCATTGATTTGTCGGGGGGATGAACCCCGGGCAGGCAACGGAACCCGGATCCTTTTCAAAAACATCGATGCCAGCATCGCCCCTCAATCCGGCTCGTACTTGGCCGGGTCCCTCGACCCAGCCAAATCCCCCAACCCGGCCAAGACTGCAACACGGCCGTACCTGCTGGCGCACGCCGGCCCATCCCGACAAACCAAGAATTCTCCAACAAGCCAGCGCCCGCATGGCGCATTCCTCAACCCGGCCGCGGGTCAGCTCCCGTCCCATCCAAGGTGTACGATGGAACGAGTCCCCATAAAGGGGATGAGCGTGGCTACAGTGGCCCACCAACCCCGCTGACCGGCAGAAGCGTGGCTACAGTGGCCCACCAAGCTCGCTGACCGGCAGGAGCGTGGCTACAGTGGCTCACCTACTCCGCTGACCAAGGCCGGCATGGCAACAGTGCGCCCCTCATCCCGCTGACGCAAGCCAATGGCGACCAGGCGATGCGCCACTGTAGCCGTACCGACTCGACCACTCCGTGACGCACGACAAGACAGAGAACAGTGCCCCCCTGGCGCACGGGACCTGCGCCCGGAGAACCCGGCGTACCCTGGCACCCAGCGGGCCCCAGCGCCGGCTTCCCAGACGCTGACATCCCGGCCCCATGGCTTTGTATCTTTACCATTGTAACCCTGGGGTTGACCTATAAAACCCCCAGGGAGCTCCCGTGCAAGCGGTTGATCATCAGTAGAATACACACACATACGAGGAGAAGGAGCAGCCTAAGCCCTGGTCTGCCTTCCTTCCTTCCTCCCCCAAACAGCTCTAGGAGCAAGCTTGTAACATCCACATATAAACCACTCTCAGCAGGACTAGGGTTGTTATCTCTCCGGAGAGCCCCGAACCTGGGTATGTCTTGCGTCCCATGCTCGCTCATGCCGACCTCGCCTCTGGAGTCCACCGGTGACCTCGAGCCTGTCCCTCTCCTTAGCCATCCTTTGGCATCTGTCGTGCGCCCACCACGACAGTTGGCGCCCACCGTGGGCCAGCTCGAGGTCCCGGCCGGAGACATGTTCCAGACGGGGCTCCTCATCAATTCCGGTGAGCGCATTGCGCGTTGTGCGTCCCCCGAGCCCGTCACGCTGGCAGCCGACGTCATCGATGCGCTCACCGCCTCCTTCGCCGCGCTGCGCATCTCCGACGAGCCCGCGTCCGATGAGTACCCCAGCGGGGTGCTCGACGTCTCCGACTCGCCCGTCCCCCTCGACGACGGCTTCTCTGCCGGGGCAGCGGACCTCTGCGTCCGGGTGGAGGTATTCGTCACCAGCTCCGGCTCTTCTTCGTCTAGCAAGAAGGCCGCCGCCGCCAGGGCCGCAGCGGAAGCGCACCAGCGTGGGCGACCCGCTGCGCACCACAATGCAGAGCCTCAGCATCCCCATCGCCACCGACATCGACGCCACCAACGCCGCGGAGGCCCGGGCCCAGCTCGAGGAGGAGCGCAAGTGCTTGCTAGGTAGGGCCGAGACGCTCGCTACTACGCAGCGCCGGCTTGAGTCCACCAAGCGGGAGCATGACGCCGCGTACGGCCTCACTCCGAACGCTGCCGAGCCCAACCGAGCCGCCGAGGTGCGGGCCCGTGGCACTGCCATCGGCCGCGCGCTGGGCGTAGACCCGCCCGTCTACGACACCCCGATCAAGGACATGCGCACCGTGGAGATGGCCGCTGTTGGCCAGGAGCAGCTGTAGGGCGAGGAGCTGCAGGAGCGCCTGCAGCACCTGAACGAGCTTCTCGGCGCCGCGAACACGCAGCAAGACCGCCTTGACCATCCCGCTGCATCCGCCTCATGGCGCACCAAGGATCCCGAGCGCGAGCGACAGAACACGGCGTCCACTACAAAAAAAAAACACTTCCGTGATGATACGTGTTTGTCATAGTAGGTCACGTTTTCTGTCATGCATGTACATCCATGACGATTTTATGATAGAATCAAGATAGTCATACCTGTGCTGTCGTAGAAGTGTTCCATGACAATACCAAAATTATCATCACGGAAGTGTCCACTTCCATGACGATAAATGGCGTGTCATGGAAGTGCTTTCGTCAAGGGTTACTGACACGTGGCATCCACCGTAACGGGTCGCCGTTAAGCTATCGGGTTCCGGTTTGGATCCGATAACCCGTTAACCGCCTGGACCAATGTGGATTTTCCACATGTAAAATTTTGATTCGCCTTAGTATCCACATGTCAGCTCCGCGTTGGGACAGGTTTCATCAAGCGAGTGGACGGGACGAGCCTATGGTACGTCGACATGTGGCTCGGCCCAACAGTGGCCCGTTTAGTTTAAAAGGCCGGGCCTGTCAAAATAAGCGGGTCGGCCCATTAGCGGCCTACTTGAGTCAGGCCCATTCACAAGCACGGCCCATACAAGTTACACAGAATCGGCCCATCAAAGGCCCATTCTAGATTTGACAATTTTCAGCCCATCGTCAGTTCCAGCCCGTTAACGGCCCGCTACGTCTTTGGGCCCAATTACGGCCCGACCTTCTTTCGGCCTGTTAGCAGCCCATCGTCAGTTCTAGCCCGTTAATGGCCCGGAACATCTTTCGGCCTTTTCTCGACCCATTCTGTAGATGGGCCAACTTCTAGCCTGTTGTGACTTTAGGCCTTTCCTCGGCCCATTCGGTAAATGGGCCAATTCCTAACCCATTTTCTCTTTCGGCCTATTAACGGCCTGCACAACAGTTGGGCCTTTGACTGTGCAACCTAATTTTGGGTCCATTAGCGGCCCACGTTCCGCAGGGCACAATTTCAGCCCGACGCGACTTTCGGCCTGTTAAAAGCCTAGTTTGCAAATTGGGCCTCTTCTGGCCCAAAACACTTTCGGCCTCTTACTGGCCCATAAAGTAAAAGGGCCGAGATAAAATTGACATTTATTTCGGCCTGCTAGAGGCCCGCGGGCCATTTCCATTTATACAGCCTTATCAAGCTTTCGGCCTGTTAACGACCTACTAAGAGCCATTGTTACGATGGGCCACATCATTTGGGATCCACTAAATATTAATTTGACCAATCCAATTAAGGTCCGCTTTGACTACACATGTTTGTTCGTTCGGATGGCGTCCAGGTAATGTTTGGGCATGTTGGCCCCCGTTTCAACGATATAGCATATTCAAATAATTATCCTACTCTATACTATCGCCTCTAAAAACATACACTATACAATAAAGAGACTAAGGCATAGAAACGTAGAATAATCCTACACTATACAATAAAGAAATTATAGCCGATTATACCCACTGGGCATTATAGTTCGGCACAAGTGATAATAAAGCGTACACAAACAACAAATTACATACACTGGGCAAATAAAGCTCATACATCATGGACACGCATCAACAGAACTTACCATTTGAACTATAATCTCTTCAGAAAATAGGATTGGCCGGATTCAGATAGCACAAATTTCAGTCTGCAAAATCTCCAATTCCTTCATGGTTACCTCAGTATCTCGTTTCATTTTTTTTGACTCCTGCATCTAATACCTGCAACTCTAGTCTCAACTTGTTGATTGCATGTTGAGAATCATGTACACGTTGTCTTGCCACCTCTAGTTGATGCTCGAGAACATCAGCACATTCCAATTCCAATCCATAATCATTTGGTAACGGCCATGTCACACTGCTCGCAGATCGTTGTGTTGATGTCACTTCATCCTGAAATGTTTCTGTAAGTACACATGACTAGGGCAAAAATATAGTTACAACAATGAAGCGAGCAAGACAGACTATTTTGTACATGGCAAAAGAGGACTAACAATAATGCTACACATCATGAAGCATAAGCAGGTGATATTTTAAAAATTATAAAAATGGTAGTCTGTGCAGCCCGCATACAGAAATCTCTCTTAGCTCACTAGAGGAGCATGATGTTGGGGCCAAATCCAAAACACAGACATGTTACAAATTTAGACCACGCGCAGCTACTGAACATATATGTTGCGTATAAGTAAGCAAGCAGTTGGCCATTCTGTGGCTCAATTAAAGTCTTAGGGAGCATAATGAACAGCAGAGGGATTCATACAAACCTACTACAGCAAGAAAAACTATGCAATCATTAGCCTAGTATAAACTAGATTGTGAGCCTCATGCAGTAATAGTTGGTTAATAGACTTCAAAGCTTCAGGCACACTTCGCCAGAGTAATTAAATGGTAAGGCCTTTAATTATGTCAACTAATAGTTATACAAGTACCCAACATCAGGCATCATTGTTTGGGCATCTCATTAACCGAGGACAAATAAAGCAATTGAAAAGAGCAATTTAACTATGCCTGAAACAAACAAGCAATTGAACTGTTGAGTAGGCAGCATGCATACATGCACGCCTCAATTACATCCATGGCCTAGCTACATTTACTATATAAAGGAACAAGTAATGTAATATTGTTTGCCCCCTATGAAGTATCTCGACTATTATGTAATCAATATCCTAGTAATGATAGGGAGGCTAATGATGTGAATATGCGTTTGGTTATGACATTTATGACATCGACAACTCTACCATGGCAGGAAGCAGTTTCACACTGTTCACTACTATAAGATGTTTTAGATATTTAAAAGTAGACTACATCCGTAATGAGTGAACAGACACATTAAAATGTGTTTACATACATCTGATTTACAAAAAAGTTAGAATATCATATAGTAGTGAGCGGCGGGGGTTTTAATCAATGGCCCAATGACTGGGTTACAGGTGAAGAACCCTACGCAAGCACAATGTCAGACAAATAGGATGTCCTGGTAATTGTATTATAGTGACTTACTATAACTGGTTGAACAGGCTCAGTGCTGCTCCTCCTGCTCTTGCAAGGCTCCTTCCTAACATCTTGTACTTGGAAATCCTCAATCTTATCTTCATTGCACTCCCTCTACAAGGTGACACAAACTAGTTACTGGTCTCCTTGGAAGATAAATATGCATACTTTCCATTCTGTGAACAACACAAAAGGATGAGTTTATAACAAAACAACACCACATAATGAAACATGCCACATCCCTTGCACACAATGAAATGAGCATTTACTATGTGTGCACTGTGTAAAAACTAGGCATACCTTCGAACTGGATCTCCAGGTACTCTTGGAGAGCCTACTTTAGTGTACAGCCAAACCTTTATGTCACCTATGAGTTATACAAGCCCCCACTACAGCAGCCCTTAGTGTTTAAATCATTGATAAGCTCTGTTAGGTCAAGAACAACAAGTAATCAAAGCAAACAGTCCTAGTATAGCTGGCTGATACAAACAAGCAATTGAACAGATGTGTGAGCAAATCTTACATATCAAGAAAAGAAGCATAGAAGGAGGCTTAAAGACCATCACTTGACTGACCAGATTTAAGGGGCATTTAAACATCATGTGCAACGTATGAACTAACAAACATTGCATATTTCAGATTCTATAATGAAATGCACGTGTATTAGGTTATGCCATGTATGATGCCTAAATGTACACTATAGCAGGCAAGAGTGATTCATCATTGCACGCACAATTGAATTGCAGGTTAAGGGCCAGTTCTATTCCGCCTTTTCAGAGCTTATTTTCAAAATAAGCCATAAAAGATGTAAAGAAGTCATTTTTGAGTTATGGGCTTGGGCTTAACTTATTTCGCTTTGGAGGGGGGTGCTTCGGGTAGAAGCTCACTAAAAATTGAAGGGAAGGGGAATAGTGAAATCACTCTGTTGTCTGCCTATATTACACTCAAAATGCCACTGCTCACGCCCGCATCACACCTGACCCTCAAGTAAAAACAATCACGCAAGCGTTCACTGCCGTGCCCGCTTGCATCTCCTCTCCCCTTTCCATCTACCTCGATCCCCTGCCTGCAGCGCTAGGGTTCCTCCAGCGAGCCATCGCCACTGGTCCCATCTGACCTGGTCCTCGACGATGCTCTGTCCAGCTAGGCTACATGGCCGGCAGGTAGGGCCAAATCTCCCTGGCTACTCCTCCCTCTCGCGCAGCCCCTCATTCTCATTGTCTCCAGCAGCTGCTCCGCTGTGGTCCGTCCAATGCACTACTCCGGCGGGCGCCACACAACTACCGCCGATGCCCCACTCCGGTAGAAGTCACCTCGTTCCCCCTCCCCTCCTCCCAGGCCATGGCCTTGAGGTGCTGTTGAAGGATGAGCTCATCCAACAAGGTGAGGATCTCCTCTAATTTTTTGCCAATTTTTCATTCTGATCCGCTATACGATGAATTGCTATGAGCTGCTTCTGCTGCTGCTATATGATGCATTGCTATGAGCTGCTCCTGCTACTGCTATATGATGAATTACTATGAGCTACTGCTGCTATATGATGAATTGCTATGAGCTGCTGCTGCTATATGATGATTTCCTATAAGCTACTCCTGCTGCTGCTATATGATGAATTGCTATGAGCTGCTCCTGCTGCTGCTATATGATGAATTGCTATGAGCTGCTACTGCTGTATGATGAGTTGCTATGAGCTGCCGCTGCTGCTATATGATGATTTTAGGTGGTGCTGCTATATGATAATAACTAGCCACTTGGACCATCGAATTTTGATAAATAATTGTTCTTCATTTAAATTTAGGTCATGCGTTTTTCATTTAAATTAGGCAATGGGATCTCTATGGAAGGCATTGACCAAAGTAGATTGTGCCAAGTAGATGGTATCTTTGTATTTGCATTTTGAACAAATATTGATGGTCTGTTTTCCTATCATATTAAGTACTGCACTGGGTTCAATTTGTGATGTTTGCAAGTCAAATTAATTTTCATATGGGTAGCAAAATGACAAAATATAATGCAATCTAGACTTTTCACTGATCATACCAATGAGAAGCTGAAAAGGCAGGCAATGAAAAGAACTGGTTGGCTTATTATCTGGAGCTTATATTCAAAGGTGCTTATTTTCTTAGGATAACTCGAAATAACTGTCCCTAAGAAACTTGGCCAATAGAACTGACATACAAATAAAATGTCACGATGATTGCAATTCCGGCCCAGTTCTTTTGCCAGATTCTCCCAGAATCTGACCCCTACCCAGATTCTCCCAAAATCTTTGAGCCCCATTTGTTTTTCAATACTATCTAGTTAGGGTCTAATTAGTTAGGATTGTAAAACAAAAGGGGGTCAAAGATTCTAGGAGAAGCTAGAGAGGGGCAGATTCTGGGAGAATCCTGCAAAAGAACTGGGCCGGAGTGACCTACCATAGCACACTGTATAGGCTCACCGCTGCCTCTCCTTTTTTGTGATGTTCCATGAAATTGCCACATACATCTTGTACTTTTTCATTGCGTAACCCTATCTGCAAGTTGACACGTCTAATTTCAGATATCTCTACATGATAATACACTGCATATCCCTTGCGCATATTTAAACCACCAATTAACAATTGTGTGCTTAGCATAAACTAGCCATGACTCTGTGTGCTGGGCTAGCGGGCACTCTAAGGGAGCCTAATGTAGTGCACTGGAATTCCTACATGCCACCTACGATTTTGTGTAATGTACTACCTCTGTTCCTAAATATATGTCTTTGTAGAGATTCCAGTATGGACCACATACAGATGTATATAGATGCATTTTCGAGTGTAGATTCACTCATTTTGCTCTGTATGTAGTCTATAGTGGAATCTCAAGAAAGACTTATATTTAGGAACGGAGGGAGTATCATGTATGACATCTACATCTCTAATTTAGCAGCCAGTAGTGGAAATCATTGTCTGCACAAAGGGATTACTAGTTGAAAATCCTAGCAAAGCACGCTGGCAGGCACACAACAATACAAGAGAGAGATGCACTTACAAGATCATAGCAATGCCTCAGTCCAGGATCTTGGTTGGCCAAGTTGTTAGATCCAGAAGAAACATCGTCCTTGTAGTTTTTGCCAGCTGCATAACATGTAACAGCGACCTGTTAGTATATTTGAAGTACATCGGGCAGGTGCTGCTGGACGGGTTTAAAGGTGACAAGTACCTAGGCCGTGGCGGGTGCTTGGCATCTTGCCAGACGGTGGGAATCAGGTTAGAAACATCAAGGGTGATGACGCTGCGCTGGCTGTCAGAGTCCGGTAAGGAGATCTAGAACCGTCGAGTAGGGTGTTTGTGGAGCGGCTCTGGTAGGGTGGACTACCGTGTGGGCGAAGCGGATCTGAGGCCGTGGATGAGTGCGTCGGTGAAGCTGCTCCGGTGGTTGGGTTCAGTATGGTGTCGACGATGCGGATCTGCGGCCGTGGACGGGGCGTCAGAAGCTGCTTCGGTAGGTTGGACGAGGGTGCGATGAAGCGTATCTTAGGCCGTGGACTTGTGCGTTGGCAAAGCGACCCCGGTAGGGTTGAGAATGGTATAGGCGAAGCTACTCCGGTAGGGTTGAGGATGGTGTCGGCGAAGCGGCTCCGGTACGGTTGAGGAAGGTGTCGGCGAAGAGGATCAGAGGCCGTCGACGGGGGCGTCGATGGGGCGGCACCGGGGGTGTGGACGAAGCGTCTCCGGTGGGGAGTACGAAGGAGCCGCTGCAGATGTGCTGCGGTTGACAAGAGTACCGGCGAAGCAGATCCGACGCCGTGGACAAGGCCGGCACTGAATGGGCTGTGGTACAGTGGTGGATGAGCAGTCTACTTGTTTCTAGCGGAGGTGGGAGGGGTAGATGCGGCCGCAGAAGCAGATCCGGCGAGGTGGACGCCACTGGCAGTGAATGGGCTCTGGTACGCCGGTGGATGAGCAGTCTAGGGTTTCGAGAGCGGAGGGGTAGAAAGGCCGATGAAGTACGGACGGCGTGATGTAAGATGCTCTGGTGCTGTGGAGTTAGTCATTTTTGCGGGAGGGGGAGAGGAAATGGGGGTGCCGTGTGGTGGGGGGAACCGGAAGTTACCAAAGCAGCCCCGACCTATTATGTAAATGAGGGCCGTATTGTAACTATTGTTCTCCGTGCACCAAGGACAAAAGGGGAATTTCGCATGCTAAAGACTAGGTGGCGGAAATTTTAGAAGGAGGCGGGAGATTTTGGCGCCCGCGGGATCGTTCGTATCCAGTTTCAACTATTTTTGGACAGTGCTAGCGGGAAGGTCATGCGAGACTTTGTACACGGGGCACACGTCAGCAGTTAATAACTGGTATGAAGTCCACCCCAGAAAAAAAGACAATAACTCAGGATGATGCACCGATAACTTGGACGTTCACACGGGCGCGGCCAATCGTACAGGTATAGAGGCGCGTTCACAAAAAAAGGATCAAACGCTCAGCCTATGTATTTCTCGTGTAAATATATAATTTAGTGCCATTGGTTATTTACTTTAAACATAATGCATTGGCGTGTTATTGTAGTGGCGCACAAAAAGAAATGGATATTGTAGTCCCACAAAAGAAATGGATATTGTAGTCCGCTACTTAAAAGTGTTACCTCATATGATTACATGGCCTCCATTTCATAAATTGCGTACCCGTTGAATTCATATATGAATATTACATATATTACTTCATAATAGAACCTTAAATCATCCAAGACTAATGAATTTGAATGCAAGACTAACAATTGTGCATGTACATGATAGCTACAGTAGTTGTTTGAAGAAACATCACTGTAACTTTGGCATGCACAATTGAAAAGGATTATTTGGAAAAAATGTGATATGTGAGTGTCCAATCTTTATAGCGTTGAATCGATATTGTATCTTTGGCCACGATACGAAGTAGATATTGATTTATGTTCAAGCGATGCACGTCCACAATCCCTAGATAGTGATACGTGAATGAATTGTGCAATCTCTCTCACACGCATACATATCTCATTTCTCCGTGGGCATCGGAATCACACACGCGCACTTCGTGTATTTCTCTCCCTCCGTCAAGGTTAGATTTCGTCTTTCTACCCCGTCCTACAAGTCTCTCACACAGAAACACACACGCTCTCTCTGTCGAACACGCCCACCCCTTTAATTCCGCCCACCCACCACCACTAATGTCTCAAAGTATAATTATGTCTCGCATACATATGCCTAAGGTTAAGTCGAGTCCCGAAATCATATGAATACATACAATGGGATTCCAGCAGAGCACCTTTTGTTTTGAGATTTCGCTCTCTCTCTCTCACACACACACACGCGCGCGCGCGCGTAGACATTGTTTCTCTCTTCATTTTTTCCGGCACTTACATGCACACCGCTTGTTTATCTCCGTGATGCTTTAAGTATGCCTCGCACACATGCAATATACCTATCCCTTAATATAGATATGTGTCACACAAACTCCTTCTCCCCATATCTAAGTGTCACTGCCCCCCCCCCCCCCACACCCACACACACACACTTCCCGACACCGAAGGAGTAGGGTGACACCTCGATCTTGATACTAATATATCTACTGGCTTCTCTCTCAAACACACACACACACACACACTACCCGACACCGAAGGAGTAGGGTGGCACCTCGATCTTGATAGTAATCTATCTACTAGCTTCTCTCTCAAACACACACACACACACACACACTCACTAGTTGTGCCTATGTGCCTACCGCGCGCACACTCTCGATACGTCTTTCTCTCCCTCCCCCCTCCCCACCCCCCAACAATGACAGCAGAAGGGTGACAACTTGATCTTGATCTTAATCTATCAGTTGGCTTCTCTCTCTCTCTCTCTCACACACACACGCTAGTTGTGTCTCTGTGCCTCGCTCACACACACTTGATACGTCTTTCTCTCCATAGCCCCCTCGATATGTAGACTTCTTGTGCGCGCACAGCTGTAGTGACGATGATGCTGAACCCAGTGTGCCTTGTTTTTACCGGCCTCATGTGATAGTTTTCACCCTGTTTTCTGTTAATTAACAAGGCAACCTTTTCTTCGTTACTACTAGTGAATTTGAATCATTCGGGGCAGACATAAAATATATCACTTCAACCCAATTATCGCAGTAATTATTTAAAAAGAAACTAGCAAGATGCCCGTGCGTTGCACAGAACATCAAGATGCATTTGTATGAGTAGTTTATCTTGTGAGAGAAAATGATGAACGAGGGAAGGCCTTATTTGCAAATGTGGAGAGGGGTGTGGGTATCTTTTTGCAAAATTGACATAGTTTCCTTCCTATCCATCAGATATAAATCGGATGGCCTATATTGCAGGATGGCAGGCACACCATCATCACCAACTCTGTTTTCTACTCCCTCTGTTCCTAAATATTTTTCTTTGTAGAGATTTCAACAAGTGACTACATACGGAGTAAAATGAGTGAATCTACACTCTAAAATATGTCTATATACATCCATATGTGGTAGTCCATTTGAAATCTGAAAAAGACAAATATTTAGGAACGGAGGGAGTATAAGAGTAGACATAGAGATATATCTCCAGCATCGTCCACAACGAACATCTGCTGGACTGGTTAGCGCCGGATGCTCGCAACGCGATGACCTGAGTTCTAATTCTGTCTTTAACTTTAGATTTTTATATTATATATTTTTTAATATATACTTCTTTTGCTACTGTACTGACAGTGGAACCCATAGAGTACTTAGAATACAAGATTAAGGATGGATTTGTTTTTTTTACTTTCTGTACGAATCTGTAGCCACCCTGCAAGTCATGTACACGGTACATGCAATTAACTTTTTATAGAGGGAGAATCATACACGCAATTAACTCAAATGGATTGGATGTGACTCTATTATTTCCAGCATAAGAGCATCTGCAACTGCAGCCGACGAATTTCCTCCCTCTTCCTTCCGCGGAGGACGACATCCAACGCCAGCGGCATACATTTTCACAACTTTAACCAACCAGAGGAAATTCATGCAAACACGGACTGATATCATATAAGCATGAAGGATTTCGTATAAAAAAGCCGGATCTTCATATAAACATGACAGATTTCACTACATTTACATGAACTAAGTGGTGCTAATCCAGCTCTCGTGGTATAATTAATACCTAATCTAAAAGGCCGCCCGCGGATCCCTTTGTCTTCCTCATGTCCAACAGACACTTGCGGGGTTGACGAAGGTCCTCGGAAGAGACGAAGTAGCAAAGAAACCACCTGAATACGCCATCATCGCCTCGGCGGTGGCCTTCATGGGACCCAAGTGGCGGCGGCCTCCCGTGTTCTACTTCTCCTCGATGATGGCGGCGGACACGGAGAAGCTGGCCATCGACTCGTCGCTGTCCGCGCACCCGGCTTCTGTATCTGCCTGCATGGCACTGCCGCAGGCACGGGAGGTGCACCCACAGACACAGGAGGCGCGCCCACCACAGACACGGGAGGCGCGGTCGCAGACACTGGTGGCGCGGTACGATGCGGCACAATGACGCACGTGCCGCCGTGCTCGCCACCATGCCGGCGTGGAGCAACTCGCCACTCCTCATCGAGCTGAACTGGAGCGGCGAGTTGCCAAACCACGCGCCGGCTTGGGGCGGCAACTGGCTCCGTCGGGCCAAGCGAGGTAGGTGAAGCACCGAGCGGCCTCGCTCGTATCCGGAGGGCTCGGCGGGCTACCCAGCTGGGTAGTATGCTGGAGAATGGCTCCTCGGAAGCCATCGAAAGAGTGGAGAAAATGGTGAAGGAGGAGATGGGGGAGCGGTGGAGGGGTGTGATTCTTGCCCGTTGTCTGCCCTCGTTTAAATAGAGGGCGGACGGTAGGAGCTTGGCCGGCGTCTGGCCTCATTTAAACTAAGGGCGGATGGGAGGAGCTCGGCCAGCGTTGCGTTTAATTCTGGCCCGCTCATGAACGGACGTGTGGCTGGAGTAGGTTTCTTGGTTTGCATGCGGAGTTTAACGGAGGCGTTTGATGGAGGCGAGGAGGCGTGTTTAGCCGCGCGTGCAGCGGGCGGCGCAGTACTACTTGATTTGACAGCTACTAGTAAACCAGGACAGTTCCCGATACGGCTTTAATGCAGACGAGGGAGAGGGTAGCGGTTCCTGAAATGTTGAACGGCTAATGATGCATCCTCCTTCAATAAGCATCCTGAATGCATGAGGGAAGTAATGGGAGGAGGACGGGGAAAATAGGCAGCACAATGTGAATGCTACGTAGTTTGCACTCATATAAAGGCGCCCCTCCATTCCAATGCATCTACCACATCGTACGCACCTAAGCACCTACACTAAGCGCAAAAGTGCTCACTCCAGACCCATGGCGGCGATGCGCGCGAGCGGCCGGCGGCTGTGCCAGATGGTCCACGACGCCGGCCTGTGGCATGGCACCGAGGATCGTCTCCAGACGGTGTTGGCGACCAGCTGGTTCATGGCCATCGTCGACACCAGCTACGACTCTCAGTTGGACCAGATGATCGTTGCCACCATCAACAAGTTCACCATCGTCAAGAAGCTCGCGAACGACATCACCGTACTCCTCCAGCCCGCGCACCCGGGCTCCTCATTGCCTGCCACCCTAATTGGCCTCCATGGTGAGAACCTCTTTCAAGCACTGGTGGCCCTGCGACTGCCCGCCGATGCAACGAAGAATGTCCACCTGGAGGTCGCGCTCGCCGCAAGGCGCCTCACCCTGCAAGAATTCATTGACCTACACATCCACGTGTACGAGGCAGTCATGTACATAGGTATCTACAAGGCCGGTGAGGACGCTACAATGTTGGCCTTCGTCAACCGGCTGGAAGCCTTGGACGCCTTTGTTGAGAAGCACCTTGACCTCGCCACAAAAGCCACCGCTCCAAAGCCGCCGGTCGGTGGCCCGGCGCACTGAGTTGAGGAGGAGGAGGTCGTACGTTGATGGATTCATCTTTCTTCTTGCCTGCTGTAACCACCACTATGATCGCATCATCGTGGCCTTAATTCTTATTGTGCTATTGCATTCTCGTTCCAGTCAAGACAAACATGTGTGATCCCTTTGCTCACATTTGTAGGCAATTATATGCATCACTGTAACTAGTACTCCATCCGTCAATTTATAAGTTGTGCTTACCTTTTCCATCAACTTCGTAATTTACGTTCGATGCTTGACCCGACCTATGAACTACTCCTAAATTCAAAAACTTAGACCGAACCTATAAATTCAAAACTACTCATGCAGCATGCCTGTGACGTTCGCAAGTTCAAAACGAGAAACTGGAATACGTACATGAAGCATGTCCCTTCCCCGTCACATACCACACTGTCGTTCCGCCCCCCCTCCCACCCCAGTCAATGCACATTGGCAAGGCTTTATATCACTATAACATGTGGGACCGCATGTGACCAAACCGACGATGCGCCAACCTAGCTACTACCCTGCTTACCTGGCGGGAAAAGCCCCGCCCTAGCGTTTCCAATCATTATTTCTATCTATCGATCGTGCCAAGGAGCAGAACCAAATGTTACAATTTATACATGTTTCTATACTCCCATAAAAGACTCAGTTGGTGATGGTGGTGTGTCTGCCATTCGTCATTTCTAACCATTAGATCTACATCTAACGGCTGTGGGGTAAGTTGTGGCATTTTTGCAACAATAGCCCACTTCTCCACTCCAATGTGCAGAAAACCCCTTATTATCTTGAAAGCAACCACATCCCTCCCTCACCTCATCAAAACAGCCTGAGAAATATATTTTGAGTGAAAAGTAATATATTTTTAGTGGTATATATGTATATCAAAACAAGAGTGTTTTCTTTCAAGTTTTTGAACAAGTACTATTCTACTTTGGATCCGTTGCAATGCACGAGCACATTGCTAGTAAAAGGAAAAGGCTTGCTACGTTCGCGTCGCACCCCCACACGCCCGGGAATCGGGAGTACTGCACGGCCCGTCTGGCATGCCACATACCTAGGGAAGGCATTTTGCCTAGCATTTTCACTTTGATGTGGGACCGCAATTGAGCAAACTGACTATCGGCAAACCGCACCCCGCCCGCCACGTTGGAAAACAGAAACGAGGAGGGGAAGATCTAGCTGTAGCACGAAAGCCAAGAAATTTGGTGTCAGATGGGACTCGTTGATAGAGTAGGAGCACTCCGTACTACACCTACTATGAAGTTTGTACTACTACTACCACCACTATACAACTAGGTACGTGCACGACACAGCATCGTAGGAACAAAAAATGGGAAGATCTTATTTTGGGTGATTTATCTTTATTTCAGTCAACGTAGTATGAATAATATGATGTGGGGGCACCCATGAAGCCACGTGGCACGTCTGGAGGTCTTATTTAGAGCTTCTTGTGTGGATCGATCACACTGTCGTGCTGGTCGTTCGAGAAGAACGTGTATGGGTACTTATAGTACATCCGAATCGCAGCCACCTGGACCATTGGATCAACATCAATCAACGGTTTATATTGTGTACATGCAAATACACGCATTTACTCCGGAAAAATAATGAATATAGAATGTATAATACATATACCGCATATTGGGTTTCTCTAAAGTCAAACTTTGTATGCTTTCAACAATTTGTAGGAAAAAGTCTTAACATATAAACCACCAAATATATATCATTTGATTCATCATTGCTTTTATTTCCACATCGTGTAAATTTGTTAGTGTAAATGTTCATATTGTTTTCACCAAATTTGGTCAAGCTTTATAAAATTTGGATGCTGTCAAAGCTATATATGTGCGGAGTAAATTACAAACGGAGGGAGTGGAATAGATATAGATATAACTATACATATAAAAAATATAGTAATATAGTCTATAGATATAAATAAGGCTACTACCCTTTTTCTACGTAAGAACTCGCGTTGTTGTGTACACATTGTTTTGTTTTCGCTATAATTTGCATTTGCGGGGTGTGTGTAGGACTACCGCCTTTTGTTCAGTACCAACAACCCCGCCATTATCCTTAATTACTTCATATTGGCAATTACGATTACATTATCTTAGTTCTAGCCGATTCTTCGGGTGCTTGGAGGAACTCCATCTCGTTATTCAGGTTGATTTTGTGCATACGACAAGATCACCGTGCTGTCGAGGTCTATCCAGCTCTCTCACACGCAAACAGACGCTGTATGTGTGTCCCTTCATTGCACACACACTATCGCTCTCCCACATCCGCAACCCGTAACCTTGTCGATCCCGACGTTACAAGCACCTCTCTCTCTCTCTAACACACACACACACACACACACCCTCTCTCCCTTTCGGACACTCCTCTCTCTACGACACACAAAGTCTTTCCAACACGCATATGCCCCTCTCTCATTAGGTATCGCTGCCCCCGCCCCCCTCTTTGTCACACAAATAATCTATATATATATATCTCTCGCAATAATACATGCATAGTCTAAATTGAAACCAAGTACAAAAATGAGCTCCGATTACAAAAATCAAATCCACTCCCAAACAGAATAAGAAAATAGGGTGAAATCGTGCGCACAAATGTTTGTTGCGTGCATGAATGTCAATGATATGGATGTACTACTCGTTCATCACACAGACCCATTTCACACAAATTACATTAAACCCTTCTCAAAATATGGTCCGCATGTGACGTTTGTTGTACTGCTCCTGCCAGCCTTCCTCCGACACGTTCCAACATATTGTGCTACTTCCGATTCTATTTTTCTCCTCAGTCCATGTGAAACCACGAAAAGGTCACCCTCCGTCCCCACTGGTACTGTAGCTCAAAGCTCCCGTATGGACACAACACCCACCGAAGCACGGAGCCGTTGCCGAAGTGGACGACGTCGCGGCCTGGGAAGAGGACGGAGTCTCCGACATCGCCGAGGTGGAGCACGCCCTCTACGGCCGCGACTAGCGAGCGCTGACTGTCCACGCGGAGGACAGTGTGATCCAGCGGCTCACCCTCGTCGGCCACGAGGGGTAGCTGTGCTCCAGCAGCACGCCCTGGTCGGTCACGAGGGGGTGCATCGCGTCCTCGCCGCTCGCAATGTGGAAGAGCGGGTTCTCCAGCAGCATGCCCGCGAGCATCGCATCGTCGAGAGCACGCCCGCAAACATCGCAACGTCACCGCTCTCGACGTGGACGAGCGCGTGTTCCGGCAGCATGCCCGCGAACATCGCATCCTCACCGCTCACAATGTGGACGAGCGCGTTCTCCAACAGCATGCCCGCGAGCATCGCATCATCGCCGCCCGCGAACATCGCATCATCGCCGCTCTCGACATGGACGAGCACGTGCTTCGGCAGCACGCCCGCGAACATCGCATCCTCGCCGCTCACAATGTGGACGAGCGCGTTCTCCAGCAGCATGCCCGCGAGCATCGCATCATCGCCACCAGCGAACATCGCATCGTCGCCGCTCTCGATGTGGACGAGTGCGTGCTCTGGCAGCATGCCCGTGAACATCGCAGCCTCGCCGCTCAGGCGCACGAGCGTGTGCTCCAACAGCACGGCGCGAGCATGGCATCCTCGTGGCTCACG